>CANSZD010001440.1:55000-118982 GCA_947648045.1 Beta corolliflora
AACAAGTCAACCTTTTGATTATCCTTGAATAAGTTAACCTTTAATACCAATATGTTTTTAACAAGTTATTGCCTGTTCTTAACTTATTTAACCGCTTAAATATGATATGTGTAACTCTTTAAAGGGATGAGAGACCAAACAAAAAGAAATTAAAAATTACAAAAAAGAAAGAAAAAAGTCAGATTATTTGTAATTTAACTTGTTTAAAATTGATAAGTACTAAAGGTAGACTTATTTAGGAAATAATCAAAAGATGACTTATTTTTAGCGGACGGGACAAAGGTTGACTTATTCTTGACAATTTTTCCTTTATATAATTGATATAATTGAATTAAGGCAGATTAAGGATTTAAATCTCAAGTTTTCATATTTAAATCTTTCAAGTTTTCATTTTTTTCATTTTTGTCGTTTTTCAACTTAGTGTGTTCCTTATCTTTTCCCCCTTTGTCATCGTCAAAAAGATCAAACGCTTGGTGATTTTGGGAAGACTGCTATGTACAATACCTTGAGACCATTAACAAGCACCAAAACAAATGGTTAAGTTAGGAATTTCAAAGGTTAGACTTGCTCAAACATTAATCACATAATACTAGCCATTCCAAGTAAGAAATTATGCACACAAATCACAAACGAAGACAAATATAGCAAAAGTCATCTATTTATATCACTTATTCCATTAAAGTACAAAAGAGAAAATGAAGAAAAGAAAAGAAACAAAAGCTAAGAAGTCTTGTTCCTTGAAGACAAACAAGAACTAGACATTAGGAAGGGAAGGGGAATGGTGTTCCTCGACGACTTCTTCCTCAACCACTTCTTCCAACTTCTTCATCACCTCTCCATGTTGCCCATCAAGTTGTTGCTTCAAACTGTTAATGGCTTGGGCCATCATCTTCATGTTCTTTTGTTGTTCAATCACAGTATCACTAAGGACTTTCATTAAACCCATCATTTTATCAGTTTTTGCATCCAAAGTCCAGTGAAGATTATTGTAAAACTTAATCATATGTTGAGCAGGGAGACATACTTCATTAACCCAACCAAATTCATTCGAAGGAACATGTTCCTTTCCCTTAGAACCAGTGGCAGTGGATGGTTTAGGTGGAGGAATTGGGGTGTTTTCTTGGGATGGACCTACTGTTCCTTTGGGAGAAACATAAGGTGAGGTGGTGGTGTAAATGGAAGGAAGAAAAGGTGGTTGTGGTGGAAGGTCAGTGGACGTAGAGGAGAAAGGATTTGGTTCTGTCATCTTAACCTTCAATTGTTCAAAACTGGAAGGAACAGAGAAGGATGAGGGAGAGATGGAGGGAATAGATGTAAGAGTAACTGGGATTTTTGGTGAGGATGGAGGAGTTGGTTCCTTAGGAGAGTTGTGATCATGTTCCTCTACATCAGATAGGACTAAAGGAGAGTCCTTATTTGAAGGAACAGGGACAGCTTTAGTAATTTTCAATCTAGTACTTTGTCTAACTCTCTTAGGAACAAGAGGGGAAGGCTTTTTGGCAACTGTCTTGCGCCTCTTGGGTTTCTGTTCCTTTGGTTGTGTTGGGACAGGAACTTGTTCCTCCAGTATAACTTCTGCTGGTTCCTCTTCTACTGCCTTGGGCAGTTTTCTCTTGTGAGATGAACTAGTAGCAATCCTCCCTTGAGTTAACACTCCATCTTGGACAGAGAGGTCCAAACCATACAAAGTCTTTTCATTTAGAATATTTCCTTGTTTTATTCCCAATGTAGGCCAACCAGTAGTCTTCACTTTAAAGTGAGAAAGAAGAGAGGTGATCAATGCACCATAACCAACAACACAATGATTTTCAATGCAATGAGTTAGATGTTGGATAAAGAGAGAAGGGAAGTTTATTTGAATGTGGTGGTCAAGGCAAAACATATAACACATATCCAAGAGACCCACCTCATTCCTCTTTTCAGTTCGAGGAATGAGTGCTCTCCAAACAAGGTTAAACAGAATTTTGTGGACAGGAGAAAGAAGATTGTGATTTATTTTGTTTTGGCCAACAGTTCCCCCAAAGGATTCAACAATTTGATCTTGGGAGAAATTGGGAAAGGCGACAGTTCCTTTCCTCTTAAAATATAGATCAGTTCCTTTGCAAGGAACTTCCCATATTTTTGCTAAAGTTTCTTGGGAAAATTTTATTTTCTTCCCCCTAACTTCTGTAGTACATACTCCATCAGTGTTGATGAAGTTTGCACAAAATTCATCCATAGCTAAAGGAACTAAGGCATTATTAAAAGCGATTTCAAACAGGTATTCCATACCCTGTTCCTTTAGTATGTCGGTTAATTCATTGAATCTAACTTTCTTGGCCCACTCCAAATCTACACAAAATCCTAAAACATACCTTGAATCACTTCTTTCAACTTTTCTCTTGGAGGAAGAAGCAATAGTTCTTTTCGAAGGAACAGGTGTAACTTCTTCTTCCCCCTTAACTAGTTCCGGGGATTCTTCTTCATCATCTTCCCCAATTAGTTTTCTTCTTCTCACACTTCTCCTAGGTGACGCCAATTTTTGCTCTTCTACCGCCATTGTTGTTTCTTGAGATTTTTCAACTTCTAGGGTTTTGGATGGAGAAGAGGGATTTTCCATTTGAGAGGTTTTGGGAGTTTTTGCTTTTGGAAAAGGTGAATTGAGTGAGGTTTTTGCCATTTGGTGAAAAGAATTTGGGGTTTTATGTCGTGCGAAGAGGTGTGAAGGAGATGAATAATGGTGAAGTTGAAGCGTTTAAGGAACACGAGTTGGAATGAAAGAAAGAAGAAGATGCATGTAACAGTAAATGAAGAGTTACACGCGTGAAAATTAAAGGATAAAATAAAAAATAAAAGATAAAAAGAAAAGAAAAGATAAAAGGGGAATCATGACTTGATTAAATCTGATTCCTATATTTTTGGAATTTTTGGTTTTTTTATTTTTATAGTTTTTTTAATTTATGGAAAGAAAATAAATTCTAAGGAACTTGTGCTATAGGAACAACTTATGCTAAATGTCAACGTTCTTCATATCATACATGTTTCTTTAATTTAGGAACAATAAGGGGAGTATTATGTGACATTTGTGAGTAGCTTTATTCCTATGAATCCATGTATATGTATTTAACATCTTAATTTGCAATGGTCTTAGGCAATTAATCTCAGTCACTTAATATCACATAGAGTAAGACAAATCAATTCAGACATGGGGGATTGGAATAGGAACAATCACTTAAGTTTTATTATACCTAACTCAAGCCTTAATTTTTCATATCTATCTCTTTGTAGAGGCTTAGTTAGTATATCAGCAATCTGATTTTCAGTTTGAAAAAACTCAAGTTTAATCAAACCTTTTTCCACATTTTCTTTTAGAAAGTGATGTCTGATATGTATATGCTTAACTCTTGAATGATGCACTGGATCTTTTGAAATACTAATGGCACTAGTATTGTCACAATAAATAGGAACACAATTAAAGATTATTCCATAGTCACAAAGTTGTTGTTTTATCCAAAGCATTTGAGAGCAACATGCAGCAGCAGCTACATATTCTGCTTCAGCAGTGGATAAAGCAACTGTGTTTTGTTTCTTGGTGCTCCAAGAAACTAAACTATGACTAAGAAATTGAACCATACCTGAGGTACTTTTCCTATTTACAAGATCCTCAGCATAATCAGCATCAGCATATCCTCTTAACTCAAATGTATCACTTCTTGGATAGAAAAGTCCAAGATCATCTGTTCCTTTAAGATATCTAAGAATTCTCTTCACGGCAGTTAGATGAGACTCCTTGGGATTAGCTTGAAATCTAGCACACAAACCAACACTAAAAGCTATGTCTGGACGACTAGCAGTTAGATACAAAAGTGAACCAATCATGCCTCTATATTTTGTTTGATCAACACTTGTTCCCATGGAATCTTCATCTAATCTAGTTGAAGTTCCCATAGGAGTGTGATTTATCTTTGAATTTTCGAGGCCATATTTCTTTAACAGTTCCTTTATGTATTTTTGTTGGTGAATGATTATTCCTTTTTCAGTTTGTTTAATTTGTAATCCAAGAAAGAAATTTAACTCACCCATCATACTCATCTCAAATTCATTACTCATAAGATTTGAGAATTCTTTACACAATGATTCAGTAGTTGCTCCGAAAATAATGTCATCAACATATATTTGAACAAGTAGTATGTCAGTTCCTTTCGATTTTAGAAACAAAGTTTTATCCACATTTCCTCTTTTAACGTTGTTTTCTAAAAGGAACTTTGATAATCTCTCATGCCATGACCTAGGCGCTTGCTTTAACCCATAAAGAGCCTTGTCAAGCTTGTAGACATGGTTTGGGAGATCATTGCTTTCAAATCCAGGGGGTTGTTCAACATATACATCTTCATTTAAATAGCTATTTAGAAATGCACACTTAACATCCATTTGATATAGTTTAAATCCCATATAAGCAGCAAATGCAATTAGTATTCTAATGGCTTCAAGTCTAGCAACAAGAGCAAAGGTTTCTTCATAGTCAATTCCTTCTTGTTGATTATAACCTTTTAGTACAAGTCTAGCTTTGTTCCTCACAATTGTTCCATACTCATCTAGTTTATTTCTAAACACCCATTTTAAGCCACTCACTTTTTGTTGTTTAGAAGAGGGAACTAGATGCCATACCTTATTTCTTTCGAACTCATTTAATTCAGCTTGCATAGCAGTGATTCAATCAGAATCAGTTAGGGCTTCTTCATGATTTCTTGGTTCTATCATTGATAAGAACGCATGAAATGCACAAAAATTCCTTAACTGAGATCTAGTTTGCGTACCTTTGGATATGTCACTTATTATGAGTTCCACTGGATGTGATTTTTGATGCCTCCAAGGTTTTGGTTGAAAGTCCCTTATAGGAACAGGTTGTTCCTCTTGAGTTTCATGAGAGGATGAGGAGCTTTGTTCATTTGTTCCTCTTTCAGCGATTGTTGAATTAGTTCCTTCAACATTTTCGTTCTGAGTAGGAACAGGTTCAGCTCCATCATCTTGAGGAACAGGAACATCATTGTTATGAATGTTTTCATCTACTTCGTGCCTTTCCTCTTTTATTTCTTCTTCCTCAATTGAATCTGCATCTTTCTCATTTGGTCGTACCAAGCCAATCTCAAAGTCATCAACCTGTTTGCTTGGATTAAAATTGTCAGATTCATCAAAGATTATGTGGACACTTTCTTCAACACACATAGTTCTTTTATTGTAAACTCTATAAGCCTTACTATGTGATGAATATCCTAAGAATATTGCTTCATCACTCCTAGCATCAAATTTTCCAAGATTATCTTTCCCATTATTATGAACAAAATATTTGCAACCAAATGTTCTGAAATGAGTAATATTGGGTTTCTTTCCAAAATAAAGCTCATAAGGAGTTTTGTTAATTATAGGTGTCATCATGGCACGATTTATTATGTGACAAGCAGTATTAACAGCCTCAGCCCAAAAGTTCCTTGGAAGTTCACTAGCAATTAGCATGGTCCTCGCCATTTCTTCCAAAGTTCTATTTTTTCTTTCTACAACCCCATTTTGTTGTGGTGTCCTAGGGGCAGAAAAATTATGATCTAGGCCATGATTTATGCTTAAGTCATCAAATTTATAATTTTCAAATTCTTTACCATGATCGGATCTAATATGCATTAATTTGTGACCACTCAAATTTTGAACTCTTTTAGCAGAGACAAGGAACTCATCATAAGTCTCATCCTTACTAGAGAGAAAAATAACCCAAGTATACCTAGAGTAGTCATCAACAATAACTAACACATACCTCTTTCCACTTCTACTTTGAATTCTCATAGGGCCACACAAATCCATATGAATTAATTCTAAAGGTTTTGTGGTGCTTACAACAGTTTTAGATTTGAAATAGGATCTAATATGCTTTCCTTTGGCACATGCATCACAAACTTGATTAATCTAAAATTTTATAGATGGTAATCCCAAAATAAGATCTTTTGATCGAAGTTTGTCAAGTAATGAAAAGCTAGCAAGTCCTAGACACTTATGCCATAAGAGTGGATAATCATCAATAACACTAAGGCATGTCAAATTGTTTTTAGGAACAAGATCAAGATCCACAATATATGTGTTCCCTTTCCTTGTTCCTTCCAAGATGACACTCTTAGAGTTAATGTTAATGATCAAGCATTTTTCACTATTAAATTTAACAACATTTCCCTTGTCACAGAATTGGGAAATACTTAACAGATTATGCTTTAAACCTTCAACTAAAAATACATTATCAATGAAATGTGATGGTGACTTACCAACCTTACCCATGGCAACTATGTTACCTTTCTTATTGTCACCAAAAGTCACACTTCCACCTTCATAGGTTGAGAGTGAAAGAAACTTAGATTTGTCTCCTGTCATATGCTTAGAACAACCACTATCAAGATACTAAGTGTTGTTCCCCCTCACTCCAACCTGCAAAAATCAACTAGTTGTTAGTTGTAGGAACCCCTTGTTTCGTGGGTTCCTGTTCTTGACTAGAACTTGTTTTGGCAACCCATTTCATGTTGCTCAATTTCACATTTTTGCCAATCATTCCAGTTCTTAGTTGACATTGAGTTATGTAATGACCTATCTTACCACAGTACATGCATATTTTATCACTAGGTAGGTCAACATATTTCTTAGGCTTGTTCCTCTTCTTGTAGTTTTCAAAACCAAGGCCTTGTTTTCTTTTAGTCTGTTGTCTTTAAATCCACTTAGGAACAACCATCACTTTGCCTCTGTTCCTTGCAACAACCAGTTCCTTCTTGAGATTACAGATTTGTTCCTTTAAAATATTTTTCTCTTTATTCAAATTTTCGATCTCAGATCTGTAACCTTTCAAAGGAGTTGATCTAATATCAAAGGAACTTAGAACAGGGACGAATTCCTTTAAGTGTGAAATTTCTAAATTGATTAGATAATTTTCATTCTTCACACTCTCATATGATTCCTTGATTTTTAATTTTTTATCAAATAAATCAAAGAACCTAGTTTCAACATCCGTTCTCATTTTCTTAAGCCATTCTATATGTTCTTTACAAACTTTAACAGCTTGTTCAGTTTGCTCACGTTTTTCACGTTCATCTCTACATTCAAGAATTGCATCATAAAGAAGATCATAAATTTCAGGCATAGTTTTGCCATCTAAATCTGATTCAAGTCCATGTTGGCTTACCTCAACATTTTCTCCATCTTCTTTTTCGTTAGTGTTTGCCACGAGGCATAGATTTGCAGTTTCTTCAGTTTGTTGTTCTTCTTCCTCTTCAGTCTCTGAATCTCCCTAAGCTGCTTTCATAGCCTTTCGAACGTTCGCTTTAGAGAAAGGTGCTTTGGATTCCTTGTTCCTTTCAGCGAAGTGTTCCTTTCAGCGAAGCGTTCCTTGTTCCTTTCTTTGGTCTTATCATTTTCCCAAAGTGGACAATCCTTGATGAAGTGATCTGTACTACCCCATTTATGACAAGCAGCTTTGTTAGAAAACTTTTTAGTTTTACCTTTGAAGTTCCCATTCTTCATGTTCCTATACATCTTTCGAAATTTTCGAACCATGAGTGCTGCTTCCTCTTCTTCTGAGTCAGAGTCATCTTCATCATCTGCTTTGAGGGCAATGGATTTTGACTTAGAGATTTCACCATACTCAGTATCAAGGTGAAGCTCATGAGTCATAAGTGATCCAGTAAGCTGTTCCAAGTTGAACTTAGTGAAGTCTTTTGTTTCTTGTAAAGTAGTAACCTTAGCCATCCATCTATCCTTAGGAAGACTCCTAAGAACTTTTCGAACCTGTTCCTCTGATGAAATAAACTTACCAAGAGAAGCTAAATCATTAATAATGTTAGTAAAATGAGTAAACATCTCTTGTATGCTTTCCTTAGTCTTCATGGAGAACAGTTCATATTGATTCATTAGCAAATTAATTTTAGATATCTTGAATTCATTAGTTCCTTCATGGGTTACTTCTAGTAAATCCCATATTTGCTTTGCGGATTTGCATCCCATGATCCTGTTATGTTCATGGGGTCCAAGTCCACAATGCAAAAGTTTAACAGCCATTGCATTTACTTCCATTTTTTCGAAATCAGCGTTGTCATATTCAGAGAAGGGTTTAGGAATTACCTCATTTTTGTCATTTGTAGTAGTGACCTCAAAATCACCAACTTCAATGACTCTCCATACCTGGTAGTTTTCGAACTTGATGAATATCTCCATTTTGTTCTTCCAGTAGGTATAGAACTTCCCATTGAACATGAGAGGCCTTTGCGTAGAGTAACCTTCCTCAAGTTTCTCGGTGGTATTCATTGTTCCTTGGATCTTTTTCTCAATAGGGTTTCCAATCTTTCGTGAGTTCTAGCTCTGATACCAATTGTTATTTTACTAGGAACAATACAAGAGGGGGGAGGGTGAATTATATGTGTAGAAATAAACGTAACTTTTTGCGGAATTTTAAACTTAAGCAAAGAAAAAAGCTAAAGGAACACAAAGGATTTTTACGAGGAGAAACTTCTTGGGCCCAACAAGAAGAAACAACCTCGACCCCTAGGGATTTTAAACTCAACTCTTTCACTAATTAGGCCAAACAACTTTGTTACAACCTAATTCTACTCACGGGCCACACCTTGAGTTCCTAAACTCAAGTTCCTGAACAACTGTTCCCTTAACAACTGTTCCTCTCAACTTCACTTGAAGTTTTCTCACTTTAACTCGCTTTACTCAAAGCTTCTCTCTCACATAACTTCACTCAAAGTCCCCTTACCCCAAAAACCAAAATACAATTGATCAAATAAACTCAGTGGAATTAGAGTAAGAAGGCAAAGAACAAATGGCTTTGATGAGAGAATGAAGGCACTGACACTTTACTTAGTTAAACTCACTAATTCACTTGGTCAGACACAAATTGGAACTTAATTAGACATTAGTATTTATAGTGGTAATAACTTAGAACGTGGGATTAAAACATGTGTTAGTGGTAAAATCATTTTCCCATGATGTTCCTTACCCGGAGGAACACGTTCCTCATTCAACCCATGATCTCCATGATCACTGTTAAACGTGGGAGAGAATTATGTTACTGCTCCCTTAATTTTAGCAACCACTTAAAGCATTACTTCGAAAATCTGATTTAATTAAAAAGCATTTTAATTATTAAAACCAAAATAAAATCCTTTTACCAAAAATATTATCTTTAAAATATTTTCCATAAAAACCGAAAAGGATATTTATCTTTTATAAAAATCAAAATCTTTTCTTTAAAAAGATTTTCCTTAAATTCATATTTTTCCTTAAATAAAACGGTTACCTAGAATCTAGGCATAAATTACTCAACTGACATAAATAAACCGTTGTAATGCTTCATCCTAAGTCTAGTTCCTTTTAATAGTTAGTTCCTTTAACTTATTAGTTAAGCGCCAGTTCGTCTGTTCCTTACCAAGGAACAAACGTTTATTCTCATTCTAAATTGCCATAGTTCCTTACCATTCTTACTCGTTCCTTTACAATGGAACTAGAAACAAAAAGCCTCGCTTTAGTCCTCTTGCTCCAATGCTGCTCCAGTACCAATTTATGAAACATCTTTACTTAGTCTTCAAAATCCAAACTTGATTTCTTCCTTGACTTAGTATTCTCTTTGTTCCTTGCATTGATACCTTGAAATTCATTCACTTAAACAACTTGTTAGTCCAATACTTAGTTTGCATCTTTGTTCCTTTGTCATCATCAAAACTAGGGTTCAACATAGACCATTGACTGCTATTGAGGTTTTTGATCAGGTCATGGCACTAGTGGAAAAAACCTTATCTGTCACTTAGTAACAGATTCGGTTTTTACAAAACCGCATCCGAAAATCATAAAAAAAATGGGAGGGAAAGCTGGGCGGAAAATCTGATCCGGTCTTTTAGTGAACCGGATCAGATTTTAGAAACCGCTCCGATTTTCTAAAATCTGATCCGGTTCACAAGACCGGATCAGATTTTTCGTTATTTTTTCTAAAGGAAAAACACGCGTTTCAATTCTCCTTCACCCAATTTCATTTCTTCCCTCCCCTATCTTTCTCTCACTCTTTTCTCTCCTCTCACGAACGAAGCTTGGTTCATCAGCGATCTTCACCTCGTTGTTCATCAGCGAAGACAAACAAAGTCAGATCTTCTCCTCGTAGATCTCTCTCAGCCCCTCGACGTTCATCTCGCCAGCAGTTCTCCTCTCCTCCCTCGTCGTTCATCTTCGTCGCTGCAGATCTCGAGGTTTTCGCTTAATTTCTCTATTTTTTCGTTTGATTTCTTTTTTATTTTCATTTATATCTTCGTTTTTAGTATTTTCGTTCATTTTCATTTTTGGTTGATTTTCTTTAAAATATGGGCTTTGTAATTTATTTCGATTTTAGGGTTTATGTTACCGTAGAGGAGGAAGTCTTTGAAATAATGTTTTGTGCGATTTTTTAGGGTTTCAGATTTCGTTTTGTGGAGATCTGAGTGGATTAATGTTGACTTTTAAGTTTATTTGATTTTAAGATGTTATTGACTTTTGAAGATGAGCCATTATACAAGCCCATCAAGTGTTCGACGAAATTCCCCGACGAAGAAAACAGAGAAATTCCTGAAAAATTAGAGATGGGTAAACGAGGTAAGAGGACAGAGAATGGCGTGAGTCGCACATCTTCATATTTGTTTCACACATCTCTCTCTCTCTTCGAGAAGAAGCTAGTGGAAAGAAACAATTTCACAATGCCAAATCAATTTGCTGGTGTTTCGCAAGGGGTAGACGATGATGAACCTTCAGCTGGCTGTCTAGGTGCGTGTTTCGGTCGTCGTTTCGCCGAATTCAGGGAGTCTTTAGGAATTTCCCCTAACCCTTCTCTCTTTCCTTGCCAAAGGTGATCACTTTTTTCTTCTTTGTTATTTGGGTTTGTTTTTCTTTATTTTAGCAATATTTTCATTGCAAATTTTAACAGTTGTGGTGTTCAATTTTGTTCATAAACCATTATGTTTGTGGGTGGGTTGAAGAAGAAGGGGTATTTGTGTTGTGAGATTGATGATTTGATGCTGCATATTGTTAGGTTTAGTGTAGGATTTTGCTGCTGAATATCACTTTTTGTGATTAACTTATTGGCCAATCAATTCAAAATTAGATTAGTTAGTAAAATCATAATTTCGAGTTAGATTCCCACTTGCCCACATTGTCATAGATATCAGCCTTTAGGCAAGGAAATATAGTAGCAGGGTGCTTTTAACAAGCAATTGAGCTAAATGTTATATCAAAGGGTTGTATGATGTATATGTTAAAAGTAGAGGAGAATAACAGAGATTCGAGTTAATAATGGTGGAACAATTGCTAAATACTGTAAGCTTGAATATTCAATAGAGTATTGCTTATTGCTGAGTTCAGATTTGGGATTTGCTGTTTCTTTGGATTGATTTTGGTGCAATTTCTTTGTTTTTGGAAAAAGCTCTGATGTTTTAATAGGACTATTAAGATATTGAGTGTATGGAGTGCACAATTGGAGTATGGTAGTTGAAAGTCAGGTCATAGGTGGATAACATGTAGAAGTTATCTAGTTTCTAAAGTTCCAGCTTGACAGATTTGTCATGCTTATGTCAAAATCATCCTGTGGTGTAATTTTCTGGGATTTGGAGGGAGATTATCAGATGACCTGTGACCTGATATTGGAGACAGGTTCATGTTCGGATTAAGAGATTGTACGTTTTTCCGATTGACAAACTTAAATAGTTGAAGTTTGTGGTCCAATTATGAAGATTTTTTGCTAACTTGATCGGAGGAGTGTGGGAACTTAGACATCTAGCTAATTCTTTTCCATTATGTGAAGTTAACTTTTTGGCCAGATTTGATTATTAGGGTCTTTAATTTCTTTTATTCGTATTGTTATTTTGGTTTAGACATGGTGTTGAATGTTATATACTAGGCTTATGATCTGTCTTCTTTTTTGTGATAATTTTTCTTTTAGGATACATCCCTTGTAGATTTGTCTTCTTTTTTAAAAATCTATGATGTTGCTAGGAGAATTTTCATCATTTGTGGAGTCTTTGTCTAATTTTTGTAAGTATTGAGGAGTTAATAAATGATCATATCTTTTGTCTTCACACTGATAAACTTGTTCCCTTGAGTGTTGCATCTGATGTTCTGATGGCAAGGTGGTGTTGTGATATTTTGCTTTCCATTGTATAGGCTGGTACTTGTGTATTTGCATGGATTGTTTATGAGATAAATATATTTTGGATTCTATGGAGGAACGTGCCAAAGTTTTTAGTCATTTTGTTTGTCTATGAATTGTGGGATGTATTTGCATAGTTGATAGTGAATGTTGATGTTCTCTATGACTGAAACTTCTCTGCATCATGAATTCATGATCTCCAAATGCATGGAGCCAATTGCATTAAAGAATTCGATGAACATAGATATTAACCTTAGCTTGTTTGTGCTGCTTTTTCTATTTAAATTTGCTCCTGGAAATTTCCCTACCACGGATGATATGCTAATTTAAAACTTAGAATTTTAAATGTGACCGTTCATGTGGTTCGGTGTGTCCAATAATTTGCTCAATTATTTGCAGGCATTTGAGGAAGCCATAGCGGAGCTGGATACATTGGGTGAAGAATCTTACAAGGACAGCACTCTGATCATGCAACTTGTTAGGGACAACCTCACTCTCTGGACATCAGACCAGGTTTGTACAGCTATGCTAAAGTCCTCAGTCACATGCAATCTAGAAAATTCATAGCTTAATTGGTATTATTTATAGTTATTAATATATCAATTAGCAATTGTTTTTGTCTGCTAATAATTTGTGACCATTATATATAAGTAAGCATTTTTAACTAATCTCATATTATATAAATGTGGGCTGATATGTTACAGTGGAGAAAAGAATTTGGTGCTCATACTATCCTTGAGGTAATTGTCTTGATTGATTGACCCGACTATTTGCTCAGCTGCATCAATTGATGTTGTGGATGAATTTTTGTTATATCATAAGCAAAATATGGAACAAATAAAAGACAATGAAAAAAAATAATTGGGATCTTTGAATTTTGGTGCCCCACCCCCCTTGCTGCCCCACCCCTGCAGACCTCCCCTTGCTGCCCACCCCCTTGCACAGTCCCCACCCCCGCCGCCCCTCTGCAGACCCCCCTCCCCCTGCTTGTGCCCCATCCCCCTTGCTTGCCCCCTGCGGACCCCCTCCCCCTTGCTGCCCCACCCCTGCAGACCCCCCTTGCAAATGAAAAGGGACGAAGAGCTGAATATCCTTCATAACAGTCATATTTGGATTATTTTTCCTCTATTTTTTGCTGATAACTTTCAAGCAATAAAAATGCATCCCTTTGTTTTGAAAAAAAAAGAGTGTACTTTGAAAGAACCCTTTTTTCTATAAACCTTTCAAGATATATGCACACATTTAGTAAATTATTAAATTCATATCAGGAAGAATAAAGATAGTGATGAATTACTAGTAATCTTCTTTTTATACTTGTTTGCTTTGTTGCCTCATCACAATGACGAATTTGTTTACTTGCTAAACTATTTATCAGCATCATTTAAGTTTTGTCCTCTATCTATGGTAGATAACCACATATCTGTCTGGAGTTGTCACTGTCTCAATGTTTACAAGTTTAGGTAAACATATTTCCTGTTTATTTCGTTTTACCGTTCTGCTATCAGAATTTGGACTGCCAGGCTTGCAAAATAAATGTTGCTAAACTATTTATCAGCATCATTTAAGTTTTTTCCTCACTTACTATCCTTTTATTTTGACGTTCAAAGCAAACTGCTTTCTCTCGTTATCTCTTACTAGGAGGGTAGTAGTCCTAGGGATTTTGCAAAAGTGGGGTATGTGTGTGTCAAATTGACCGACTGTTTTAACTTCTGTTTCTCCTTGCAGATGCTATGACATCTGCTCCCATGTCGATTTTCCATCCGCAAGATTATAACTGCATGTATTGCAAGCTTGAAGAAGCCTATGATAGCGAATGACTGTTAAATCTAATAGGAGGAGCCATTGAAGTATAAAATTTTAATGTCATAGTTGTGTATGTTAATATTTTTATGTATTTAATTATTTATGCTTCAATTGGGCATAATATGCTTAATAAAATGAGTTTTTATATATATTATAGATTTTGTATTGATTAATAAAAAAATGCAAAAAAAAAATTATTTTTTTTTGGTTTTTGGGGGGGGTTATCTGATCCGGTTTTTAGTGAAAACCGGATCAGATAATCTAGTTAACTGATCCGATTTTTACTAAAAACCGGATCAGTAAATTATTTACTGATCCGGTTTTGGACCGGATCAGTAAATATTTTGGATCTGCTGCGAGCCCATCCGATGCGGACCAAAATCGGATCAGTAAGCCCGGTTTTGACCGCATCAGATGGGCTTTTTTCCACTAGTGTGGGTATTAAAACGATATTCGGTAAAGGAGCGAGTGATGGTGCTAAGGGACTTTGAAAAAAGGAGTCTATTTTGTGGAAACTTTCATATTGGAGAGATATACAGATTAGACATTGTCTCGACGTCAAGCACATAGAGAAAAATGTATGTGACGCCATTCTGGGGACACTTATGAATATTCCACATAAGACTAAGGATAGCAAAGGGGTGCGACTGTATCTGGAAAGTGAGGGGCGTCGACCAGAACTATGGGCTCAAAAGAGGGACACTAAGAAAAGAAAGAAAAAAGAGAAAGTGTCTGGCAAAGGAAAAGGAAAGGGAAAAGAAAAGAAAAATGAAGAAGGGTCCTCTGCAGGAATTGAAGGAAAAGGAAAGAAAAAGGTGAAGGATGATGATAGGAATTATTTGCCTCCGGCTTGCTGCACTCTATCTAGAGCTGAGAAGCGACTTTTTTGCGAGTCTTTGTACAACATTAAGGTTCCATCAGGGTACTCATCGAACATGAAAAGATTTGTTACCTTAGACGGTGAGTTGAAATTATCGAGTATGAAGTCTCACGATTGTCATGTAATGATGCAAGTATTCTTACCGATTGCAATTCGGGGGATATTTTTGAAACACGTGAGACATACCATAATAGAGCTGTGTTCGTTTTTCAATACTATATGTAGTAAAATGTTACAACCGTCGAAGCTTGATGCTCTCCAGGCTGGCGTGATAGAGACTTTGTGCAAGTTTGAGATGTATTTCCCACCTGCTTTCTTCGACATTATGGTCCATTTGATTGTACATATAGTTCGAGAAATTAAGCTATGTGGTCCGGTGTTTTTGAGGTGGTGCTATCCCGCTGAGAGACATATGGGCTCTTTGAAAGATAAAGTAAGGAATCCAGCGCAACCAGAAGGAAGTATAATTTAGGGGATTGTGAGTGAAGAGGTCGGTAATTTTGTGGCTGAGTTCTTAACTAATGTTGATCCTATTGGACTTCCTACATCTCGACACGAGGGAAGACTCGAGGGTAAAGGTACACTTTGCTCCAAAATGATCGTACCTCATGTTGAAAGGCGCATACAAGCACACTTATTTGTATTGCAGCATATGGTACAAGTCCATCCATACTTGGATGAGCATATGGAGGAGTTGCGTGACCAGAATTAGGGTAAAGGGACTAGAGCATTGATGCAGTTGCATAATAAGACGTTTATTGATTGGTTCCATAACCGATTAATGCGTGAAGTAGATTCCACTGTTTCTAAAACTCTCAAGTGGCTAGCATTTGGTCCTCGAGAAGCTGTGCACTAATTTGAGGGTTATGATGTTAACGGATATACGTTTTGGACATATCGTCAAGATCAAAAGTTGAGAGCTTTGCAGAATAGTGGCGTTTCAGTAGAGGCATCATCTACACAGTATGCAAGTGCCAAAGATAAGTCTCCTGTTGATACTAGATTGTTATACTATGGGCGAGTTCAAGATATATGGCAGCTTGACTACTATGGTTTCACGGTCTGCTTATTTCGATGCAAGTGGGTTGATTATAACCGACGCTACATAAGAAAAGATGACCCTTGTGGATTTACTCTTGTAGACTTGGGTCGGTTGCGTGATAGTGAAGAGCCATTCGTGCTTGCATCACAAGTTAAGCAAGTATTCTACATAACCAACCCTTCTGATAACAAGTGGTCAATTGTTGTCCGGGAAAAAGAAGTATACTTGGAGTTGGTGATGTTGAGGATGAGGAGGAGTATGATGCGTTTGAAGACACCCCACCTTTCACCATTCCCAATTCCGATGTCACTGATGTGGAGTTAGCGGCAAGTTACATGCGTGCAGATCACGGGGAAGAGATAATGGTTGAAACTTCAAAGGAAGGTGGCAAAAGTAAACAATAGGCTCGACTTCTTAGGTTCCAATTCCGGCTTTCGGCTTTTCAAGGTCATTTTACTTAATTTCTCACTTTTATCCGCATGTAATGTCATGTATTGTTCTAATTAGTATATGTATATGTATTACAATCAACTAAATTCCCTTCACATGTTTTGAAACCCATTTTGGGTAAGTGAATGTCATTTCGAGCCGATTTCGGCTTCTCAAGCTCAATTAACTTAATTTCTCGCTTTTAGCCGCATGTAATGTCATGTATAGTTCTTACTAGTGTATATATACACATATATATATATATACACATATATATATGTGTGTACACACATATATATATGTGTATATATATATATATATATATATGTAATGTCAAGCTCAATTAACTAAATTTATCGCTTTTAGCTGCATGTAATGTCATGTGTAGTTCTTATTAGTATATATATATATATGTATTACAATCAACTAAACTCGCTTCACACGTTTTGAAATCTATATTGGGTAAGTGAATGTCATTTCGGGCCGATTTCGGCTTTTCAAGCTCAATTAACTTAATTTCTCGCTCTTAGCCACATGTAATGTCATGTATGTTTCTTAATAGTATATATATATATATATATATATATATATATATATATATATATATATATATATATATGTATTACAATCAACTAAACTCGCTTCACATGTTTTGAAACCCATTTTGGGTAAGTGAATGTCATTTCTGGCCGATTTCGACTTTTCAAGCTCAATTAACTTAATTTCTCACTTTAGTCTCATTTTAGGTCATGTATTGTTCTTTTTAGTATATGTATCACCATTAAAGTCACTTAAAGTCGGGTCACATGATTTTAAAACCATTTTGGGTAGATGAATGTCATTTAGGGCCCGAATTATGGCTTGTGCGTGGGGGGGACTGTGCAAGGGGGTGGGGGTGGGGCACATCGGGGGGCTGCGGGAGGTGGCGTACAACGGGGTAGGGGGTGCGGGGGGTGGGGCACAGTAGAGGGGGCTGCGGGGATGGGGCACAGCGGGGGGCTACGGGGGTGGGGGGGGGGGTGGGGCGGCGGGGGTGGGGGCAACGGGGTGGGGAATAGTGTGGGGGGGGGTAGTAGGGTGGGGGCGGTGCGGGGGGAGATTGGGGGGGGAGCGGGGGGAGAGCAAGGGGGGAGGCAACGGAATAGTGTGTTATATTTTCAGCACCGAGAAATTCTAACTCATTTTATTAATGAGTTAAATGAGTTAAGATTTTACTTGAGAATATTTGATGAAAGTTTGATATTCGTTTTTCCTACTAATGATCGCACATAGGAAATTAGTTTGTCATTAATTAGTTATAGTTAATTATTCATGTGTTATAGTTAGTTAAAGTTAAATTAACTAAAGCTTTAAAGTTTGTCATTAATTGTAGTTTACCATTTTTTTTATTAAATCTTGCGCGTTTCTAATTTCTTTTTGATATTTTAGGATTTTTAAACATGGTATGAGATGATGTGATTGTGGAGGAAGAAATCGATGATGATTATGATAAGTCATCAGATGATGATGATGAGTATGATATGGAGAAGGAGGAGGATAAAGGTGAACCGGTAGACATAGCGCATGATGAGGAAAAGCGCTTGCGTGATAAGGAACTTCGCTTGGTTGCAATGCATGAGGAGCTAGCCGATAATGCTCCCCCCCATTGACAACAATGCTAGGGAAGATTACCCTAGTGCTTCAACCATCATTGTGCCACAAAAAAATGCTGGGAAAGAAGTTCATAGGACCACCAAAACTCCAAGCAACTTTGCAACAAAGAAGCGGAAAGGAAGGAGTGCGACTAAGGGTTTGAATGTTAAGATCCATATGACCCTCGAGTATGATGATATGGGTCAACCTTGGGGTCAGTGGCTGGGCGGGCGCGGATGTGTCGTTGTGCACCGCACCCGGCCAAAGATAAAATTTCTCCTACTCTCTTTTACACTAAGCTAGTATAATGGAAGTAGGGGTCGTATCCACAGGGAAACAGGGACGAGTTTAATACTTAGCGTGATCCAAAACCTAGATTAAGCTAAGGGCCGAGAAACCTAATTACAAAGGGGGGTTTCAAGTAGATTATAACTAAACTACAACTAACTAGCATATAAACAAGATGAGAAATCAATATGGGAAGATCTTGAATCCGATTAACATCCACTTCAATTCATTATCGATCCTTGAACCTCCACTCTAATTATTTCCATAATTATCTATTGTTGAGAATTAATCTCGTGTTCTCCTTATTCTTAGTTGAATAGCACGATCAACGTGACTATAAAACCCTAACTAAAGGATAACCTAGTCCGATCGCGTCTAAGTTCAATCCAATAGCAGCAATAAACACGAGAGAACCAACGGACACGCTAACGTCATACAAGCGATAAACATTCAACAGTTAATTCAATTTCCCCAAGAAATAACCAAGATGATCAGCATCTGAGTTACTCCCTAGTTTGCTACCAATTGATAAAAGAATAAAACAATCCGATTCTATTCTTAAATCTAGCATTAGATTAATTACACAATCAAACTAGTAACGTTCCTAGCATAATCATGCAAAAATCATAGAAGGCAAGCATAGAAATTAAACCATAATCAAAGAAACTAAATAGAGAGGAAAGATCTCACAATAATGCTTGAAGCTCCATATTAATCTCGTTCAAGAACGGTTCAAGCTACAATCGGCATAGCATAAGCCAATCCCATAATTGAAATCTACAAAAACTAAACTAGAAAATAAAAACTAAAAAGAGAAGACAACAAGAGAGAAGTGGAGTTTTGGAGACTCCCTCTCCTTGTGGCTGCTGCCCCCTAGGTCCAAAAATAGAGTTTAGTATTTATACTAAAGCTCAGAAATCAGCCGACAATTAGACCGACCTAGGGGTCGCGAGGTGCGGCACAGGTCGCGAGGTGCGAGCAAGCAGGTCGCGAGGTGCGAGCAGCGTGTCGCACCGTGCGGCTATCTCGCGAGCGCGCGGCCGGCTTGCGATGATGGAACACGAGTCGGGCGGCTTGCTTGCTTCGAGCGCGCGCTGGCTTACGATGATGGGCGATGATGCGCGCGAGAGCTGGGCGACTTGGCTGCTGCTTGGGCGAGGCTGCTGGACATGCGATGCTCACGAGAGCCTGGCTTGGCGAGCTTGTGGTGATGCTTAGGCTTGCGGTGATGCTTGGGCTTGCGGTGATGCTTGGTACTTTGCTCGGCTCAAATGCACTTCACCTTGGAAGCTCGGAATACATGACATTAACACAACTTATCTCACAAAACTCCGAACTTCCGCTAAGAGTTAAATAAAACACGAATGTTAACAATTACAATCAAACCCTTAGCAAAGTGCACCCAAAGTAACGTAAATACTACGTGTAACTTGAGCGTATCAAATACCCCCACACTTGAACTTTACTCGACCTCGAGTAAACTCAAAAATGAGAAATACCAATTAAATCATCACCCAAATTATCAACACCAACCTCTCTCCCCATCAACTACATCATCATCATCACATCTTAACAACATCCGCTCAAAACCTAAACATAAGGGATGATGATTCCCCCACACTTAGATTCAAGCTCACCTGAAATATACAAAGACGCGACAACAATAATAACCAGTAACACCAACAAGTTTAACCAACAACACCAACAAGAATCAAAATGCCAGCTTACGACACACTAAACTATCAACTCTCCCAAACCTCAAAAGATGACCTAAAACTACTACTACTACAACTAACTTAGAATAGCAAGCCATGGAACAAAGACAAAAAGGGATAAATTCCATGCTTACTCCCAAAAACAAACAATCAACCAAAAGAATGTGAAAACCAAAATAAATCTTCACAAAATCAAGGATGAAATAACCAACCCAACCCGAAAACGCTTTCCACCTTATGACACCATCTCCGGCAAATGAGTTTTCAAAGTACAAAATTCTTTCTTAATCTCTCATTTTGCCTAGGAGCCCTTTCGGGTTTTCATCCTAGCTTCTCACATTTTTTTCCATCTCTCTTCTTTTTCCGGCTCACAAAACTCACCCGCTCAACTAGCTCTTTTTTTCATAGGCCGTCCTTTCGGGTTTTCGACCTATCCGAGCCCCCATTTTTGCCCGAGTCGCCCACCCTTGTGGGTTTTCAACTCAGCGGGTTTCATTTCATCACTTTTTTTTTTTTTTATATATTTCATTTTTTTTTCATTTTCATTTTTCAATTTGAAAGTAATATATACAACATAGATACATGAGAATGAGAATACCCCCCCCCTACTTAAACGACACATTGTCCTCAATGTGTCGACAATTAAAAGAAAAAGTAAACTGAAAAAGGGGGGAAATTTGAAAATCGGGTAAATCGAAGATCGAATGCTCAAAACTCATGGCAAACAATCCGTCAAACTCAAACTTCTTAACAACACCAACTCAAATCTCATAACTCAACTCACAACCCTCTCCCTCGAATCACTCAAACAAATGACAAATTCAAAATTTTAAATTCTTGAGATTTGCACCTAACTTAAGAGATCGAAAAGATACATTAACAATCTCTACCCTCTAGTTGTACCAACTCCTAGCTATTGAACTCCTCCCAACGGGTTTTCTTTTGTGGATTTTGGTTCCAAGTGGATTAAGATTGGTTGTGGATCTTTTTAGTGGTGGACGGTGGGTGAAATAAAATTTGTTGTGGTGGTGGAAATTTGATGAGAAATAAAGAAAAAGAAAGAAAATAAAAAGGATCTCGTGTTGCCTCCCGAGAAGCGCTGTTGTTTAAAGTCGTGAGCCCGACTTAGTACCTTAAGCTTAATCATTGGGATTGTGCTCCATGTGTGACAATGGTGGTTCCATGTCAATCTCCACTTCAAGTACCTGCAAAACTGATTGAGAAGAACTCTTGCAATGCATCGTTAGTACCTAGCTTACTACATCATGGTTGAGCATATAACATCATATTATATCCAAAACCTAGCATTAAGTCAACAAAAAACATCAACTAGTAGTACTCCTAGCTAATCCAAGTCATGACCATTAATATAAATGTTTAAAGCTAGACAATAACCAAGATATAGAGTATGAGTCAATCAACCATTCCCAAGAGAGTTTAAGCAACAAGTTCCATGCTTCTTGTCCAAAATACAAAAGTAAAATACATAGAGCTCAATGGAAGATGAAAACTAGAAACTAAAACAAAAAGGGAATTCTTTATATGAGTGGCCAACCAAAAACAAAGAGCACAAGCAATACCATCCAAAAATCACCCTAAATACAAACAAGTAACACCGTTTCCCCGGCAACGACGCCAAAATTTGGGCGGGCGCGGATGTGTCGTTGTGCACCGCACCCGGCCAAAGATAAAATTTATCCTACTCTCTTTTACACTAAGCTAGTATAATGGAAGTAGGGGTCGTATCCACAGGGAAACAGGGACGAGTTTAATACTTAGCGTGATCCAAAACCTAGATTAAGCTAAGGGCCGAGAAACCTAATTACAAAGGGGGGTTTCAAGTAGATTATAACTAAACTACAACTAACTAGCATATAAACAAGATGAGAAATCAATATGGGAAGATCTTGAATCCGATTAACATCCACTTCAATTCATTATCGATCCTTGAACCTCCACTCTAATTATTTCCATAATTATCTATTGTTGAGAATTAATCTCGTGTTCTCCTTATTCTTAGTTGAATAGCACGATCAGCGTGACTATAAAACCCTAACTAAAGGATAACCTAGTCCGATCGCGTCTAAGTTCAATCCAATAGCAAAGCAATAAACACGAGAGAACCAACGGACACGCTAACGTCATACAAGCTATAAACATTCAACAGTTAATTCAATTTCCCCAAGAAATAACCAAGATGATCGGACATCTGAGTTACTCCCTAGTTTGCTACCAATTGATAAAAGAATAAAACAATCCGATTCTATTCTTTAATCTAGCATTAGATTAATTACACAATCAAACTAGTAACGTTCCTAGCATAATCATGCAAAAATCATAGAAAGCAAGCATAGAAATTAAACCATAATCAAAGAAACTAAATAGAGAGGAAAGATCTCACAATAATGCTTGAAGCTCCATATTAATCTCGTTCAAGAACGGTTCAAGCTACAATCGGCATAGCATAAGCCAATCCCATAATTGAAATCTACAAAAACTAAACTAGAAAATAAAAACTAAAAAGAGAAGACAACAAGAGAGGAGTGGAGTTTTGGAGACTCCCTCTCCTTGTGGCTGCTGCCCCCTAGGTCCAAAAATAGAGTTTAGTATTTATACTAAAGCTCAGAAATCAGCCGACAATTAGACCGACCTAGGGGTCGCGAGGTGCGGCACAGGTCGCGAGGTGCGAAGAGTGCTCTGTCTACCGCGCATTTGGCTGGGCAAAGCAGGTCGCACCGTGCGAAGTATCTCGCGAGGTGCGAGCAAGCAGGTCGCGAGGTGCGACCTAGCTCGCGAGGTGCGAGCTGCTTGTGCTGGCCAGCTTGCTTCGAGCGCGCGCTGGCTTGCGATGATGGAGCGCTGGGCTGGGCAGCTTGCTTCGAGCGCACGCTGGCTTACGATGATGGGCGATGATGCGCGCGAGAGCTGGGCGACTTGGCTGCTGCTTGGGCGAGGCTGCTGGGCATGCGATGCTCACGAGAGCCTGGCTTGGCGAGCTTGTGGTAATTCTTAGGCTTGCGGTGATGCTTGGGCTTGCGGTGATGCTTGGGCTTGCGGTGATGCTTGGTACTTTGCTCGCTCAAATGCACTTCACCTTGGAAGCTCGGAATACATGACATTAACACAACTTATCTCACAAAACTCCGAACTTCCGCTAAGAGTTAAATAAAATACGAATGTTAACAATTACAATCAAACCCTTAGCAAAGTGCACCCAAAGTAACGTAAATACTACGTGTAACTTGAGCGTATCAGTGGCGTACAAAGTACGGGCAGCATATTAGGTTTTGTGTGCGCAAACTCAACATTTTGGTCAAATGGAAAGATGTGCCCGAGGGAATGAAGAAATTATTATGGGAAAACACTTGTGTAAGTTTAATTTATAACTCAATTACTTTAATTTCTCGCATTTTGGCCATGTTAGATCATGGATAGTTGTAATAACAACATATATAACCATTAGAGTCAATTAAAGTCGACTCATATGCTTTGAAACCCATTTTGGGTAGATAAATGTCATTTTGGGTAAATGAAGGCCATTTCAGGCCGATTTTTGCTTTTCATGTTCAATTTACTTAGTTTCCCGCATTTAGCCACATGTTAGGATATGTATAGTTCTAATAGCAACATATATAACTGTTAGAGTCAAGAAAAATCCATTCACATGCTTTGAAACCCATTTTGGGTAAATGAAAGCCATTTCGGGCGGATTTTGGCTTTTCAAACTCAATTTACTTAGTTTCCTTTTTTTTCCGCATTTAGCTAAATGTTTTCATTGATATATATGTATATGGAAATTAACTATTTGTTTCTTTCTTGTTTCTATATAATTAGTTCCATAGTACTCCTAATGAGGCTAAAAAGGCGTTGTTCCTATCCGCGGTGGTCGAAAGATTTAGAGCTTTCAAAAGCAAACTAGTTAGTGGGTGGATCACGAAACAGAGAAAGAGGAATATCAAGAGGAGGAAAATTCAAAAATCAAAGGAAAATGAGACGGAAGAAACAGAAAAGGAAGGGGGAGAGGAAGTGACACTACAACCAGAGTCCTCGCCTTATCATATTTGGGGACATATAAAACCAGAAGATTAGGAGGCATTTGTTGCCCAAAATACTACGCCGGAGATGGTGGTAAGTATTGTGCTTTAAGCTATATTCGACTTTGCATATTCACTTTTAATACAATTAGATGTGTTTTCTAATTACCCATGTGATTTTATAGGCTAAGCGTGATAAATATGCACACAATTCAAGACAGAGGAACCACTACCATCATATGGGTTTCGACACTTATGCGAGGGTGAGACAGGTGTAGATTGACGATAATTTTTACCCTTCTATCGATACATCTACAACGCCATCTTCTAGTTCCAAGGCCGCGTCTGTCAAAGTTGACCGTGTCTTTGATTGGTGGAGCTCCATGCATAGTCGTGATTCGAACAATAAAATGACCATTTCAGATCCGGGGACCTTAAAGATAGCCAATGTCGTTATAAGTAATTGCGCTCCTTTTAAATTGCTCCCCCCGCTTTTTTTTTTTACTCTCCCCTCCCCCGCACAACCCCCCTGCTGCCACCCCCGTGCTACCCCCCTGCAGACCCCTATGCTCCCCCTATACACCCCCCTTGCTGCCCCCCTGCTGCCCCCCTCCCTTTGTTGCCCCACCCTGCGGACCCCCTCGCTGCACCCCCGCATACCCCCCGCTGCCCCCCTGCATACAATGGACGTTTGAGGGTTTTTGGTGGTATTTGTCTCGGTGTGACAAAAGCCTATGCTAAAGATTCGTCAGTGGGTTGAAAATCACGCTCTCATGTTTCCGCACCACATGATATGGAAGCTATTACACAAGCTACTCGGGAGAAGCTTACGGAGGAAATTACAGAGAAAGTGATGGAGAAAATCGCGGAACGTTTCATCGCAGTCCTTTCACAGTTTGGTATACTGGCGATACGTCAACCTAAACTGGATCGTCCTTTGGAGGACAAAGCTAGCCATCCTAACACACAAAAATTAGCACCATCTATACTTGAGTTAGAGGTAACTACTATCCTTCTTATAATTTTTATAACTAAGTAATATGTTATATACTTTAATTGCATGTTCGTAACCTCAATTTCTTTTACTTTTTGAAGGAAGAAACTCCTTGCCTGCTTTTACTAGATGTAAAAGATGAGGGTTTGATTGTGGTGGCTAAAGGAAATGCACAACCACGAAGTGAACGAGCAACAGTCCATCACGAGTCCGTGTACAATGAGCACTTGGCGGTTAGTGTAGTCACCATCACTCCTGGTTACAAAGACTTTGCTCTTCCGTTGCCTAAACCGTCATATGATATACATGTCTTGACTGACGCTCGTGGTGGTTATGTGTTGTGGCCATCGGCTTGGGTGAGGTTTTCAGACGAGGTAAATTGAAGCAACTAAAATCTATATTCATATTGATTTGTTTCATACCTATTAACTAACTAAGTTGAATGTTTTTAACTTTGAATTAATAGGTTTTGGAGAGAATAAACAAGCCCAAGGAAAGCAAGGCGGACTCACCTCCTCTAGAAAAGGCGAAGGAGAAGGAGGGTTCAAGCAGGCCAAAGAAGGCCATTTCGGGTAAAGGAACGCAAGATTTCAAAGGTTCAAGTCGCCAAGAAAACCCCTCCAAAGATACTTGGATTGAGAAACTCACTAAGGCATGCTTATGGCTACATGTAAATGCGCGTGATATGCTCGGATGATATACTGTGGAGGTGAAGTTGGGTACCACACAATTCAACTACCTTGAGGATACATCGACATGTGTGTCTAAGGTTGTTGTGAAGGAGTTCCTTTGCGGAGAGATGTTGAATGTTTCCTTGATTCAAGCCTTCATGAGGTATAACGTTTGTGCTTATGAAATAATTTTACAATAATATATCTATGTTACGAACTTGGTTGTGCTTTGAAGATTACTCCAAGATGATCCTTGTGGACGCGATTGCATACCAGAGCAGTTTGGGTGGTTATGTCCAAATTTCGTCCGAGCTGACAAATGTTTGCAAAACACAACTGAGGTTAAGGAGTACATTTGGCTATGTATCAAAACAGCTAAACGTGCACAACAGAAGTTCATACTTGCCCCTTGTTTTGAAGAGTATAGTTCTTAACCTTATATCCATTTTTACCACTTAATCATTATACAATAGAAGTACTCACATGATTGTTTCCTAACTTCTTTCGGATTTTAGTCTCCATTGGCCGCTCCTTGTGATTTGTCCTTCAAACAACACAGTATATCAGTTTGATTTTGCAGCTCAAGATCCACCATAATCCTTACTCCTCAAATCATGCATAAATAGGTATGTTTGTTATTTAAAATGCTTATTAGCATAACACGTTTCACTAATTTCATCCTTTGCCCACTTCTCACATGAAATTAACTTAACTACAGTTCTTTGAAGAAAATTGAGAGAACGGGAAAACTTCCTCAATGGAAAGCAATGAAGGTAATACATATTACTTAAGCTACTTCTTTCTTTTAGCAAAAAACAAACATGTATGTTTCTTACATGATTTTTTTATGTAATTCTATAATTAGTTTGCTCAACCACCGGAGGGAACCGAGTGTGGCTACTATGTGTTAAGGTTCATGTTCGATATAACCTCAAGTTGCAAGGAAGTCGGGGATCTTGAGAAGGTATATATATATATATATATATATATATATATATATATATATATATATATATATATACCTAATAAGTAGCTCAATTTAGGGCCGATTTTGGCCTCTTAAGCTCAATTTCTTTACTTTCCCGTATTTAGCCACATGTTAGGTCATATATACTTATAACAAGTACATATAGAACCATTAGAGTCAAGTAAACTACATTCACATGATTTCAGACCCATTTTAGGTAATAAAGACCATTTCGGGCCGATTTTGGCTTTTGAAGTTCATTTTCCTTAATTTCCCGCATTAAGTCAAATGTTAGGTCATATATAGTTCCAATAGGTACGTATATAACTATTAGAGTCAATTTAAGTCCACTCATATGCTTTGAAAGTCATTTTGGGTAATTAAAGCGCATTTTAGCCTGATTTTGGCTTTTTAAGATCAATTTTCTTAGTTTCCCGCAGTCAGCCACATGTTAGGTCATATATTGTTCTAATAGGTACATATATAACTATTAGAGTCAATCAAAGTCCAGTCATATGTTTTGAAACCCATTTTAGGTAAATGTATGTCATTTAGGGTCGATATTGGCTTTTCATGTTCATTTTCCTTAATTTCCCACATTTAGTCTCATGTTAGGTCATGTATAGTTATAATAACAACATATATAACTATTAGAGTTAATTAAAGTCCACTCATATGCTTTGAAACCCATTTTGGGTAGATAAATGTCATTTTGGGTAAATGAAGGTCATTTCGGGCCGAATTTGGCTTTTCAAGTTCAGTTTACTTAGTTTCCCGCATTTAGCCACATGTTAGGACATATATAGCTCTAACAACAACATATAAAACCATTAGAGTCAAGTAAAATTCATTCACATGCTTTGAAACCCATGTTGGGTAAATGAAGGCTTCAGGCCGATTTTGGCCTTTCAAGCTCAATTTAATTAGTTTCCTTTTTTAGCCACATGTTAGGACATGTATAGTTCTAATAGCAACATATATAACCATTAAAGTCAAGAAAAATCCTTTTTCATGCTTTGAAACCCATTTTGAGTAAATGAAGGCCATTTCGGGCCGATTTTGGCCTTTCAAGCTCATTGTACTTATTTTCCCGCATTTAACCACATGTTAGGACATGTATAGTTCTAATAACAACATATATAACCATTAGAGTCAAATAAAGTCCACTCATATGCTTTGAAACCCCATTTTGGGTAAATGAAGGTCATTTTGGGCCGAATATGGCTTTTCAAGTTCAATTTACTTAGTTTCCTGCATTTAGTCTTATATTAGGTAATGTATAACTTTTATAAGTACATATATAACCATTAGAGTCAATTAAAGTCGACTCACATGATTTAAACCCATTTTGGGTAAATGAAGGTCATTTTGGCCGATTTTGGCCTTTTTAGCTTAACTTTCCTTATTCTCCCGCATTTAGTCTCATTTTAAGGTCATATATAGTTCTAATAAGTATATATGTAAGTATTAAAGTCAACTAAAGTCCACTCACATGTTATGAAATCCATTTTGGGTAAATGATTGTCATTTTTGGCCGATTTTTGCTTTTTAAGCTCGATTTCCTTAATTTCTTACATTATATTATTTGCTCAATCTATTTAGAGTCAACTAAAGTCTTATATATGCTTTCTTATGTTTGTTTAATAAGGTATTCCTCGATGGCAAACCAAGGGAGAGTTCTTTCACCACAGCCGAGATAAACGAGGTTCGGGATTTGCTAGCACGCTACCTTACCGAGGTTTGCATGTGAAGCTGATGCCACAACTTTGAGTTTATTTGTTCTTATTATGTTACTAGCTAGCTATTTAGGTACAATTGATGCTTATTTTGGATTTTAGTACTTATTACAACTTCATTTGTAGTACATTCTCAAAATATTATATACTCCCTCCGGTCTTTATTAGTTTACCCGTTTCTTTTGCACAGAGTTTTAGGAGAAATAATGTTGTGGGACATAGAAAGAAAGAGAAACTATTATTTTATATTGAAATTGAATGTATGTGTGATGGAAAGTTAGTAGTCCCATTCCAAAAATAGAAACAAAAGAAATGGGTAAACTAATAAGGGACATCCCAAAAAGGAATACGGGTAAACTAATAAAGACCGGAGGGAGTATATATATAATATCATTTTGACTTGTATACGACGCGTGCGTGAGACTTTTTCCAATTATAGCAGGTTTGCAGACAAGCTTGACATAAGTATATAATATATCTATATGTATGTATGTATGTATGTATATATATATGTATGTATATGTATATATATATGTATGTATATATATATATATATATATATGTATGTATATGTGTATATATATATATATATATATATATATATGTATATATATATGTATATGTATATATATATGTATATGTATATATATATGTATATGTATATATATATGTATATGTATATATATATGTATATGTATATATATATGTATATGTATATATATATGTGTATGTTACATAAACAAATATTAGATACATATTGATTAGTCTATCTGAAATGCAAATTAGTGTAAACATGATTTTACTTAACATATTGTTCCTAATAATTTCTTAAACCAAAATATGATTATTATTTAATGTTGCTCGTTCTAATATTTGTAAGTATTGACAAGTAACACTATTTCACTATTTCACTTACAGATATTATACACCAATGGTAGACACAGGAGCTCAAACAACAATTATGAAAGACTTGTTAAACACTCCCTTTAACAATTTTCATATTGGACACAAGTAATATAACTAATCAATATTGATAATCGTTTTAATTTGTATGTTTACAGGCTTTCCTTATGGCTGTGCCTTAATCTCTCTTAATTTCTTGTACATCTGTTTTTTAGTATTAATGTTTATGTAATGTTAAGGCAAATGAATTATTTCGAAAATTATATTTTGAAAAATTACCAATACCTATAAACATTATGGTACAAGAAGCATATTATACAGAACCTAAAACAGGAACTCTAGGTGAACAAATATCATTTCTACAAACATGGTATAAAAATTATTGTATTGAAATCAATAACCAAAAGGCATTTAGAAAACAAGCTAAAATAAGTGACTGTTGTGAAAAATATGAAATACCTAAATTTGGTTGTCACAAATTAAACACAAGATATAAAACTAAAAGACCCAAATCAATGCGAAGACAATATAAAAGATTCAAACCATATGGAAAATATAAAAATAAGAAGCGATCAAATAAAAATTACTTTATAAAAAGAAGAATCTATAAATATGCAAAAAATCCAAAAAGATGTAGATGTTATAATTGTGGACAGATAGGTCATATAGCGAAAGATTGTAAGACAAAAACGAATAAAAATACTAATAAAAACATAAAAAATGTCAATTTTATTGAACTGCATATAGCTGAATATGAAATTAGAAGAAAAAATATACCACCAGATGAAGAAATATATGTCTTAGAATACGAAACATATAATAATGAAATAAGAAGTAGTGAAGAAGAAGATAATACAGAAAGTGATAGTAATGGATAAAGAATAGTAGGCTCTGATACCAACTTTGAGGAGAAAGATTAGATTTGTAGAGAGAGAGAAGAGAGATGTAGGGAAACTTGCTGATGCCCCTTTGCTTCACCAGCTTTTCTTATTTATAGGCAAAGTTATTACAAGTACCGTACAATTTTACAAAACTATTCATACAACTATTTGCTATAGTGAAAAGTGCTACAGTAAAAGTACTGTTCACTATTCACTATTCACATATTTTACGCGTTAGCCGCCTAACTTTTGTCCTGTTGTAACTATTACAAAGTTTATCTGTTACAGGAAAAACATCTTCCTATCCTATTTGTAGACAGGTGTTTTATTCTTGTATGTTGTGCTCTATCTGAGTAGTAGATGCTGCTGTAGATGATTCGGCTCTATCTTCATAGCTGTCCATATCTTCAATTATTGGTACAGTCATTTGTTTAACTCCACACATTTTACATGAGTGGTTATTATTTTGCTGCATCCAACTGCAATATCTTTGCAAAGTATCTTGGGTTAGAAAATTTCTGGGTAAGTACCTTGTAACTGGTTCTTGGTCCGGATGGAGCAGGCTCCATACCCATGACTTAATAGTTTCGACCGTATCATGGCCATATGATTTGCTTTGAGAGATAATTAATGTGTTTAACTCTCTATGGTTTATCCAAACATAAGTCTTGACCATGTTAAGCAAGGCTTCATAAATTGCTTTTATCTTGACTGCCCTCTTTTCCCGAGGAGGTCCCGGTATCTCATAGTGGTTTAGTTCTCGTCGTGCCTTAATTTCTTCGGGAAAGATAAAATTGGCTGTGCAGCCCATTTTAACAACCCTAATACATTGTTTTATCTCAGAGAAAGTAACTTCGCCTGGGGCGGTATAGCATCTTACAAAAATCATAGGAGATTTTGTAATATGTATGTAAATTTTAGTTTGCTTTGTATAGCTCGGGAATTGATGATAGCTCTTCTCCATTCATTGTATATACTTGAATTAAGAAGGCCATAATCATAAGCTGCTTTGATTAACTTTGCATTGCAACCAGGCAACGCTATTAACTCGTTTATCCTTTTTAAAGGATTGGTTACATATCCACCTTCGATTTCTCCATGGCGGTCTTTTGTGGTTATTTCTGGAAATGTATTTAGTCTGTTGGCAATAAGTAAGAAATTATCTATATATTTACGAACTGAAGGATTCATAGTTTGTTTAGTTCCTAGGGTTAACTTTTCTTTGAAGGAGGTGGTATCTCGGTATAAGACTTGGAAAATTTAGTTCGTTGATAACTGGAGTGGGGTTATAGGTTTGTAAGGACATACTTCGTTTGAAAGGAGGATTAACTTTTTTTGTTGTAATAATTCGGCTTTTATATTTTTGGCTAGTGCCAATATCTCGCTTGCTCCTTACTAGGATTCTTTGGAAGTGGTCGCTCTTTTCATAGAAGCAAGTTCTTCCATTAAGCTGTTTGAGTTGTATCTTGAGCTCTTAGTTTTCTAGAACCAATTGTTGAGCTATTTCTTGAGAGATAGTCTCGCAAAACAATTTTCATTAGTTTTTAATAATTCAATAGAGAACTCATATTGATTGATGTCGGCTATTATTCGATTTATCTCCTTTCGTGTAATGGAATCTTGTAGTTTTTGGGTTAACCGACTTCTAACAGTTCTATTATCTGTTCTAATGATGAATTTACTATAAACTATGTAACATTCGAATTTTTTGATTCCATATATTTCTTGCTTTTAATTCCTTTTTATTTATATCCCAATTGATTTCATTTGCCTTAAATGTTCCCTGAGTGATATCGACAAACATATTCTCTTTTATCGTTTTTATATCTATACTTTAATACCGCTCCGTAACCGTTATTAGTTTCACTAGCATCTATTTCCACTATCCATGTAAATTCTTTGTCTTTTCGGGAAAGCTTAGTTTTGGTAGCTTTCTGACTAATTCTTTAATTTTTTCTAAAGTCTTTGTGTCGGTATCAATCCATCTAAAATCGTAGTCTTTCTTTAATTTTTTAGTTAATGGTTCAGGATATTGTGATAATTTAGGGATAAATTCTCTAACCCGATTGACTATTCCTAAGAACTTTTGTAATTCTTTTTTAGTATTAATTTCTTGCTTGAAACTCTATAATTTTTTGGGCTATATGATCTTGCATTTTTATTCCATCTTTATCTATTTCAAATCCTAAGAATTCAATTTGTGTTTTAAATAATTCCATTTTCTTTTTACTTAAAACTATACCACTAGTTTTGATAATTTCTATAAATTGCTCTAATAACTTATAATGCTCTTCTTGAGTTTTCGAATAGATTAGTATGTCATCAATATAGACTACACAATTTGATAATTGATTTAAATATTTATCCATAAATGCTTGGAATCTTCCTGGTGCATTTTTATATCCAAAAGGTAAAACATTCCATTCATAGAATCCGTTAGGGACTTTGAATGTTTGTTAATTGTTTAGATTCTTCAGTTAGTTTTAATTGGTGAAAACCACTTTTACAATCAAATTTTGAAAAATAATTATATCCTTGTATTTGTCTCATTTTAAGTATTTTATTTGGTATGGGGTAATTGTATGTTATTGTTTTTTCGTTTAGGATTCTATAGTCGATAACCATTCTTGTTTTTCCTCTCTTTTGCTCAGAATGATTGTTAACTATAAAAGCACTGCTACTATATTGGTATTTTAGTATTGCTTGATTCTGATTTATCTAGATCATTCTTATTTTCTTTTAGTAATTTTATAATTAATAAAATATTTGTATTAATAATTTTTAGATTATTTCCAAAATGTTCTTTTTATAGTTCACTCATATTCGGTTAGTTATAATTGGTAATATTTGTTAATATGCAAATATGAGCTTGGGGCATCATTGAAGATTAAAAGTTACCCAGTTAGTCTTATATTAGTCTTATATAAGCATTCTTACATTGTACTTCTAGTCGTTCTATTTTCGTAGTTAAAGTTTCTAAAGTTTCTATGGTAGTATTATTTATTATTTCGTTATCTCGATCCGTGGATTTTCGATATTTCGTATTTTCTTTAATGTTACAAATAAGTTGTTCTTCTATTTTATCAAACCTATTGTTATATTCTATTGTAAGATTTTGTATCTCTTCATTAAAATTATTTTCTACTCTGTAGACTTTATCTAATATTTGTTTGGTATTAATATGTATTATTTTGATAGATTCTTCTATTTTTCTCATTCTTTCATCATACTTTCTTTCTAACTTTTCTAATTTTTTATAGATGTCATTAATTGTTTTAATGTCTTGATAGCTACTTTCTATATTTGTTATTTGTACTAAATTATTTTCTAGTGCTAGTCTTCTTTCCCTGTCAAATTCGTTTTCTAGTACCATTTGTTTTCTATCTTTTATTAAATAAAATCTTCCTTCACTTATTTCGCAAATTGTCTATTTTGATTAGTCTTATGTATTTTAAATGGACCATCAGGGTATCTAATAATTTCTTCTTCAATGATTTTTTCGTTTTTATTCATATTTATAATTGTTCGCTAATTCTTTCATATTCAATTTCTATTCTTTTTCTTAAAAGTAAACTGGAAATAACCGAGAATATTCTTTAGTTATTTTCTTTTCTAAGATTTCATAACCTTGTTCTTCTAGTTCTATTGGTATTTTAGTATTGCTTGATTCTCGATTTATCTAGATCATTCTTATTTTCTTTTAGTAATTTTATAATTAATAAAATATTTGTATTAATAATTTTTAGATTATTTCCAAAATGTTCTTCTTTTTCTAGTTCACTCATATGTATAGGGTTGGTTTTTTATCTAATGTATAATCAATATAATCTTCTCGTTACTTTGTTAGCTATATCCTCTTGTTCTTTTATTTTTATATTTAGCAAGTTTATCGGTCGTCAAAAGGTTTTAATTCTTTGTCTATTTCTTCATGATTACGATTATTATTTAATGTTGCTCGTTCTAATATTTGTATTTTATTAATGATAGCTATTTGTTTTTGATTTCTTAATTCTAAATTTTTTATATCAGCTTGTATAGTTGATATGAAATAGTTCTGATTAACTCGTCTGCTAGCCTCTTTTATTTGTGATTTAGTACTCATATGTATAATGAATTTTGTAAATCTCTAAGTTTTTGTTTAGCTATTAGGTTTTTATTTTTCTTATTTTGTAGGTTAGTAATATATTTTCGTAAGGCATCTCTTAGTTCATTATCTTTTCTTCTATTGGCTTCATATAAATAATTTTCAAATTCATCTATTTTATCTTGTTGGATCCGTATTTGATAATCTATCGTATTTTGTCTCATTTCAATATCTTCTTGGACGTTCCTAATTTGTGATTTAGTCATATCAAATTTATTAATTGTTCAAGTTCTATTAATAATTGTCTAAGTTCTATTTGTTTTAAGAAGTCTAATAATTTTTTAATCTCTAGTTGAACTTGTAAAAGTTTATCTATCCTATTGTGTTCTTCCTGTAGTAAATTCATTAAAATATAGCTTAATTCAAGATCTTCTTCTTTAGGCTGCGTGAATATGAGAAATTCTTAGTTGTTCTCTTAAGTCATCGATTTTAAATTGTAAAGCATAATTTATCCATTCAACACGTAATTTGACAAGTTTTTATTAGAGAACTCATATGCTAAGTAAATAATCAGGCAAATATTTAAGCAAATAAACAAGTGAATAGGTAATTAATCTGTTTCTTTATGAACTTTCTTTTAAGACTCAATCCCGTTTGCTCATAATAAACCTTAATCGGTTAATAACAATTCTATCAACTTTCATATAAGTACTGCTAATCCGCTTTGACAACCCTTAAGCACTTAAGCATAATTAAATAAATTCATGTTTTTCAACCTCACCACGTAGGTTTTATGCATCACGCCCTCAACGCCTTCTCATTCTCAACGGCTAAACGGGCTCCTGCTACCAATTGTCTCTTGGTTTCTAAACATGATTTTACTTAATCGGGGAAAGCATAATTAAGATAGCATACATCCTATATGAAATTATAGAATCATCTTAACGAGATCTCGGTATTATTATAAACTAGGGGATTGAATTTAAATTCAGTTCATAAGGAAAGGGATTACCTTATCTGCTTCCATAATTACTTGTGAAATATCTTCTACGAGTATAAATGGTGAATAGTAGGCTTATGAATAGTAGGCTCTGATACCAACTTTGAGGAGAAAGATTAGATTTGTAGAGAGAGAGAAGAGAGATGTAGGGAAACTTGTTGATGCCCCTTTGCTTCACCAGCTTTTCTTATTTATAGGCAAAGTTATTACAAGTACCGTACAATTTTACAAAACTATTCATACAACTATTTGCTATAGTGAAAAGTGCTACAGTAAAAGTACTGTTCACTATTCACATATTTTACGCGTTAGCCGCCTAACTTTTGTCCTGTTGTAACTATTACAAAGTTTATACATTACGGGAAAAACATCTTCCTATCCTATTTGTAGACGGGTGTTTTATTCTTGTATGTTGTGCTCTATCTCGAGTAGTAGATGTTCTTGTAGATGATTCGGCTCTATCTTCATAGTTGTCCATATCTTCAATTATTGGTACAGTCATTTGTTTAACTCCACACATTTTACATGAGTGGTTATTATTTTGCTGCATCCAACTGCAATATCTTTGCAAAGTATCTTGGGTTAGAAAATTTCGGGTAAGTACCTTGTAATCGGTTCTTGGTCGGATGGAGCGGGCTCCATACCCATGACTTAATAGTTTCGACGTATCATGGCCATATGATTTGCTTTGAGAGATAATTAATGTGTTTAACTCTCTATGGTTTATCCAAACATAAGTCTTGACCATGTTAAGCAAGGCTTCATAAATTGCTTTTATCTTGATTGCCCTCTTTTCCCGAGGAGGTCGGTATCTCATTGTGGTTTAGTTCGTGTGCCTTAATTTCTTCGGGAAAGATGAAATTGGTTTGTGCCATTTTAACAACCCTAATACATTGTTTTATCTCGGAAAGTAACTTCGCTGGGGGTATAGCATCTTACAAAAATTATAGGAGATTTTGTAATATGTAAGTAACTTTTAGCTACTTTGTATAGCTCAGGAATTGATGATAGCTCTTCTCCATTCATTGTATATACTGAATTAAGAAGGCCATAATCATAAGCTGCTTTGATTAACTTTGCATTGCAACCAGGCAACGCTATTAACTCGTTTATCCTTTTTAAAGGATTGGTTACATATCCACCTTCGATTTCTCCATGACGGTCTTTTGTGGTTATTTCGGAAATGTATTTAGTCACGTTGGCAATAAGTAAGAAATTATCTATATATTTACGAACCGAAGGATTCATAGTTTGTTTAGTTCCTAGGGTTAACTTTTCTTTGAAGGAGTTGGTATCTGGTATAAGGCTTGGAAAATTTAGTTCGTTGATAACTGGAGTGGGGTTATAGGTTTGTAAGGACATACTTCGTTTGGAAGGAGGATTAACTTTTTTTGTTGTAATAATTCGGCTTTTATATTTTTGGCTAGTGCCAATATCTGCTTGCTCCTTACTAGGATTCTTTGGAAGTGGTCGCTCTTTTCATAGAAGCAAGTTCTTCCATTAACTGTTTGAGTCGTATCTTGAGCTCTTAGTTTTCTAGAACCAATTGTTGAGCTATTTCTTGAGAGATAGTCTGCAAAACAATTTTCATTAGTTTTTAATAATTCAATAGAGAACTCATATTGATTGATGTCGGCTATTATTCGATTTATCTCCTTTCGTGTAATGGAATCTTGTAGTTTTTGGGTTAACCCGACTTCTAACAGGTTCTATTATCTGTTCTAATGATGAATTTACTATAAACTATGTAACATTCGAATTTTTTGATTCCATATTTTACTCGCTTTTAATTCCTTTTTATTTATATCCCAATTGATTTCATTTGCCTTAAATGTTCCCGAGTGATATCGACAAACATATTCTCTTTTATCGTTTTTATATCTATACTTTAATCTTGCTCCGTAACCGTTATTAGTTTCATTAGCATCTGTTTCCACTATCCATGTAAATTCTTTGTCTTCATCGGGAAAGCTTAGTTTTGGTAGCTTTCGACTAATTCTTTAATTTTTTCTAAAGTCTTTGTGTCGGTATCATTCCATCTAAATTCGTAGTCTTTCTTTAATTTTTTTAGTTAATGGTTCACTATATTGTGATAGTTTAGGGATAAATTCTCTAACCCGATTGACTATTCCTAAGAACTTTTGTAATTCTTTTTTAGTATTAATTTCTTGCTGAAACTCTATAATTTTTTGGGCTATATGATCTTGCATTTTTATTCCAGCTTTATCTATTTCAAATCCTAAGAATTCAATTTGTGTTTTAAATAATTCCATTTTCTTTTTACTTAAAACTATACCACTAGTTTTGATAATTTCTATAAATTGCTCTAATAACTTATAATAACTTCTCATCAATATAGACTACACAATTTGATAATTGATTTAAATATTTATCCATAAATGCTTGGAATCTTCCTGGTGCATTTTTATATCCAAAAGGTAAAACATTCCATTCATAGAATCCGTTAGGGACTTTGAATCTTGTTAATTGTTTAGATTCTTCAGTTAGTTTTAATTGGTGAAAACCACTTTTACAATCAAATTTTGAAAAATAATTATATCCTTGTATTTGTCTCATTTTAAGTATTTTATTTGGTATGGGGTAATTGTATGTTATTGTTTTTTTTTCGTTTAGGATTCTATAGTCGATAACCATTCTTGTTTTTCCTCTCTTTTGCTCAGAATGATTGTTAACTATAAAAGCACTGCTACTATGTTTTGAATTACTTGGTCTAATTAGTTTTCCAGCTACTAATTCTGTTATATGCATCTTAAATTCTTTTTCATCTCTTTGAGTATTATTAAAAGGTTTTTGTGATATGATACTATTTTGGTCTTTTAATGTTATTTGTATTTCAGTTTTATACTTATGCCAATTTTCTAAAGGATTTTCGCTGCATAGTTCTTCTAACTTAGTTTTTAAAGGAGTAAGTTTATCTATATGTAATATTCCTATTTCTATTATGTCTAAATTGTTGATTCCTTTTTTGGTTTTCATTTTTTGGACTAGTTTCGCTTCTTCTCCTATTTTACAATTTTCCCATTCTATTGGTAATCTTTCTTTATTAGTAACTACTTTGTCTTTTAGCTTATGTTGACAAGGGGTAAACAAAGTAAGAAATTCTTTATCTATACTAAAGGGTTTATATTGGTTTAAGAAATTAGTTCCTAATATAATATCTTTTCCAATTAATTCAAAGCAATATACCTTAGGTATGACTAGTATTTTATCCCAAATTTGTATTTTTATATTCGTTTGATAAAGAGTAATTTTACTACTATTATTATTAAATCCTGTTTATTTTAAAGGGTGTGTTTAATCTTTTCCATTTTGGTAAACAATTTTCTTTCATAATTGTTGTTTGAGCTCCTGTGTCTACCATTGGTGTATAATATCTCGCTTTTATATTCATCAAAGATTATTTTTACTAAAATATAAATTAAATTACTCATTTTTATTAAGGATAACTAATTTACTTTTCATCTTGCGTAACTTTTGTTCTAAGACCTCTATATCTCTTGTTTTCTTTTGTTCTTCATTAGATAAAGTTCGTATACTATCTCTATGGCACTCTACAAATATTATGTATTGCGTCTTTGACTTATATATGCCTTTTCTTCTTTAGCTATCTCTATCTGTTTTTGTAGTTTTATTAATTCTATCAAACTTGGTATAGCATTACTCATTGATTATTCTAGTTTTAGATTGGGTTTGATTATAAGTAAATTCAAAATAGTCTTGGTCTATATTCCAAGGTTTAACTTTTTCTAAAAATTCCTTTCCTAATATTATTTCATTGTTTAGGGTTATAACATATTCAATGTTTATTTCTTGCAAGGCAATTTTTGTTGTAAGGATTATTAATCTATTAAAGTTTTCATTAATTATTTTGTTAGTTAGATTCTTTAAGGGAATATAATTACTTTCTTTATTAACATCTAGTTTTGCAATTAAACTTTTAGTTTCTATTTGTATGTTTATGTAACATTCATGTGATTGTATTCGAATGGGTAGGTTGCCGGTTAAATCTCGTTTAGATCTAGAAACGCTTAATCGTTTCTTTACTATTTCTAAGTCTTCATAGTCCGGTTTAGAGTATAATTTTATTCCTTTTTCTATAGGTAATATAAGACCGAAAAAGGGGTATCTAAAGTAATTGGTCTTAGTTTATTTTTAATATAAACCGATGTTGATCGGTTAATATATAAGCATTCTTACATTGTACTTGTCATAACTTTTGATCCATTTGTCATGTTTATTCCATCTAGTTTCCAATATAAGACTGATGCCTTTTCAATATTTTGGTCGGTTAAACTTATAGAATAATTTGGCTTAATTATGAATCGAACTTTTTGATAAATAAGATTTCCTTTAAGTTGTGCTATAATACTTTGTTCTATAGGTTCTTTAATTCTATCATCGGCTAATTCTAATTCTAAGGGAGTATCTATTCCTTCCTTAAAACAGGCTTTTATTATTATTTCAATGGTCGCTAATTATACAAATCTAAATGTGATTGGTTTATTTTTTAATATGTTGTTAATTTTAGTTATTTCTTCATTTAACACTTCTTGTGTTATTAATGGGACTCTAGTGTTACCTTGTATTTGTGTTATATCTATAACATGTTCTCTATCGCCTATAACTAAATATTCTTCCTTTTTCCTTTTAAAATACTTAGTCAATTCAAATTTTTTCTTTTCAATTATTTTATTAGGAGATAATGTAAATCCTTCATGCTTCAACGCATTATACCTTTGTAGATCAAAAATAGCTCTTTGATTTTTATGTTGTACAAGTAATATCTTCATCGTAGTCAACTTCTTGTAATTCTTTATCCATTACTATCACTTTACGTATTATCTTCTTCTTCACTACTTCTTATTTCATTATTATCTGTTTCGTATTCTAAGACATATATTTCTTCATCTGGTGGTATATTTTTTCTTCCAATTTCATATTCTCGCTATATGTAGTTAAATAAAATTGACATTTTTTATGTTTTTATTAGTATTTTTATTCGTTTTTGTCTTACAATCTTTCGCTATATGACCTATCTCGTCCACAATTATAACATCTACATCTTTTTGGATTTTTTGCATATTTATAGATTCTTCTTTTTATAAAGTAATTTTTATTTGATCGCTTCTTATTTTTATATTTTCCATATGGTTTGAATCTGTTATATTGTCTTCGCATTGATTTGGGTCTTTTAGTTTTATATCTTGTGTTTAATTTGTGACAACCAAATTTAGGTATTTCATATTTTTCACAACAGTCACTTATTTTAGCTTGTTTTCTAAATGCCTTTTGGTTATTGATTTCAATACAATAATTTTTATACCATGTTTGTAGAAATGATATTTGTTCACCTAGAGTTCCTGTTTTAGGTTCTCGTATAATATGCTTCTTGTACCATAATGTTTATAGGTATTGGTAATTTTTCAAAATATAATTTTCGAAATACAGACTAGTTGTTCGGGTGTTTCGGTTCCTAATTCATAATAATTCATTTGGAATGCACAATTATATTTGTTTAAATCTTCTGGACACATGGAACATATTTGCATATTATATAGTTGGGACTTACAGTATTTTTTCTTAGCTTCGCATATTTTAAATCTGCATTTGGATTGCCAAATTCTCTTCGAATTATTTTTTCGTATTTTTTCAACATTTGTGTTGAATCTGTCATCTCTGTTCCTTCTATCTTAGTACTTCGCAATTTTGTTAATTTCTGTAATTCCTATATTAGTTAAATAACTTTTTGCTATTCCTGTTATTGTGGCTTCAATATAATTAGCCGCACTAACTGGTATTTTAGCTTCTATTAATTTTGCATTTATTCTAGCTATCCAATTTTGTATTTCTAATTCAAGCATTTGTAGCACAATCTAGATTTAAAGTTTCACTTGTTTGGTTATCTCTGGGTATGTAATCATTTTCAAATTTTCTTCGATATTTCCATATATAGTCATTATTTTTATGATTATACCCATATTTCTTCTTTTTAAAAGTAGGTTTATAATTTCTATTAGTTTCCATATAATCATAGTCGTCATCCATGTAGGCCTTAGTAAGTGCGTTAATTTCTTCATCCTTTTCGAATTAAAGTCGATTCTAAATGATTTGAATATCTAAATTCTTGACTAGATTGTTCGGAATAAAATTCTTCACTATTTTCTTCTAGAGTATTTACCTCTATATTATTTACTTCTAGTCGTTCTATTTTTGTAGTTAAAGTTTCTAAAGTTTCTATGGTAGTATTATTTATTATATCGTTATCTCGATCCGTGGATTTCTAATATTTCGTATTTTCTTTAATGTTACAAATAAGTTGTTCTTCTATTTTATCAAACCTATTGTTATATTCTATTGTAAGATTTTGTATCTCTTCATTAAAATTATTTTCTACTCTGTAGACTTTATCTAATATTTGTTTGGTATTAATATGTATTATTTTGATAGATTCTTCTATTTTTCTCATTCTTTCATCATACTTTCTTTCTAACTTTTCTAATTTTTTATAGATGTCATTAATTGTTTTACTTGTCTTGATAGCTACTTTCTATATTTGTTATTTGTACTAAATTATTTTCTAGTGCTAGTCTTCTTTCCCTGTCAAATTCGTTTTCTAGTATCATTTGTTTTCTATCTTTTATTAAATAAAATCTTCCTTCACTTATTTCGCAAATTGTCTATTTTGATTAGTCTTATGTATTTTAAATGGACCATCGGGGTATCTAATAATTTCTTCTTCAATGATTTTTTTCGTTTTTATTCATATTGCTAATTGTTCGCTAATTCTTTCATATTCAATTTCTATTCTTTTTCTTAAAAGTAAATCTAGAAATAATCGAGAATATTCTTTAGTTATTTTCTTTTCTAAGATTTCATAACCTTGTTCTTCTAGTTCTATTGGTATTTTAGTATTGCTTGATTCGATTTATCTAGATCATTCTTATTTTCTTTTAGTAATTTTATAATTAATAAAATATTTGTATTAATAATTTTTAGATTATTTCCAAAATGTTCTTCTTTTTCTAGTTCACTCATATGTATAGGGTTGGTTTTTTATCTAATGTATAATCAATATAATCTTCGTTACTTTGTTAGCTATATCCTCTTGTTCTTTTATTTTTATATTTAGCAAGTTTATCCGGTCGTCAAAAGGTTTTAATTCTTTGTCTATTTCTTCATGATTACGATTATTATTTAATGTTGCTCGTTCTAATATTTGTATTTTATTAATGATAGCTATTTGTTTTTGATTTCTTAATTCTAAATTTTTTATATCAGCTTGTATAGTTGATATGAAATAGTTCTGATTAACTCGTCTGCTAGCCTCTTTTATTTGTGATTTAGTACTCATATGTATAATGAATTTTGTAAATCTCTAAGTTTTTGTTTAGCTATTAGGTTTTTATTTTTCTTATTTTGTAGGTTAGTAATATATTTTCGTAAGGCATCTCTTAGTTCATTATCTTTTCTTCTATTGGCTTCATATAAATAATTTTCAAATTCATCTATTTTATCTTGTTGGATCCGTATTTGATAATCTAACGTATTTTGTCTCATTTCAATATCTTCTTGGACGTTCCTAATTTGTGATTTAGTCATATCAAATTTATTAATTGTTCAAGTTCTATTAATAATTGTCTAAGTTCTATTTGTTTTAAGAAGTCTAATTATTTTTTAATCTCTAGTTGAACTTGTAAAAGTTTATCTATCCTATTGTGTTCTTCCTGTAGTAAATTCATTAAAATATAGCTTAATTCAAGATCTTCTTCTTTAGCTGCGTGAATATGAGAAATTCTTAGTTGTTCTCTTAAGCTGTCGATTTTAAATTGTAAAGCATAATTTATCCATTCAACACGTAATTTGACAGTTTTTATTAGAGAACTCATATGCTAAGTAAATAATCAGGCAAATATTTAAGCAAATAAACAAGTGAATAGGTAATTAATCTGTTTCTTTATGAACTTTCTTTTAAGACTCAATCCCGTTTGCTCATAATAAACCTTAATCGGTTAATAACAATTCTATCAACTTTCATATAAGTACTGCTAATCCGCTTTGACAACCCTTAAGCACTTAAGCATAATTAAATAAATTCATGTTTTTCAACCTCACCACGTAGGTTTTATGCATCACGCCCTCAACGCCTTCTCATTCTCAACGGCTAAACGGGCTCCTGCTACCAATTGTCTCTTGGTTTCTAAACATGATTTTACTTAATCGGGGAAAGCATAATTAAGATAGCATACATCCTATATGAAATTATAGAATCATCTTAACAGATCTCAGTATTATTATAAACTAGGGGATTGAATTTAAATTCAGTTCATAAGGAAAGGGATTAACTTATCTGCTTCCATAATTACTTGTGAAATATCTTCTACGAGTATTATTTATAGGTAAAGTTATTACAAGTACCGTACAATTTTACAAAACTATTCATACTACTATTTGCTATAGTGAAAAGTGCTACAAGAAAAGTATCGTTCACTATTCACTATTCACATATTTTACGCGTTAGCCGCCTAACTTTTGTCCTGTTGTAACTATTACAAAGTTTATCACATTACGGGAAAAACATCTTCCTATCCTACTTGTAGACAGTGTGTTTTATTCTTGTATGTTGTGCTCTATCCGAGTAGTAGATGCTTCTTGTAGATGATTCGGCTCTATCTTCATAGTTTGTCCATATCTTCAATTATTGGTACAGTCATTTGTTTAACTCCACACATTTTACATGAGTGGTTATTATTTTTTGCATCCAACCGCAATATCTTTGCAAAGTATCTTGGGTTAGAAAATTTACGGGTAAGTACCTTGTAATCTGGTTCTTGGTCCGGATGGAGCGGGCTCCATACCCATGACTTAATAGTTTCGACCGTATCATGGCCATATGATTTGCTTTGAGAGATAATTAATGTGTTTAACTCTCTATGGTTTATCCAAACATAAGTCTTGACCATGTTAAGCAAGGCTTCATAAATTGCTTTTATCTTGATCGCCCTCTTTTCCCGAGGAGGTCCGGTATCTCATTGTGGTTTAGTTATGTCGTGCCTTAATTTCTTCGGGAAAGATGAAATTGGGTGTGCAGCCCATTTTAACAACCCTAATACATTGTTTTATCTCGAGAAAGTAACTTCGCTGGGGCGGTATAGCATCTTACAAAAATCATAGGAGATTTTGTAATATGTAAGTAACTTTTAGCTGCTTTGTATAGCTCGGGAATTGATGATAGCTCTTCTCCATTCATTGTATATACTGAATTAAGAAGGCCATAATCATAAGTCTGCTTTGATTAACTTTGCATTGCAACCGAGGCAACGCTATTAACTCGTTTATCCTTTTTTAAGGATTGGTTACATATCCACCTTCGATTTCTCCATGGCGGTCTTTTGTGGTTATTTACGGAAATGTATTTAGTCTGTTGGCAATAAGTAAGAAATTATCTATATATTTACGAACCGAAGAATTCATAGTTTGTTTAGTTCCTAGGGTTAACTTTTCTTTGAAGGAGGTGTTATCTGGTATAAGGCTTGGAAAATTTAGTTCGTTGATAACTGGAGTGGGGTTATAGGTTTGTAAGGACATACTTCGTTTGAAAGGAGGATTAACTTTTTTGTTGTAATAATTCGGCTTTTATATTTTTGGCTAGTGCCAATATCTCGCTTGCTCCTTACTAGGATTCTTTGGAAGTGGTGCTCTCTTTTCATAGAAGCAAGTTCTTCCATTAACTGTTTGAGTTGTATCTTGAGCTCTTGGTTTTCTAGAACCAATTGTTGAGCTATTTCTTGAGAGATAGTCTCGCAAAACAATTTTCATTAGTTTTTAATAATTCAATAGAGAACTCATATTGATTGATGTCGGCTATTATTCGATTTATCTCCTTTCGTGTAATGGAATCTTGTAGTTTTTGGGTTAACCGACTTCTAACAGTTCTATTATCTGTTCTAATGATGAATTTACTATAAACTATGTAACATTCGACTTTTTTGATTCCATATTTTACTTGCTTTTAATTCCTTTTTATTTATATCCCAATTGATTTCATTTGCCTTAAATGTTCCTGAGTGATATCGACAAACATATTCTCTTTTATCGTTTTTATATCTATACATTAATACTTTGCTCCGTAACCGTTATTTGTTTCACTAGCATCTGTTTCCACTATCCATGTAAATTCTTTGTCTTCATCGGGAAAGCTTAGTTTTGGTAGCTTTCGACTAATTCTTTAATTTTTTCTAAAGTCTTTGTGTCGGTATCATTCCATCTAAAATCGTAGTCTTTCTTTAATTTTTTAGTTAATGGTTCAAGTATATTGTGATAGTTTAGGGATAAATTCTCTAACCCGATTGACTATTCCTAAGAACTTTTGTAATTCTTTTTTAGTATTAATTTCTTGCTTGAAACTCTATAATTTTTGGGCTATATGATCTTGCATTTTTATTCCAGCTTTATCTATTTCAAATCCTAAGAATTCAATTTGTGTTTTAAATAATTCCATTTTCTTTTTACTTAAAACTATACCACTAGTTTTGATAATTTCTATAAATTGCTCTAATAACTTATAATGCTCTTCTTGAGTTTTCGAATAGATTAGTATGGCATCAATATAGACTACACAATTTGATAATTGATTTAAATATTTATCCATAAATGCTTGGAATCTTCCTGGTGCATTTTATATCCAAAAGGTAAAACATTCCATTCATATATGCTTCTTTACGTGGTTTCATTTAACTTTTACTAAACGTTGCTTATGACTTGTTTATAGGTGCATATTCCTCTGCTTGATGTGAAGCATGAGCATTGGTTCTTGATGATCGTTGAGTTACATAAGAAAAAGGTGTACATTATGGATTATCTTTCCAAATCGAACCATCGCCTTGTGACAATCATGGAATTGGTACTCAAATTTGTACTTATTACCTAACAATCTTTAGGTTATTACCAATCACTAGACAGTAGTGTTTAGGTAATTACTTTAATATATTTAGGTTAATACCAAACAAGACAGAGCTCTATTATTGTTTCGTAACACTTGCTTTTCCCTTTTTTGTTTTTCATAAGATGACTGCAACTTCGAAATGGCTTGAAGGTCACCATTTGGCGCCCTTGTTCGTGGACATGAAAGATTTCACTTACGAATATCCACCATGGGCACGACAACCGAATGCGTGCGTAACACAAAATTTCGAACTCTCTTATTTTTCACATTGTATATAAGATAGACTTATGTATTTGTTCTTTTTTAGGGATGATTGTGGAATGTACGTGATGAAGTACATCCACTGCGGTGATGTGAACGTCATCCCAACCATTTTTTACACTATACGAATTGTAAATGTATATATTTGACTTTGTTGCATGATATTATTGTAGTAACTTGTGTACCTTTCTGTGCAGACGGAAGCAATGCGTGTTGAACGTTTAAGTGCTATAGCCAAAAATTGTGAGAAGCGAACATAACGAAATCGATATAGATCGATATTGTCACACTAAGTTTGTTTGAAATGCCCGTAAATATATCAACACCTTGGTATACTTTTGTCGTTCGAGTTGGTATACGTTTATTTTTAGACATATGACAATCTAACTTTGTAGATCAGAGAATGCACTTCAAATGTAAAAGTTTAGGTAATTACCTCACTTAACTATGGTCATTACCTAAACTTTTGAGGCTCCACTCTGTCCATTTTTTGTGTAAATAGGCCAATGTCCTTTAGTAGATCAAATTAATAGTTTAAATGTGCAAGTTTTAGGTAATTACCAACTTTGACTATTGTCATTACCTAAACATTGTATGCTACACTTTGTCCTTTTTTTGTTTAATTATTGATTACCTTCCTCTTATTATTATGTGGCCTTTAATTCTGCATTGTATTAAATGTACCTCCTTGTACTAAAAAGCCCAAATTAACCCCATATCATATGCTTTTAGGTAATTACAAAACATGGTTTTGGGCATGACCAAACCTACTAGTACTTTTTTATCTCTTACATGTGACTTTATAACTCTATTTGGCTTATTTGGATTAACACATTTATATCATATTGATTAATTTGTACTTAGGATTGTTGATTTGAATTGTTTATTATCAATACAATTTGGAATTGCGAGGTTTTGAGACTTATCTTAGTTTAGTTTCGCAAAGTTTTGGTAATTACGGAACCTATTTTAGTAATTACCTAAAGGTTCGAAGTTTTTGGAGATATTTTTTTTGTTTATGAAATGTTTGCTTCAAATCATGAATACATTATCCACCACATGCATTATGCACACTGAAACATCCATATTATATACTTAACTAATATGCCATAAGTGTTAGGATATTAGATCAAACATCATAGTCATAAACAAATTACATCCATTAGTGAAATAATATCCAAACATTTGTATTGTAAATAAAAATAATCCAAACCACAAACTGAAGTTCATAAATATTATCCAAACCACAACCACGAAAGTAGTTTTTTAGGCTAATAATGCATTAGCAACAACAACATCTTTGAGAGTATTATGCTCCCAGCAAATGGCATCGACCAATGTGTTGATCCGGTACTTATCCATATCCTACATGAAGACAACAAGAACCAAGTTAATGATACACCTTTTTAGAAAAACAAATTTGTGCTAGGTAATGACTGAAACAATTATAGGTCGTCATTACCTAAGACTGCAAGAAAACCAAATAAAGAGTTGTAAATGTTATTGGTAGTAATTAAACAAGTTATGGTAATTACTAAACAACCCCAGACCACTACCTTAAAATGCTCAGGATTGTTCCAACCTCCAATGTCCTTTGTCTCTAGCAGCTTAATGACATACATCCCACAGTCATATCTGACAATGATTTAACAATTAATTAACATGAATTCCTAAACCCAAGATCACTATGTTCAAACTAGCACACTCAGATAAGAATTTTTAAAGTCATAAATGACCCATATCTTATTGGGAAATTAACCATTTTCATGAAGTGGAATACAGATAGATTTCATTGGCCATTTAGGCATATTCTCGATCTTTCCTGCTGTATGCATCATTCTTTCCAGTCGATAGAAATTCAGACAACTTCTTCACCTACGTTGGTCAAATTTAAAAAAATTTAAACGAATCAAAATATTAACCCTTCGTATAAAGTACTAATAAGATTTGTTTTGAAGTTAGACCTGTCCCCCGACATACTTAAATCGCTTTTTAGAATTTGCCCCAGGATCTGAATCAAATAAGTAGGCACAACAGTTCGACAATGAGATAATAATTATGAACCAATGATTCGGGTCCGGCAACCACAGAGGAACAAGAAACTACATCAAAAATATAGGGACCCCATTAAAAGAGAAGTTACGGAAAGATTTTTTTGCCAAAGGAGTGCATAGTGTATACCTAACAGCATCGAGAAAGCACTGAAGAGAGGTAGGTCATCTTAACAAGTGGATTATACAGCAATAGTCCTTGCTTCCCTTGGCTTGTTCTTTCGTATCAAATTTTTCCGGATCCATGTACTGAACGAAAATAACACATAGTAAATAATTAAAAAGTGTAAGGTAAATAAAATAAACATACTGAAAAATTTAAAATTATAAGGAAAATAAAAGATGAGAACATTTTCTATATAAATAACGTACTCGGAATGTTGTTGGGATGTAGAATGAAGATGTATTTTTCACATTGACTTTAACCCCAGCTACATTGATAGCCTGCATGTGTGCTTAATATCAATTAAGAGCACGTTTGGTTCATGATTTTGGGTTCCAAGAAAAGGAATCAATCACCGATTCCCTTTCTTTTTGTTTGTTTCAAGCCCTCATCAATCTATTACCATTACTTGGTAGTAATGGACTTCCCCAATTTGTTACCTTTCCCTCCCCCTCAAGTAACAAAATACATTATTTGGTAGTAATGGTTACCATTCCATTTCCATTCCATGGCTTGAACCAAACACCTAATAAAGGTAACTATTTTTGTTACCATTCCTCTCCTCTATTTGTTTCCATTCCCTTTCCATTCCATACCTTGAACCAAACGACCCCTAACTATGATGTTCATGTATACTTAATGGAGTCGCCTAGATGCCTATACTGTTTCAATGACAAGCGCTGTAGGATATAGAGTGCGAAGGTCGGAATATGTGGCTTGGATCCACTCGGAATCAACTAATAACTCACTGCTTGCGAAACAAACAAAATCATGTTACATGAAACAATAATGACAAGAAAAGAAAAGAAATTGATAAAAGAATTATCACATAAACGTACTCCATGTCCTTTGTGTCATCAAACACATATTCCACAATAGCCTTCTGAGTCTTTTCTAATATATGCAACAAGTCACGAATTGTGGCAATCCTAATTTTGAAATTTCACTTCACCTCATCCTAAATGCAATCATTGATGAAGAATATTTTTATTACATGTAAACAAGAATCGGTTAGGTTTGGTTATTACCTAAACCTATTTGGTAATCACCAAACACGAAGAAAGTGAAAACTGTGTTTTTGTCTATGTTAAGTTATTACCAAAATAAGTTTGGGTAATAACCAAAGTTGAATAAGTCCTGTTTGATTATTACCTAAACCTCGTTAGGTAATCATCAAACAGTAAGAAAGTTGAATTAGTCATGTCCACGAAGTACCAAAAAGATTTTAGGTAATCACCAAATTGTATGAAAGTGAAAACTGCGCTCCTGTCCATGTTAAGTCATCACCAAAACATGTTTAGGTTATAACCAAAATAGAAGCACTCATGTTTAGTTATTACCTTAACACTTTTAGGTAATTACCAAATAGTAACAAAGTGAAAAATGTACCTTACGATTTTTTTCTTTCTTTCCCTTCACAGTAGGGTCTCCATCTTTGTCTTATGCACTTGGTGCTTTGGTAGTGTCTTCTGAAGGATTAGGATCACCACCTTGCTCCATAGGAGGCTCAGACTTTTCCGCGGGTTTATACTCAGACGAAGTGCCACCTACACCATTACCTTTTCATGACTCATTATCATCATCATTGTCTGGTTCATTTTTCTTGTCCTTCTTTCCATCTCCCTCTACCTCAGTCTCCGTTTCTTCATCTTCATCCTCCTCATCCTTCTTTTCCTCCTTCTCCTTCTTCTCATCCTCCTTTTTCTTTGTTCTTGCCTCATGGTTCTTTTCTTCCTCCACCTTATCTTGTTCCACCTTTTTCTTTTTTTCTGTCTCCTTGTCTTCCTTCTTTTCTTCCTCTTTCTCTTTTTTCCTCCTTCCTCCTCTTTCTTCTTATAAACCTGTTCTTTATTTTTTGGTGCCTCTTTTTTCCCTTTCCCCTTCACATCACTTTCTTTTTCACTTCCTTCTTTCTCTCCAACACCTACAATTGAGAGAATAGGGTTGCTTTTAACTAAGGACTCAACATCAACATCACCAATCTCCTCACCACCAATCACATCCTCAACTTTTTTAGTTTTCCGACTCTTTTGTGGTGCCTTACCCTTTCAGGTTCTTTAGGCTCTTAAGGTGTTTTGGCCTTGTGAGGTGTATTTTTGGATTTAGGTGTATTAACCTTCCAATCACTCTTCGTTGGTGTCTTACCCTTTTTGGGTGTCTTACTCTCCTGAGGTAGATTGGCAAATGTCAACTTCTTTTTTCGTTGAGTCGGCTGCTGTAAATCCTCGTCAATGCTCTGACTAGCAGAATCCGAAGCAGCTTTGTCACCCGTAGACATAGGGCTGACATCAATGAATTCTTCATCATCATCACCATATATATGAGTTTTGGGCAACCTGTTTACTGCTTTGTTCTTGAGAAACAATCAAATGATAAGATTAGAAACAATCAAATATCAAAGATATGTCCACCAACTGACCATATTTGGTAGTAACCAAAAGCAACTCAGGTAATCATTTAAATAAGTACATGGAGTGTTAGTTAATCACCAGACTGGGTTTGGTAATTACCAAACAGAAATAAAAAAGATACACTAGTGGAAAAAACCTTATCTGACACTTAGTAACAGATTCGATTTTTAGAAAACCGCATCCGAAAATCAATGAAAAAATGGGAGGGAAGTCTAGGCAAAGAATCTGATGCGGTCTTTTATAGAACCGGATCGGATTCTATAATCGATGCGGTTTTTACAAATCTGATCCGGTTCTAAAGACCGCATCAGATTTTCTGGTTTTTTTATTCCGCCCAAACTCCCGTGTTTTTTTCCTCGCTAATTCACACAATTTCGGCTCCCACCCATTTTCGGTTCTCCTCCTTCCTTCGCCGAGTTCAATCCTCCTCCTTCACCACCCGATTCCGCCGCCACCACCCGATTCCGCGCCACCAAACCGCCGCCACCACCCGATTCCGCGCCTCCCGAAGCTTCCACCATTCGTCTAACTCATTTCCACCCGAGTCGGGCGCCCTAGGTTGCGCACCACCGCCCTAGCTTGCGCACCTCCACCTTCCTCCTCCTAAACAACTACATTCGTCCTCTACCCCACCCTAAACAACTACATTCCTCCTCCACCTCTTCCTAGGTAACTAAAAGTTCATAACTTTTATTTTAATCTCATATTTGAAACTTCAAGTTTATAATTCATTGTAGTTTTATGAATAATTGTTAGTGAAATTAGGTTGTATAATAGTTAAAGGGTGGTTCAAAGTTGATTGATTTGAGTTAATTTGATTTTAGTTTAAGTAGTTAGTGTGCTTTTTAGGTTAAAAAACTAGGGCTTTGGTGGGGTTGTTGTTGTTGTGGTTGTTGTTGTTGTGGTTGTTGTAGTGGTTGTTGTAGTGGTTGTTGTGTTGTTGTTGTATTTAATTAGTTTTGTTTAGTTTAGTTTTGTTTAGTTTTGTTTGGTTTGGTTTAGTTTAGTTTTGTTTTGTTTTGTTTAGTTTTGTTTTGTTTTGTTTGATTTGCTAATTTATACTAATGTTAACTTTCACTTTGTTGTTGATTGAAGCTAGCTATAGTGACGGAGTGTTGAGTTCGATTTTCCTATTTACAACCTTGATATTGGTATGTTATCATTCATATTCAACTTTCTTGCTTTCATATATAGTAAATTGGTTTATACGTGAAAAAATGTATATATTTTTCGTTGAATTGAGATTAGATGTAAAATGTTTTGTTGTTTAAAAACCTATGTATGCATCATCATATCATATGCCTAGATACCCGTTCGAGACTTACTCATTAGGAGTAAGTCTTGAATAGTCCCCGGTTTGGGACTGTTCTTAGATGTTTAATCTCACTTAGGTGGTGAATGTATGCCTTTATTTCGATTCTAGAGGAAAATCTTGGCTCGTCGTTTCCCTACTTTTGTTCTTTGGGTACATATGTAGATATAAGTAACTATATATCTACATCGTGTACTTGGAGAACTGTAGGGAAATGCTGCCGGATTTTCCGTAGAATCGAAAAGAAGGCATACATTCACTAGTGAGATTAGACATCTAAGGACGGGTTAGGTTGGAGTGATAAGGACCCTTGGAAAGCATGCCTAATTTCATTAAATATATATGGTTCATAAACTCTAATCATGTAATGAAGTTCGTCATTGACATGAGGTACTTGTTGGTTGTGTTTAATTAGAGGTCTGATTGAAATGAATCGTGCATGGATGTACGGTAGTCGCGACACGTGTGAATTCGTGGATGGGTTCTATGAATTTTGTGATGCTTGCATTAAGTCATCAGGCTGCAACGAGAACCGAGGGGTTTTATTGTCCTTGTGTTGATTGTTGTAATGTGGGCATGGTTAGTAGCATTGGGTCGCTTAGGGAGCATATCTTTCGTCGCGGGTTTAGGCAAGACTACCATGTATGGGTTTGGCACGGTGAGGAGGGTATATATGATGGTGGGAATGCCATTGTTAACGATGTGCGTGAAGGAGGTGAGTTTGATGTCATTGAGAATGACAAGAACATCGAGGACGAATATGAGGATCATGAAGTAGAGGATGATGATGATGAAGGGGACTATATAGAGGAGATGATGGAGGGGGTGGATGATTATGCTGGCAAACGGCCTCGTGTTTTTGAGTGCATGACCGAGGCATCTCGGAAACCGTTGTATCCCGGTTGTACGAGGTACACGAAGGCGACGGCCGTGATAACACTCTATAATATCAAGACGAAAGCCGGTATAAGTGACTCTTGTTTCACTTCCTTGTTGCAAGCCTTTGGTGATATGTTCTTCGGACGACCATGAACTACCGAAGTCGAACTACTATGCTAAGAAACTGATGTGTCCCTTCGGTTTAGAGTACCAAAGGATACATGCTTGTCCAAACGATTGTGTGCTATATCGAAATGAATATGAAAATATGGATGAGTGTCCTCGATGTGGGAAGTCGCGTTACAGGCGCGCAGGGGTTAGTGATAAGAAAGGGCCTCCAGCAAAGGTGATGTGGTATCTTCCGATTATACCACGATTCAAGCGCATGTTTTCAATTAAAAAGATGCTAAGAACTTGAGGTGGCATGCGTAACGAAGGAAGAAGGACGGTTTTATCAAACATCCGGTGATTCTCCTGAGTGGAAAGGTATCGATCGGGTGCATAAGCCCTTTGGTGCCGAGGCCAGAAATTTGAGGCTTGGCCTATGCACGGATGGGATGAACCCATTTGGCACTCTTAGTTCTCAACATAGTACATGGCCGGTTCTTCTAGTTATATACAACTTGCCTCCTTGGTTGTGCATGAAACGCAAATACATCATGTTGTCGATTCTTATTTCGGGGCGAAATGACACGGAAATGACATAGATGTCTACCTCCGGCCACTTGTTGATGATTTGAGAAAAATGTGGGATGAAGGGGTTTTACGTGTATGACGCACATGCCTGATGAGGTATTCACATTGCGTGCCATGCTTTTATTCACTCTTAATGACTATCCTGCTTATGGGAACTTATCCGGGTACAAGAACAAAGGGAAGAAAGCATGCCCGATTTGCGTGGACGACACATCATCTAAATACATTAGTACTTGTCACAAAGATGTTTATATGCGCACCCGAAGGTTCCTTCGACGCGACCATCCTTATCGTAATAAGAAGAAGGCATTCGATGGAACAGGTTGAGGAAGGGGTTGCTCGTAGACCATTGGGTGGTATTGAGGTTTATGATCAAGTCAAGGGTATTGAAACGATATTCGGTAAAGGAGCGAGTGTTGGTGATAAGGGACTTTGGAAAAAAGAGTCTATTCCTGTGGAAACTTCCATATTGGAGAGATCTAGAGGTTAGACATTGTCTCGACGTCATGCACATAGAGAAAAATGTATGTGACGCCATTCTGGGGACACTTATGAATATTCCACATAAGACAAAGGATAGCAAAGGGGTGCGACTGTATCTGGAAAGTGAGGGACTTCGACCAGAGTTATGGGCTCAAAAGAGGGACACTAAGAAAAGAAAGAAAAAAGAAAAAGTGCCTAGTAAAGAAAAAGAAAAGGGAAAAGATAAGGGAAAAGAAGACGGGTCGCTGCGGGAATTGAAGGAAAAGGAAAGAAAACGGTGAAGGATGATGATAGGAACTATTTGCCTCCCGGCTTGCTACACTCTATCCTAGAGTGGGAAGCGACTTTTTGCGAGTCTTTGTACGGCATTAAGGTTCCATCAGGGTACTCATCGAACATGAAAAGATTTGTTACCTTAGACGGTGAGTTGAAATTATCGAGTATGAAGTCTCATGATTGTCATGTAATGATGCAAGTATTCATACCGATTGCAATTCGAGGGATATTGCCGAAACACGTGAGACACACCATAACGAGCTATGTTCGTTTTTCAATACTATATGTAGCAAAAAGTTACAACCGTCGAAGCTTGATGCTCTCAGCGGTGGTGTGATAGAGACTTTGTGCAAGTTTGAGATGTATTTCCCACTCCGCTTTCTTCGACATTATGGTCCATTTGGTTGTACATCTCGTTCGAGAAATTAAGCTATGTGGTCCGGTGTTTTTGAGGTGGTGCTATCCCTTTGAGAGACATATGGGCTCTTTGAAAGATAAGGTAAGGAATCCTGCTCAACCAGAAGGAAGTATAATTCAGGGGATTGTGAGTGAAGAGGTCAGTAATTTTGTGGCTGAGTTCTTACCTAATGTTGATCCTATTGGAGTTCCTACATCTCGACACGAGGGCAGACTCGAGGGTAAAGGTACACTTGGCTCCAAAATGATCGTACCTCCTGTTGAAAGGTGCATACAAGCACACTTATTTGTATTGCAGCATATGGTACAGGTCCATCCTTACTTAGATGAGCATATGGAGGAGTTACGCGATCAGAATCCAGGTAAAGGGACTAGAGCATTGATGCAGTTGCATAATAAGACGTTTATTGATTGGTTCCATAACCGAATAATGCGTGAAGTAGATTCCAATGTTTCTGAAACTCTGAAGTGGCTAGCATTTGGTCCTTGAGAAGCTGTGCACTCCTATGAGGGTTATGATGTTAACGGATTTACATTTTGGACAGATCGTCAAGATCAAAAGTCGAGATCTCTGCAGAATAGTGGCGTTTCAGTAGAGGCATCATCTACACAGTATGCAAGTGCCAAAGACAAGTCTCCTATTGATGCTAAATTGTTATACTATGGGCGGGTTCAAGATATATGGGAGCTTGACTACTCTGGTTTCACGGTCTGCTTATTTCGATGCAAGTGGGTTGATTATAACCGGCGCTACATAAGAAAAAGATGACCCTTGTGGATTTACTCTTGTAGACTTGGGTCGGTTGCGTTATAGTGAAGAGCCATTCGTGCTTGCATCACAAGTTAAGCAAGTATTCTACGTAACTGACCCTTCTGATAAAAAGTGGTCAATTGTTGTCCCTGGAAAAAGAAGTATACTTGGAGTTGGTGATGTTGAGGATGAGGAGGAGTATGATGCATTTGAAGACACCCCGCCTTTCACCATTCCCAAGTCCGATGTCACTGATGTCGAGTTAGCGACAAATTACATGCGTGCAGATCACGAAGAAGGGATAATGGTTGAAACTTCATAGGAAGGTGGCAAAAGTAAACAAAAGGCTCGACTTCTCAAGTTCAAATTCCGGCTTTCGGCTTTTCAAGGTCATTTGACTGAATTTCTCACTTTTTGTCGTTTGTAATGTCATGAATAGTTTAATTTGGTATGTATATATGTATTACAATCAACTAAACTCGCTTCACATGTTTTGAAACCCATTTTGGGTAAGTGAATGTCATTTTGGGCTGATTTCGGCTTTTCGAGCTCAATTTCTTTAATTTATCGCTTTTAGCCTCATTTTAAGTCATGTATAGTTCTTATTGGTATATATATATGTATTACAATCAACTAAACTCGCTTCACATGTTTTGAAACCCATTTTGGGTAAGTGAATGTCATTTCGGACCGATTTTGGCTTTTCGAGCTCAATTTCTTTAATTTATCGCTTTTAGCCTCATTTTAAGTCATGTATAGTTCTTATTGGTATATATATATGTATTACAATCAACTAAACTCGCTTCACATGTTTTGAAACCCATTTTGGGTAAGTGAATGTCATTTCGGACCGATTTCGGCTTTTCGAGCTCAATTTCTTTAATTTATCGCTTTTAGCCTCATTTTAAGTCATGTATAGTTCTTATTGGTATATATATATGTATTACAATCAACTAAACTCGCTTCACATGTTTTGAAACCCATTTTGGGTAAGTGAATGTCATTCGGACCGATTTCGGCTTTTCGAGCTCAATTTCTTTAATTTATCGCTTTTAGCCTCATTTTAAGTCATGTATAGTTCTTATTGGTATATATATATGTATTACAATCAACTAAACTCGCTTCACATGTTTTGAAACCCATTTTGGGTAAGTGAATGTCATTTCGGACCGATTTCGGCTTTTCTAGCTCAATTTCTTTAATTTATCGCTTTTAGCCTCATTTTAAGTCATGTATAGTTCTTATTGGTATATATATATGTATTACAATCAACTAAACTCGCTTCACATGTTTTGAAACCCATTTTGGGTAAGTGAATGTCATTTTCGGCTGATTTCGGCTTTTCGAGCTCAATTTCTTTAATTTATCGCTTTTAGCCTCATTTTAAGTCATGTATAGTTCTTATTGGTATATATATATGTATTACAATCAACTAAACTCGCTTCACATGTTATGAAACCCATTTTGGGTAAGTGAATGTCATTTCAGGACGATTTCGGCTTTTCGAGCTTAATTTCTTTAATTTATCGCTTTTAACCTCATTTTAGGTATGTATAGTTCTTATTGGTATATGTATCACCATTAGAGTCACTTAAAGTTGGGTCTCATGATTTTGAAGATATTTCCAATCGAATTATGGCTTGTGCGGGTGGGAGGTTTGCACGGGGGCCAGAGGGGGTGGGCGGCGGGGGGGGTAGCAGCATGGTGGGGGAGCGAGGGGCAGCAGGGGTGGGGGGGAGCGACGAGGGGGGCAGCGGGGTTGGGGGGAGCGAGGGGGCAGGCGGGGGGCGGGGAGGGGGGGGAGCGACGGGGGCGGCATGGTTGGGGGAGCAAGGGGGCAGTAGGGGTGGGGGGAAGCCAAGGGGGGCAGCGAGGTTGGGGGGGGTAGCGAGGGGTGGGGGGCAGCGGGGTTGGGGGGTTGCGGGGGTGGGGGCAGCGGGGCTGGGGAGCGAGGGTGGGGCGGCAGCGGTGGGGGTAGCGGGGTTGGGGGGTAGCGGGGGTGGGGCAGGCAGGGGGGGGAGCGGCGGGGGAGCGGGGGCAACGGGGGTGGGGGCGGCAGGTGGGGAGCGGGGGGTAGCGGGGTTGGGGAGCGGGGGCGGCGGGGGTGGGGGGAGCGGGGGCGGGGGGGGGGGAGGAGGGGGCGGCAGGGGTGGGGGAGCAAGGGGGCAGCGGGGGTGGGGGCGGCGGGGTGGGGGGGCGACGGCGGGGAGCAGGGGGCAAGGGGGTGGGGGCAGGCAGTGGGGGAGCGGGGGCAGCGGGGGGGGGGAGGGGGCGGCGGGGGTGGGGGAGCGAGGCGACGGGGGTGGGGGGCGGGGGGGTGGGGGGGGGCGACGGGGGGGGGGAGCAGCAAGGGTGGCGGCGGGGAGGAGGATAATTTTTTTTTTGTTTGTTTGATACCATTGTTTTTTTGTTAACTCTTGCGCGTCTCTAATAAATTTTTTTACATTATTTCGGGACTTTCAAACATGGACCGAGATGATGTGATTGTGGAGGAAGGAACCGATGATGATTATGATAAGTCATTGGATGATGATGATGAGTATAATGCGGACAAGGAGGAGGATAAAGGTGATCCGGAAGACATAGCGGATGATGAGGAGAAGCGCTTGCGTGAAAGGGAAATTCGCTTGGTGGAGATAAATGAGGTGCTAGCCGATAATGCTCCCCCCTATTGACGACAATGCTAGGGAAGATTATCCATTTATTTCATCCATCGTTGTGCCACACAATAATGCGGGGAAAGAATTGCATAGGACCACCAAAACTCCAAGCATCGTTGCAACAAAGAAACGGAAAGGAAGGGGTGCGACTAAGGGTTTGAATGTCGATAGAAATATCCATATGACCCTCGAGTATGATGATTTGGGTCAACCGTGTGGTAAGTGGCGTGCAAAGTATGGGCAGCATATTGGGTTTTGTATGCGCAAACTCAACATTTTGGTCAAATGGAAAGATGTGCCCGAGGGAATGAAGAAATCATTATGGGAAGACACTTGTGTAAGTTTATTTTTCAACTAAATTAGTTTAGTTTATCGCATTTTGGGTAGATGAAACCGATTTTGGTTAAATGAAATATCCATACTTAGTTTCTTAACCATTAGAGCCAAGAAATATCACTTCTTATGCTTTGAAACCCATTTTGGGTAAATGAAGGCTATTTCGGGTCGGTTTTTGCTTTTCATGTTCAAAGTACTTAGTTTCTCGCATTTAGCCACATGTTAGGACATATATAGTTGTAATAACAATATATACAACTATTAGAGTTAAGTAAAATCACTTCTTATGCTTTCAAACCCATTTTGGGTAGATGAAACCGATTTTGGGTAAATGAAGGCCATTTCGGGCCGATTATGCTTTTCATGTTCAATGTACTTAGTTTCTCGCATTTTTAGCCACATGTTAGGACATATATAGTTGTAATAACAACATATACAACCATTAGAGCCAAGAAAAATCACTTCTTATGCTTTGAAACCCATTTTGGGTAAATGAAGGCTATTTCGGGTCGGTTTTTACTTTTCATGTTCAAAGTACTTAGTTTCTCGCATTTAGCCACATGTTAGGACATATATAGTTGTAATAACAACATATACAACCATTAGAGCCAAGAAAAATCACTTCTTATGCTTTGAAACCCATTTTGGGTAAATGAAGGCTATTTCGGGTCGGTTTTTTGCTTTTCATGTTCAAAGTACTTACTTTCTCGCATTTAGCCACATATTAGGACATATATAGTTGTAATAACAACATATACAACCATTAGAGCCAAGAAAAATCACTTCTTATGCTTTGAAACCCATTTTGGGTAAATGAAGGCATTTTCGGGTCGGTTTTTGCTTTTCATGTTCAAAGTACTTAGTTTCTTGCATTTAGCCACATGTTAGGACATATATATCTCGAATAACAACATATTTTCATTGATATATATCTATATGGAAATAACTATTTGTTGGTTTCTTGTTTCTATACAATTTGTTCCATATTACTCCTAATGACGCCAAAAAGGCGTTGTTCCTATCCGCGGTGGCCGAAAGATTTAGAGCTTTCAAAAGCAAACTAGTTAGTGGGTGGATCACAAAACGGAGAAAGAGGAATGAAAAGAAGAATGTAAAGAGGAGGAAAATTGTCAAATCAAAGCAAAATGAGACTATAGAAACAGAAAATGACGGGGAGAGGAAGAGCCACGACAATAGGATAACATGCCTTATGAGATTTGGGGCCATATAAAACGAGAGGATTGGGAGGCATTTGTTGCCCAAAATACTACGCCGGAGATGGTGGTAAGTATTGTGCTATTTATCGCATATTCGACTTTGTATATTTACTTTTAATACAATTAGATGTGTTTTCAAACTAACCATGTGATTATATAGGCTAAGCGTGAGAAACATGCACACGGTTCAAAACGAGAGGAACCACTACCATCATATGGGTTCCTACACTTATGCGAGGGCGAGACAGGTGTGGATTGACGATAAATTTTACCCTTCTATCGATGCATCAACAACGACATCTTCTACCTCCAATGCCCCATCTATCAAAGTTGGCCAGTGTCGGCGATTGGTGGTGCTCCATGCATGGGCGTGATTCAAACAATAAAATGACCATTTCAGATACGGTGCCATGAAGATAGCAAATGCCGTTGTAAGTAATTGAATTCACATGTTTTTCCCCGCTTCTGTCGTCCCCTTGCTACCGAACCCCGTCCCCTTGCCGCCTCCCTGCCAGGACCCCCACCCTGCTTTGCCGGGCCCCCGACCCCCTTCCCCCTGCTTTGCCCCCACCCCAGACCCCCCCCTCCCCCCCTCCCCCTGCTTGCCTCCCTCCCCCTTGGCCCCCTCCCCTGTGGCCCCCCTCCCCCTCTGCTCCCCTGTTGGCCCCCTCCCCTACCCCCCCCCTCTTTGCCCCCTCCCCTGCTGGCCCCCCTCCCCCACGCCCCCCCCCGACCCACCTTCCCCCTGCCCGCCCCCGCGGACCCCCCTCCCCCTACGCCCCCCCCCCGTTGGCCCCCCTCCCCTGTGGCCCCCCTCCCCTCTTGCCCCCCCGCAGAGCCCCTTCCCCCCTGCCCCCCTCCCCCCCGACCCCCTCCCCCGCGGACCCCCTCGCCCCCTTCCCCCTCTTCCCCCCTCCCTGCCTCCTCCCTCCCTGCCCCCTCCCTCTGCCCCCTCCCCCGACCCCCTCCCCTCTTTGCCCCCCTCCCTGCTTGGCCCCCCTCCCCTCTTGCTCCCCTCCCTTGGCCCCCCCTCCCTCCCCCCCTGAGCCCCCTTCCCCCCTGCCGCCCTCCCCGACCCCCTCCCCTACTGGACCCCCTGCTGCCCCCTTCCCCCTCCTGCCCCCTCCCTCCCTGCCTCCCTCCCCTGTTGGCCCCTTCCCTGCTTTGCCCCCTCCCCCTGTTTGCCCCCTCCCCTGGCCCCCCTCCCCTTGCCCCCCCTGCGAGCCCCACCTCCCTGCTGCCCCCTCCCCCTGCCAGACCCCCCCTTCCCCGACCTGCTGCCCCCTCCCCCGCACAATCCCCCATTGCACAACCCCCTTGTTAATTTGTAATTTTTTTATACTTACTACTTCTATAATCTATGTAGATGGGGATCAAGCAAAAAGAGGTTAGCGGCGAGTTCACTCCCGAAGGCAACAAAGATGCTCTTTACGAGACTTTTGGAAAGGACCACAATGGACGTTTGAGGGGTTTTGGTGGTATTCGTCTCGGTGTGAAAAAAGCCTATGCTAAAGATTCCTCCATGGGTAGAAGATCACGCTCTAACGAATCTATGTCACAAGTTATGCGGGAGAAGCTTACGGAGGAAATTACCGAGAAAGTGACGGCTAAAATCACGGAAAGTTTCAACACGGTCCTTTCACAGTTTGGTATACCGGCGATACGTCCTTTGGATCGTCCTTTGGAGGACAAAGCTAGCCATCCTAACACACAAAAATCAGCACCATCTATACTTGAGCTAGAGGTAACTACTATCCTTCTTATAATTTTTAAAACTAAGCAATATAAACTAACCTCAATCCATTTACTTTTGGAAGGAAGAAACACCTTGCCAGCTTTTACTAGATGTAAAAGATGAGGGTTTGATTGTGGTGGCTGAAGGAAATGCACAACCACGAAGTGAACGACCAATAGTCCATCACGAGTGTGTGGACAATGAGCACTTGGCGGTTAGTATAGTCACCATCACTCCTGGTTACGAAGACTTTGCTCTTCCGTTGCCTAAACCGTCAGTTGATATAAATGTCTTGATCGACGCTCGTGGTGGTTATGTGTTGTGGCCATCGGAATGGGTGAGGTTTTCAGACGAGGTAAAATGAGAAACTAAAATCCATATTCATATTGATATATTTCATACCTATTAAATATAAACTTACTAAGTTGAATGTTTTTCCATTTGAATTAATAGGTTTTGGAGAGAATAAGCAAGCCCAAGGAAAGCAAGGCGGACTCACCTCCTCTGGAAAAGGCGAAGGAGAAGGAGGGTACAAGCAAGCCAAAGAAGGCCATTTCGGGTAAGGGAACGCAAGACTCCAAAGGTTTAAGTTGCGAACTAAACCCGTCTACATATACTTGGATTGAGAAACCAACGCTCTGGTGTCTCACTAAGTCATGCTTATGGCTACATGCAAATGTGCGTGATATGCCCGGATGATACACCCGTGGAGGTGAAGTTGGGTACCACGGAATTCAACTACCACGAGGAAACATCGACATGGGTGTCTAAGGTTGATGTGAAGGAGTTCCTTTGCGGAGAGATGTTGAATGTTTCCTTGATTCAAACCTTCATCAGGTATAATAGTTGTACTTATCAAATATATGAACTTTCTTTGCAATATCTAATAATATATATATGTTATGTACGTGGTTGTGCTTTGAAGATTACTCCAAGATGATCCTCGTGGACGCGATCAGTTTGGGTGGTTATGTCCAAATTTTGTTCGAGCTGACAATTGTTTGCAAAACACAAGTGAGGTTAAGGAGTATATTTGGCTATGTCTCAAAACAGCTAAACGTGCACAACATAAGTTCATATTTGCCCCTTGTTTTGAAGAGTATAGTTCTTAACTTTGTATCCATTTTTGTCACTTTATTATTATATAATACAAGTACTCACATGATTGATTCCTAACTTAGCTTTTTTGGGATTTTAGTCTCCATTGGTCGCTCCTTGTGATTTGTCCTTCAAACAACACAAGTATATCGGGTTTGATTCTGCAGCTCAAGATCCACCACGATCCTTACTCCTCAAATCATGCATAAATAGGTATTTTTGTTACTTAAAATGCTTATTTGCATAACATGTTTCACTAATTTCATCCTTTGCCCACTTCTCACCTGAAATTAACATAACTACAGTTGTATGAAGAAAGTTGAGAGAACGGGGACGGGTTCCTAAGTGGAAAGCAATGAAGGTAATAGATATTACTTAAGCTACTTCATTCTTTTTATAAAAAACAAACATATACGTTTCTTACATGATTTTTTTTTTATGTAATTTTATAATTAGTATGCTCAACAACCCGGGGGAACCGAATGTGGCTACTATGTGTTGAGGTTCATGTTCGATATATTTTCAAGTTGCAAGGAAGCTGGGATCTTGAGAAGGTATTATTATACATAAATAATAAGTAGCTCAATATACGGCCAATTTTGGCCTCGTAAGCTCAATTTTTTTTTAACTTTCCCGCATTTAGCCACATTTTTAGGTCATATATACTTATAACAAGTACATATAGAACTATTAGAGTCAAGTAAACTACATTCACATGCTTTGAAACCCATTTTGGGTAAATGAATGCCATTTCGAGCCTATTTTGGCCTTTCAAGTTCATTGTACTTATTTTTCTTACATTTAGCCACATTTTAGGACATATATAGTTCTAATAGCAACATATATAACCATTAGAGTCAAGCAAAATAATTTTTCATGCTTATTTCCTTACATTTAGCCTTTTAAGCTCATTTTGCTTGCTCATTTTGCTTATTTCCTTACATTTAGCCACATGTTAGGACATGTATAGTTCTAATAACAACATATACAACCATAAGAGTTAAGTAAAATCCATTCACATACTTTGAAACTCATTTTGGGTAAA
>CANSZD010001441.1:600000-903544 GCA_947648045.1 Beta corolliflora
AAAGGGGGGAAAATGCAAAAATTGAAGAGAGAGAAAGAGCTGAAAGAATAACTCACCAAATTGATTACCGAACCCCAACTGATTCGTCAAAGCCATGAAAGTGATGAAACCCTCGTATAAGGAAAACTACGAAAATGAAGAAATTTAGGGGAATTTGAAAATGTAAATGATGAAATTAGAGAGCATACTAGAAATTGAATCATTCAAAAAAGCGATGATTAGATGACAGTATGACAGTAGGCAGTTAGAAAGGAAACTACGTATGAAGGTGGACGACATCTGTGTAATTAGTAATTACGAAGAAAGACCATAGCACGATGAAAATAGAGGACTAGATTATGAACAGTTGAACACAAACACCAATACCAATACCAATAAACATGTACCAACAGAGATGTGTATATGTTCATTTGGCTTATTAGCCATGTACATTTGTTCATTTGGCTTGTTAGCCATGTATATGTGCACATCATGCTTTATGTACAAGCGTGTGCACCATCTAGGCGTTGGGTATTTGTCAAAAACTAATTATTCTTACTTATTAAATTAAAACGTTGTAAAAATTGCTTATTAAAACGTTGTAAATTTTGTTTATTAAAACGTTTTAGGGTGTGGATCACTATCTTATGCTGGAATGTGAGAGGGTTAATCAGTTTTCAAGTGTTGAATCTCACGTGCGAGTTATAGTTTTCGAGAAGATGATGAGAGAGGACAAAAAAAAGCTAAATTATTGGAATATGAACCAAGAAAGGGCGATCCAAGGGAATTAAAGGGGAGAGAAAGGAAAATGAACAAAGAAAAGAAAGGGAGAACTAGGGTTTTAGTGCAATGGGAAATAAATGAGGGAAAATGATGAGAAATAGTGGTTTTTTATATGTCATGTGATCCGCACATGGGGGTCAGCTGAAAAATTGGTCAATCTCCTATATTCTGACATAAGATAATGGTCCATAACCTAAAACACTTTATTAGGCAATTTTTTACACTATTTTTTTTATTAGGCAGTTTTTGATATAAAAAAAAGTTAGGTTTATTTGGTAGATTCTGACAAAATTTCTAGTTTTTGGCTTTTGACCAAAAGCAAAAAAAGTAATTGAGCATCAGGTATTGGCCTAGTGGTGTAAGCATCACCTCCGATCCCAGGCTAAGATCGAGTCTCATCTCTACCAATGGTGGATTTCGCTTCATTTCCCCAACTTGTTAGGACTACTGCTTACTTTTTAAAAAAAATGGCAATTGTATTTTCTATATTGTTGTTGGTTTTTCTTTACATTTTACCAACAACAAATTTTACCAAAATATTTATAAACAATAAACTTACGTAGTCAATACAAACAGTTGATCATACTATTCAAGTAAGCAACAACCTATATTCTCTAAGGTCTAGAATAATTTCATTTTAGTATATGGTATTTAAATTATTGAATATCACTTTAGTTTCATACTATTAACTTTTTGGTAAAAAAAACATTTAAGTAACCTTTATTCATAATGTTCTTGTTCAGTGTGTTGATTTTCGTCCATATCGAAGCAAATTTCAAGCTTCATTTATTTTGCATGTTTGATAGATTTTTCTCTGTTTTTAGATATACATGTCAAGCATCTAATGAATGATGAAACACACGTGACTCATCATTAAAACAAAACCTTTAAGGAGTTTACTAAAGGATACTACACACAATGAAGAAAAGTTTAAATTGTAACGATACGATAGTGAAAACACGGAGCACTAAAGAAGAAAGGTACAAAACTTTAGGGCATCAAAGTGATATTTTCTCTAATTTGCTTATAAGTTTTTGCATGCTCACCAGATTTTTCAGTTATAGTACTTTGGAAGTGTGACGGAAACTACCATAAAAAGAAGGGAAAATTTCATAAAACTACCTTTTATAATCAATTTTTTTCAAAAAACAACCTTTTAAAAATTTTCTTTCAGAAAACTACCTTATATAACAAATTTGTTTCAATATACTACCATTTTATCATAAATGGGATTTAATCACTAATAATTGAGTCACCGTAAATTGATATTCTTTCCTCCCCTATCGTTTCTCTCTTCTTTTCTCGTTACTCCATTGACAGCAACACCTAAGGCGATTGTCATTTATTGATTAGTATTAAATATAAACGTAATATGGTAGTATATTGAAAGGAATATGTTATATAAGGTAGTTTTTTGAAAGAAAATTTTTAAAAGGTAGTTTTTTGAAAAAAGTTGGTTATAAAAGGTAGTTTTTTGAAATTTTTCCTAAAAAGAATGATGGGTTTAAATGGAAACCTATATTACCATGAAAATAATATTAAGGGGATGAGATGAGGGGGGAGCACCCTTAATGAAAGTCGAAAGAAAATTTTAAGTAAGGATAATTTCGTAAGCTTGTTAGTTTACATCTCATTGTGTGTAGTAAGGATAATTTCGTAAGCGAAAAAAATTAGTTTACAACAAGAAGTTTCTAGTAACCAAATGGTAGATAAGGGTGGTGAGAAAGTGTAAAAAATAATAAAGTACAACACAAACTCTTGGAAAAGACGGTCTCACGTTAGTCTTAACGTGAGACCTGCCCAAATCCAAAAGATATGTTTTTCAAAAACGGACCGTGTCTCACAAGTTCTCACGATAATATTTTTGGCGAATTAGTTAATGTTTTTGGCGAATTAGTTAAGTATTTTAGAACAATAGTTTAGAGTTGGTAATCTATATATAGACTTACATTAATTTTTAGTTAACATATCCAGTACATTAGTTAGTGTTGTTCTATAATTAGTTAAGATCTATTGAGCATTATTTAGTTTCCAATATAAACGAAAAAATTACTTTTTTATAAATCTAAAATGTCAAATACAAAAGATAATCTGAAAAAAGAACTTAAAACAACCTAGCATTTGGAGTAATTCTACCAATTTCATTTTGGTTCTTGGAATTTGTTTTTTTAGTCTTCTTAAAATTACTTTTCTTCCTTACACTTCTTCTCATTCTTCTCATTAATTTGTTTTTGCACGTTCGAATCTAAAATAACCAATATAGTTGTACTTGAGGGCATTGTTCTTCTATAATTGGTTTTGTAGTTAAGACTTTGGTTATACTTGCAGCGATAGTCTTGTAGACTCTTGCGGCTTTTTGCATCTTCATTATCTTGACTTTTGATAATGAGATTGGAAAACTTTCTTTGGTTTCATATCGCCATGGGGTTACGTTGTTTATAACTGTTCGGAGATTTCTCTTTCCACACTTCGCTATTTGCAAATCTAGTCACCTTTGCGCATATGCGTTTGTGGTATTGTTGTGATTGAAAAAATAAGATGCGTTATAATCTGGTTTTCATGTTATAACTAATATATTTTAGCGCTTAATTAATATATTTCACCACTTAACTAATATACTTCACCGCTTAACTAATGTACTTCACCGCTTAACTAATATACTTCACGATTAACTAATTCATTCAAAAGCAATTTAAGGTAGGATAACTAATAAGTTCGGCTTAACTAATTCAGTCTTTGGTTTGATGCGCGTGATGTCGGCATGAATGCTCGTTAAGCTAACGCGTCTTTCAAAATGACTAAAACTTATCAGCGTGATAAATAAATAATGCATATGACATTGATAATTTTGTGACCTTAAGAAAAATGAGAGAAAATCTATCAAAAACATATCTTTTTTTTTACGGATATAAAACATATCCTTAAGTATTTTCATAATCACACAAAAGATTATTTTGAGTTGCGATTATTATTATTATTATTATTATTATTCACATAACACCGTAGTAAATTATGTGAAAATGCAATCTGAATAGTTTGGAAGAAGTCTTATTACAATAACTTGTTCTTATAACTGTTGTCTGTTGTAATTAGAAAGTTTGAGGAAGTAGACCGTAGACAAGTAGTCAATGAGGAACTTGAACTTGGAGATTCTCGTCAATGAGTTTTGAAATAACGATTGAGAAAGAAGGAGAAGGCAGATAGTAAGAGGAGGAGAGAGACAAAGAACAGAAAAAAAACACAAGTATGACAGTTGCGGAATTAGGACAGTTGAATCTCGAAGAACTTCCGCCATTTCAAGGGGTCACTCGCACCGTTGATTGCTTCCAAAAATTGGAGCAAATTGGTGAAGGAACTTATGGGTAACTTCATTTCTTCCCTCTCCTTTTTTTCTTTCTTTGTTTTCTCTCTCCAATTCATTTGCTTGTTTTGCTGGAAAGTTTATCTGATCTTATTCTATCTTATGCTTTTGAATCGATTATGAGTACTGGGCAGATTCTTGAATGAACTTTTAGCTCTTTTTCTAAGTGGGTTTTCATAAGTTATTTTTAAGGATTGTTCAGTTTGTGCTGCATCATCTTTTAAGCTCTAATCATGTACTTTTGTGTTTGAATTTCTTGGTGATTATTGTAATTTTGCAGATGAGTGTATGGAATTTTTTTAATGATAAAGAAAGATACAGCATTGGAAGATCATTGTTCTCTAAGTTGACTAAGTAAAAGAATGAGATGAAAATTTAGGATAAAAAGAAGAGCTTAGGGTTTGGTATTTATATTAGCCTGTGTGTGTTGTAAAGAAAGACCTGGACGGTAGCGAAACTTAAGAGCATGAGATGGTGCAACAAGGGATACAAGGTACAATTTGAGAGTTGATCAGCATGCATTTGGCTGAAAGGCTTATGCAATATTACATAAAAGCTGATTTAACCTAAGATAATAATGGAATATGGAGTCAGTGATGTTGATTAACTTTTAAGTTCGGATCGAAGAGAACAGAAGCAATGATAGCGATAAGACAAAGTATAGTAACAATGAGGGCAAGATTTACTAGATACTGTTGAAATTTGTCTTCAGAAAGGGTATGTGAAAGTGGTTCGAGGACTAACATGTAAAGCTCACTATGCAGTTACAGCGAGCAAGCAGAAAGGTGAAATAGCACTAGTGCTACTGCTTATAAGAACTACATTCAGTTCTTGAGTGTTCCGCGTCCTATTGGCATGACCAATATCTGATCTTAGGGCATAGTTAGGGTTAGTTATTGTGATTAGGGGTTAGATTGGTTAATTACACGACCTAAAACAGTAAAACTGAATGATTTTGAACAATCCCCGGTCTGTCCAGTTTGGACAGGTTGTCTTTATTATAAAATAGTTTTTACATTTAGCTTGCAGTAGAAATTAATGCAAATATCATCAACACGAAGAAGGTGCAAAGAAAAGGGATCCTGCAATATGTGAACATCCAGTCTCTAAATGCTCATTTCTGGATTCATATTGGCTTATATTTAGGCCTATGGCTTTATCTTCTGTGATTTCACATCTGTTATTACTTATTACTTTGTTTAGGGGGTTACTTTAAGCTCTTTAGATATGGAAATCTCAAAAGTAAGGAACATTGAGTGATAATCTAAAAATGCACTTCTACAATATATGAAACTGTTTTATCTCGAACATACTCTTTTGTCTTGTCACCGACAAGGCGACAAAGGGAGATTAGCATGGAGGAATCAGGTCAAGGGCTGCAATATATCCAATATTTCGATATTTAATCCTATATTCTAGAATCATAAGGTTTAGCTGAACTTAACTCATTTTGGTGAATTTAACTTATTTTGGTTGAACTTAGCTTATTTTTGCTGAAACTTATTTTGATAAGTTGAGGAGAACAAACCCTTAGTTTGTCTGGTGAATTGTAGTCTAGACACTATAAATTATAATTTTGCTCAAAGTAGGTGATGAGCGTAGTAAGTTTGTCTCCTTTGTTTTAACTTCCTGATCAGAGGTAATAGTGACTCTTTTTCTTTGGGATTATAGTTAAGGAGATTAGTCTCCCGATATTGCAGGATCCCTTTTTTTTGCACCTTCTAGGAATCAGGTCAAGGGCTGCAATATTTCCAATATTTCGATATTTAATCCTATATTCTAGAATCCTAAGGTTTAGCTGAACTTAACTCATTTTGGTGAACTTAACTTATTTTGGCTGAACTTAACTTATTTTTGCTGAAACTTATTTTGAGAAGTTGAGGAGAACAAGCCCTTAGTTTGTCTGGTGAATTGTAGTCTAGACACTATAAATTATAATTTTGCTCAAAGTAGGTGATGAGCGTAGTAAGTTTGTCTCCTTTGTTTTAACTTCCTGATCAGAGGTAATAGTGACTCTTTTTCTTTGGGATTGTGATTAAGGAGATTAGTCTCCCGATAAAGTGCTCTTGTGAGTGTTATAATTGCACTTGACATTTGCCGGGCATCTATGAAGTTCGAAATCCTAGAGCTGAAAGGGTAGGAGTGTGTATTATATCTTCTTATTCTTGTATTGCTTTTATAGAGTGTATCTTTCTGACTCTCTGCATCTAAAGATCCAAAAGTGTGTTAGTTTTAATTGTCTTAGCCTCTTAGGTCATAGGTGGTGTTTGAGTGTCCATCATTAACCAAGTAAAGCGACAGATCACTTGCAACTAATTGATATTACAAAGATGCCGCTTATGCAGGTGCTAGGCATAAGCTTCTCTTATGTTGAAACTTGCAACTTACAAGTAATTGGCCTGTTCAGAATGCAGAAGGCTCTATATGACCTTCAGTACTGTATTTTCGCATCTTCAGCTAAGCTGTCAATTATGTGGAGATAATAACATGGATTTAAGCTATGCTATCGATATCCTAGGGCATGCTTGTCTTGAAAGCAATGTATTAAGAATGTGATATAAGAAATCATTATAAGAATCAAGATAGATGGAGGTGTTTGAAGTGAGATGACATGAGGTAGAGATGAGGGAGGAATGGTGGATTTATTATCCTCATTTTGGGGGTTATAGTTACCCACCATCCCCCTAACGTCATGTATAACCCCCAAGGCCCCAAATGAGGCTAATAAATTTCCCTTCCAAATTCCCTCCTTGCATCAGCACTACATATTTCTTTCTATCACTGCCTAAACTCATCTTCATAATTTTTAAATTATTTTCGTTTTCCCTTAATGAATTATCCCCAATCCAAGCATGCTCTTAGGGGTGTGTGTGACTATCTGAGGTCAATCTTCCCTTTCAGACAAATAAACTTCTCACTTCTAAATGGAAAAATTCCAAGGAAAAGTATCTAGGTATCAGTGATATGAGAATAAGCTTAAAGCCTTGCTGTAGCCTGTATGTCCTCAGCATGTAAATGTTGAGAAGCTGCAAATGTCGCCACCTAGTTACCTTATTTTACTTTTGATTTGATTGACAGGCAAGTATCCATGGAATTCATGACTGGGGAAGTTATAGTGTGTGAATGTTGAGAAGTTGCAAATAATGTCATCTAGTTTGCTAATTTGTATTTGGTTTGATTGCCAGACAGGTATACATGGCCAAAGAAGTCATGACTGGGGAAATTGTTGCTTTGAAAAGAATAAGAACAGAAAATGAAAAAGAGGGGGTATACTCTTGTCTAATTATATCAGTTCCTGTATTGAGCTCTTATTAATGACAAAACACTAAATGATATTTATGTGTTGAAGAGAAGATGATCTAGCTAAGCAGTATTTGTTTTCAAGATGAGAATTACGGGCATATATGAGCTTACTTGTCTCTAATTTCATTGTCAATGCAGTTTCCTATTAGTGCTATCAGGGAGATCAAAATTTTGAATAAGTTGCATCATGAAAACATAGTAAAATTAAAAGAGGTTGTAATGTCTCAAGGTAATTCATCTTGGTTCGACAAGTTTCAATTAACAAAATAGTATCTACCATCATGAGATATTCGTGTATAACGGTTTAATTCATGCTTCTGAATTTTTCCGAATATATTCTTAAAGATCCAGATGGGGATAAGGAACTAGCTGCCACTAAGGATACTTCGGGTAAATATTTCTCCTGTTGTTCTCTGTGGTTGCATTAACATGGAATGGCTATTAATCTCATCTTTTACGTAATCAGGTAATGACAAGTACAATGGTGGTGTTTACTTGGTGTTTGAGTACATGGACCATGACTTGACAGGCCTCTCAGATCGTCCTGGCCTGAGATTCACTGTTCCTCAGATCAAGGTATGTAGAAATTCACTGTTTATTGAGATTTGCAACTATTTAGGCTATTCGAGTTTCCTGCTGAAAGTGAGTTATCTTTCAGTGCTATATGAAACAGTTGCTCACTGGGCTCCATTACTGTCATGCCAATGAAGTGCTTCATCGGGATATCAAAGGTATGCGTTGTATGAGTCCGGATTTCCCCTACTCCAACATTCTATGTTTAGTAACTTATGTTTTCCTGCAGGGGCTAATCTTCTACTAAACAATAATGGAAGCTTGAAGCTTGCTGATTTTGGGCTTTCATGCTCCTCTAATCTTAAGAAAGGAAATTTCACTAATCGTGTAATCACTTTGCCGTATAGGTAATTTCTGGTGTCTGAGCTTCAAATTGAAGTACTCTTAAGTCTTAACTGTTATAAATCAACTTTTTATGCATTCAACTATTCAGACAATTCAGTGAAGAAGGATAGAAGTTGCAATAAAGAAAGCCCCGTATTAAGCTGTTGATGACACTCATTTAGGCAGATGTTGTGCCTCTCCCAAGAGCTCATTGTACTCCATATTTCATTTAATTGATATCAGTTATTATTGTTTGCACAGACCTCCTGAGTTGCTGCTTGGAGCCACAAATTATGGTCCAGCTGTTGATATATGGTCTGCTGGTTGCATTTTTGCCGAGCTTTTGCATGGAAAGCCCATTATGTATGGAAGAAATGAGGTCAGACTTGCTGCATACTTTCTGTTTGGCATGGTTCATGGCTTGACATCCAGAAATTTGGTTGTCACGCATTTGGTAACGCAACACGACTTCACATCTTTTCTGGAATAAACTCATCATCTGTCATAAGGCTGGTTGGAATACTAATGATCTACATTCCGTTATGCTTTATGACCGAAGTGTGACTCACATGGTTTCTGAAATTCAAACCCACTGCCCTTCCTGATAGAAAAGTACAAAATAAAAAAGGATAATAGCGGTGAATAGTTGTGATGCAGTTTAAATATCACTGTGGAATTTATGTATTTTAGGATATTTCTGTACCCAAAAAAAAGTTGCATTCTAGAATTTTCTTCAATAGTAGATCATGCTATAAGAAAATGAACTTTAATGGAATATTTGCTCCTGTGCACAATGTATAGTTCATAACTAGTATTTTTGGCCCAGGCAATACCCGGGGTCAATTACAATTATCAAATATATCATTATTCACAAATTTCATAATTGATTTTATTAGATTTTTGTAATTTTGTGTTAGTGCGACATTGAAAATGTACGTTATGGCATGATAAGTTGTTTAAGAAAAACTTCTAAGGTTTTGGGATAAAAATAACAATTTCAATGAAATTGGGGTAAGAGAATGTTATTTCCTTAATAAAAGGGGTTGTTTGGCAATCGGATGTTGGTTGTTGGCTTTTGGCTGGTTTAGTTGGCTGGTTTGACTGGCTAGAAGCATTGGCTGTATGTATTGGCTTTTTAAGTTGGCTGTTTAAGCCAGCTATTTGCAAAAGTGTGGTGTAAAATTAATTGTGGATGTTGGTTGTTTATTAGAGAGTTTGTGGGCCAACAAGCCAATAACCAAACACTTTATTTTGGCTGTTTGACCAAATTGAAAAGCCAAAAGCCAATGAAAAAGCCATTTATTAAACATGGCCAAAGTGTTAGAGATCAAAAAGCTTGTCTATGTCTTTATTATTATGTTTTATTTTGAAACATCAAACATTGAAATTGTAGTGGACTGGTGGTTAAACTCTCACATTTCATTTCAAAGGTCATGTGTTTTATTCTTAGTAGCAACACATTGTTAATATTTTAAAATGAGATCATAAACATGTGCATTAGAATCTTGATGAGAAGAGTGCCACGTGGCACATACATTGGAGAGTGCCATGTGGCATCGTTCCTTTGATAGGAACGCCTTTTAATATATTTGTATATACAATATGAACTTTATAGAGGTCATCTTTAGCATGAATTTCTTGTTCTTTATACAACAGCCAGAGCAACTGCACAAAATATTTGAGCTCTGTGGAAGTCCTGATGAAGTTAACTGGCCTGGTGTTTCCAAAATTCGTTGGTATAATAACTTTAAGCCTGCGAGGCCCATGCGTCGACGTCTACGGGAGGTCTTCAGACAGTACGTTAATCTATGTCTAAATTTTATTATCACCATTTCATTTCATTGCTTTCATCGACTCTATTATTTTCTTTGCTGCAGACTGCTGAATGTCATTTCATAATTCCTTTTTATAACAGTTTTGACGCACATGCTCTTGATTTACTGGACAAAATGCTGATTCTTGATCCATCCAAGGTATATTCTGATCTTGAACACCGTTCGTTAGGCCAGGGTTGGGGAAGTAGTTTAGGGAAATGTGTGTGACCTTGTCCGTGGGATTACAGAGAGGGTTAGGTCCTTGGTTGAAGCTCTTTTGTCCCTGATACTACAGAGAGGGTTGGATCCTTAATCAGAACTTGTGTCTGAAGCGCCATTTGATAGAAATTGAATTTTGAAGATGCCAAGATGGTGACATTTCACATTTTACTCTGTTCCTTCTAATGCTTTGTTCTACAGAGGATATCAGCTAACGATGCACTTGCTGCTGAATATTTCCGGATGGAGCCGTTACCTTGTGATCCAAAGAGGTGTCTTGCTTTGTACCATTTTTGGGTTTAACTTTACTAATATGCTGCAAATGGATGTCTGGATACATTGGCTTTCAAGTCTTGTAGAACATTCATATTCCCTGTACACTTTCCTATATCATGGTATTAAATTATTATGAGTCAAATAACCTGGTAGGAAAACTGTAGATGTCATGAGTTAAGTGTATTGTTCTTGATGGTGCAGCTTACCCAAATATGAATCATCCCACGAGTTCCAAACAAAGAGGAAGAGGCAGCAGCAGCGGTTAAAGGAGGAAACTGCAAGAAGACAGAACTTGCCTTGTCCGCAGCCTCATGCCCGTCTTCCCCCGATCCAACATAGTGGGCATGTCGTCCAAGGGCATTGGCATTCCATGAACCAACTGCCACGACCAATACCCACTGGACCTAGCAACACATATGGTGATCCACTTGTTGCCGGATTACCAAATAGGTTTCCTCCCAGTGGAAATCCGACGGCTGGATATGTCCCCACCCACAGCGTTCAAGCACCCACCCACAGTGTTCAAGCTCAAGCTGGTGGTTTGTCTACAGGGCCATATCCTCCTCACGTGCGGGCTGGTCCATATGCTGCAAATAATATGACTAACCGATCGAGCACTCCTAGTTATGTACCTGGACCGCCGGGTTTCTCACATAGACCTCCAAATCCAATGGCTAGCAATCGAAATCAGCAATATGGATGGCAACAATGAAGTTATATGTGGTTTACAGTCTTTCTTGGTATAAGACAGAGTTAATAAAGTTATATTGTGAAGCTAAATGGCTGGCCTTTGTGAGCTAGTCAGCAAAGAAAGTGTTGTGGTTCACTTGTATAGATGGAAGTCTAGGTTTTTTTTTGCGTGTTTGTTATGTCTTTTCTTTTATAGTTTACTTTTTTTTTTGGCTTGCTTTTCCCTATTCTTGTGTAAAGCTAGATCATATTTTTTTTTTTAAACTTGTAATGCTCTTCCTGGTGGCTTCAGAAAATTGGTGTGTGTGTGACTTTTAGTTGGTGCGATAGATATAAGATATATTATTATTTTTCTGAGTGCGTGCGTTGTACGTGTACTAATCACTTGTTATCGATGTGATCTAAGATGAGTTATCGAATTCTGGAATCACTCAAGTGCTCTTCTATGTGGATCAGCCATCTAGTGCACTAGTGCAGTGCTGACAATCTTTTATTATCATTTCTTTTCCATATTTGTAAAGATAATTAGGTCAATCTGCGTCCGTTTAGGCAAGGTGTGATCTCCACTGATTTGCAACCAAAGATGCAGATTTGGCTCTCTTATCTTTATATTTTTATTCAGTTCCCATGGTAGCTTAAATCCGACTGGACAAGGCTTTGCTGTCACACTTGCTGCCCATCTAGTAACGCAAAAGAAGCTATGATACCCTCCAACTACTGTCAACAACTCACAAGATACTTGATTATTTGGCTGATTTAAGGAGCTGAATCATATAAGAGTCAGCTGCCAACATCTCACAAGATAGCTACAGAGAGCCAAAAGTTTAAAACTGAACACTCCACGATTCCGCACTTCTAAGCAAAAACGGAAAGAAAATCATGACACGACGTTAACCATTTTCTCCTACTAACTATCAGCCTTATACTGACTATGACATGTTTATGAGAAAAATGTGCTAATCTAGCAATTGAGATTTCATCTCAACACCTCGTTCAGGTAAATTACTGTGATATAGGCATACTGGCTTTCTTCATGGTGGTAAGTTGAAAATTATCACCGAAGTTAGATTTCTTGTTTTATAGTTGCAAGAAGACGAACTATGATTCCACTTCGAGTACTATCTTCATAAACTCATAGACAAAGTAGCTAATGGCAGCAGATGGTAAAACCTGGAGAAGTTAAAGAATTAGAGTCAGCTCCCTGGGTCACACAAAGTACATCTAAATTTTTACCATCAATGATCAATCCTTCATTTTACAATCGCCTTCCCGGCTTCCCCTACTTTCCCTATCCCCAAAAGAGGTAGATAGATAAAGGAAAATGAAAGAGAACATGGAAGAAAATATATTTTCTGCAACAAGTATGGACCGTAGGGTAAAGTCATCAGTGCATGTAAGCTGATAGCCTCAAATCCACTAGAAAATAAATTTCGACATTTTGAGAACTCCATCTAATTTTTGAAACGCAAAGAATTTCGTTCATTTTGTAATATCTTACAATATATACTCTCTGTTTTTTTCTATTCATCCAGGTTGTTTTTTGACAGTTTCCAATGCAAACTTTAACCAGTAATATCTTTAATTACGTAATTGTGAATAGTTAATATTTCGAAAGTACACATCGAAAAAGATCCCATATGATAAATGTGTTTCTTATATATTGGTGAGAATTAATGGTCAAATCTTATGTAATCGAGACATTTCATTAGATAAGAACAGAGTGAATAGTCATCAACAAATTACCTGCAACAAGCTTGGAATTAATCCTGCATATAGGGCTGGAACACCTCCTTGCTCCACTATCTTGAAACAAGTTGCTACAACATTCAACTTTGTTTCTGGCACCTGCAACTGAAGCTGCCTTCTAACAACTTCAAATGGATAAGTAGCAGCTTCAGAACAAGCCCCGGCAATGGCCCCATAAATTAATGTTCTAACAGGACCCAGTTCTAACTGATCCAGAGCATTAAGGTCTCCTCCTTGTTGTTTCATGAATTCTGTTCTTTTCTCCCCTTCTGGCGAATGTAAATAGGCTGCTTTCAAAATATCATAAACACCATAAAAAACTGCACCAGAAGGAGCCATTGCTATAATTGACGGCACCAAGCCTTTATAAAGAGAAAAGAACCCCTCAGTTTGGATCATATGGCGGTAAGTACCAATGACACCGCCCAGAGCTTCACCACCTGGGGCTATCATAATAGTCCTTATCTGAAAAATTAAGCATTTTACAATGTAACATGATCTGGAAACAACGTACAAAAAATGAACACGTGATTTGGATATGAGGGGATAAGTAGGTAATATGAAGATTTAAGTTACAGAAACAAAAGTTGACAGCATGACAGGTAAGAAATTATATACAGACTTATTCCACCATAACACAGGTTTTTTTCCCTTATAACTTCGTCCAGAACGTGACAAGCATGTATTACTTGACAATAAATAGGAAGTGCATAGTTTAAGGAGCCTACTACAATCCATAGTCAAAGTTAGTGTCTTTCAACTTCTATCGAAACCGACATCTACATAGACCAAATGCTTTGATCTAGTATTAAAGATACAAGGGAGGGGAAAAAGAAGAAGAAAAGGCGTACTTGACCTCCCCATGCTTTATCTCTCTCATTTGCTGTTCTTTTTTTTCCCAGGTTGGTTCGCCTAAGAAGGATTTTGTTCACTTTGGAGCAGAATAGATTTCTGAGGTACTAGGGAAACAAGTCCCTAGCGTGTCACGTGCTGACTATCTCTTTTAACAAATGAAATGGTTCCCGAAAACCTTCAGAAATTTCCAAGGGTAGAAGAATGATGAAACAGCCTGGCCAGTCCTCCATGATTCCATTACCATGGTACAGCATAGGGGAGATTCCTTGCAAATTACATATGATTTTATTATCAATACCGCCATTTAATACCGCCTACCAAATGGGCAGTGAAGGTACTAAGAAAAGTTAAGCTTCACAATTTCAGATGTAAAGCACTAAGATAAAGGACCACCAGATCGGATATACGGATCGCAGTTTCCTAATTTCCCCAAAAAGATGCATAGAGAGAGAAAAACAAGGGACCATCTTCGTCACCAGTCTTGACTAGGTTGTAGGTGAGGGCTGTGAGGTTATGCATATCACAACCTCTCTAGACCCCATCTTCAGCAATATCTATATCCTGTGTTATTATTGTGTTTCAGTGTGGACAAAAGGAATTCCTAAAGCAAAACCCCTCAGTCATGATATGCTATTAAAGAATACATCCATAATGATATCTGATAAGTGGTAAGATATACCAAGGATTTAGCCGGGAATCCGTAATCAACGTCATCTCATAGAAGGAAGACAAATGATCCTCTCAGAAAGTATTAGGACTTAGGAGGTAGTATTTCTCAATTTCAAGAGCATGCATTTATGAAAAGTCCAATCCACATCAGAAGAGACACTTATACAGCAGTGGCACTGATAGACTAGGAAAATATCAACATCGAGTAAGCATTGCTAACTCATGCTCTTAAGACAAGTTAATAGTTTCTTTAGTATTAACCTCTCCACCAACAAAGTTGTCTCATTTCCTACTATTAAGAAGAAATATATTCAAGATGACGCAACTGAAGAAGACGAAAAAATGGAGTTTTCTTGAGAAGAAGATGGATGATATTTGGTCAAGTGAGAAACACAAAACTAAACGGTTATTCAGACAATAAACTAGTTAAAACAAGTGAACTTCTGCTTTTACCACATACAGTGTCCATTGGTAGGCAGAGTAAGGTAGCAGTAATACCAGCGGCAGCACCAGAAACAAATCTCTCAAAATTTGTAGCTTCCTCATTTCCAGATAACTTGCAAAGGTAATTCCTATATGTATCATAAGCATAAAAATTTATCGCCTTAAAAGGAGCAGTTCGTAGGATGTTGACAAAATTTCCTTTCCAAAAACCTCTGACTCCTTGTGTAGCTGCTATTGTTTGAATGAGCTCAAACAAATTCTTCTGCTCGCCACGAACTATATACTCCAATTTCAGTCTTTCAAGAGGGGCAACAAAAGTCCTGGTACAAATAGATTGACCCCAAAGATAAAGATATTATTCACAAGTTTATTCCCTTGATTCAAAAAAAAAAGTGTAGGTGGACATTTTCTAAAGTAATCACTAATCACAACATTACTCAATGATGACTTAAAAAACCCTAAATAAGTTTATTATAATGTACTAGTAATCATTCATTGTGGGTATAAAACATCAATAATCCCAAGGGAAATTCAACTGTCATTGTATATGTACTCCACTCATCCCAACATAGGCTTCTCACTGCCTTTTTGGGTTGTCACAAGTTAATCTTACTGTCACTTTCCAGGGTAGGTTTCTCTTATTACTATGTAATTGGGGGGTGATTTACAGCTACCCATCTAATTTTTCTCTTTCCCCCCACTTGCATAGTCTTTCTTCGTCATCTATTTGTTGCAAGACCCTACTAAATAAGCATGTGGGAGTCCAAAGTCTGTGCCTTAATCTTTCTATCACAAGCTTATGGCAAGTTTATACCCGAAGAAAAGGAGTTTTATCTTTTAGCCATTGAATTGCTAACACTTGTTCGTGAACGAAAGTCCTACCGTTAAATGACACTCTATTGCGAAAGGGAGTACATGTGTATTTTTCAAGCATGCGTACTATCAAATATAAAGATTTGCTCATAAGATAAATCACTCTATGAAGTCCAACTGCATCATCAAGATAAAAACTATTTTCAATGTAATTTGCACTTCTCCAATATCTATTCTTTTTTGTTGTTGTTGTTGGGAAGGGAAGGGTGTAAATAGGAAACTATGTTAATCTCCTCATGGACGAACAACCTTAACTCATCCTAACCGATGGGTGACGATTAAGAGGGTCAAAACCAAAATGTGACAGAAGTGTTATGGCTTATGGAAACCTTGGTTAGGCAATATCTCAGCAGCCTTCTTGATGAAAATCTTAATGCATTGCAGAAATAAATCACAACATCAAGAATGAGATTAGCAATTTTCCATGGATTATTTTGTTTCTTAAGAACTAAAATATATTTACCAAATGAAACTAGTAGAAATAGCCAAGATTTACAATATCAACCTCATAAGAAAACTACTCCCTCTATCCCAAAAAGTTCTTATAGTTCAAAATCGAAAAGGAATTTGGAGACGTAATTTGATAATCCTAAGTACATGCAAATCTTTCTCCATAAATCTACTAGTAACCTTTACCAACTACTATTTTATACTATCTTCTTAACTAAAATTGCAACTTTAACTAATTTTGGGAATTTGTTAAAAACAACATGCAAAATTAGTTAAATAAACACATTTAAACATTCACAATCATGCAATTTCCAAACTTCCATTTTAGGCGGTAAAGTCTAAGCAGAAATTTAGCAAAAAAAAAAAAAAAAAAACCTTGAAACCATGGCTGCAACAGCGCCAGCCCAGAGATGTTTGGTGGTATTGAATGCGCCATAATTCCTTAATTTAGCCTCCTCCTTAAAATCCTCGAGTTGTTCAGAAACCCTAACAATTTCGGAATTACGATCCTGATTTCGCCCCAATAATTGAGCGGAATCCCTAGAAAAGACATGATCAGAATCATCTGAATCTTTCACCGACAAGCTGACGCACAATAAGTCGGAGAAACGACGACGAAATTCGGAATGAAGTAAACGTTGTTGGCGGCGGTGAGAAGAAGAAGAGGAGAGAGAATTTGAAGGGAAAGTCGGCGAATTGTTGGATGAAATGTGTAAGAGAAGAGAAGTGGATGATTTGATGAAGAAGGTTGAGTTTGTGAAATTGAAGAATTCAAGCTCATTGTTATACAGCTCTGATTCAAGCATTGCAATTTGCAATTTGCAATTTGCAATTTGCAGGGAAAGATATTCAGAGAGGAAGAGAGAGAAAAGTTTTTGGGTAGTGAGTAGTGACACAGTTAGTTAGGTGTAGAAAAAAGATGGTTTAAAGACAGTTTTTTGAGTTCGAAAGCATGTATATATGTCGATGTTGATGCTGACGCCTAAGGGAATCTTTTCAAGTGTTTTGCTGTGATTCTTCACCTGGTTGAAAGGAATAGATTTAGCACAACTGCACAAGGCTACCAAGTATGCCAAATACTATCATGCACTTATTAGGACTTAGGAGATAGCATTTAGAATTCCGTCCAGTTTATGGATCTGGTAGGAGCTTATAGCCTTATATACACGTTTTTTTCCTCGAGTCCCCAAAGAGTTTAACAAGGACACGTTGGTAATTTTATATATTGAATTGGACAATTAAGTTGATATCAAAATAAAGTAAAATTGATATCAACTTGGAGTTGAGTTAGTACCAAGTTAAAATTTGGTATCAAAAAGAGTCAAGTTGGTACTAAAATTGTAAATTGGTACCAACTTAGCTCTATTTGGTAATTGGTACCAAGTTACTTCTCCATCTTGTGAAATTACGAGCTTGTCCTTATTTGGTGGAATTCTTTAAGACTCCATCAAATTGTCACTAACACTTTCTCGTCTAATAGTAGGTTTCGAATTGATAACCTTCCACTGATAAACTTAGATTTCTATCACTAAACTAAACAACATTGATTGAGTTAAATTAACTGTGCTCAAAGTATTTGCATGATTGCAATAATTTTGGATTTGTATATGCGCAGTTTATATTAGGAGCTATTTGTCTTTCACAATTAGTATTATCTTTTAATTATGGAGTCCTTGTGTATTTGTGAGGAAAATAAAAGGAAAATAGTATTTCTCCTATATGACAAAGCAAGGGTAGAAAATGATGATACTATGTCTGAATATACTTTGACGTTGGAGGATCCAATAAAATATTTTAGACCGTGTGAAGGGTCATAAGGAAGAAGGAACTCATCTTTTCAAGTAAAAGAATTTTGAGGGGGTTTTGGCAAGGTTCAAATTGGGTATGATACTAAGTTCATAACCCTTCTATCAATTGAAAATGTGGGTGATCAATATATTATTTGTAAATTAATATTTCCATAATCATGAACTTGGATGAATATTGTCTCAAGATTACAAAGTTTATCTACATCAGCTGACCGTATTCAATTGTTTTGAATTATAGTCCCAAATAGTATAAAAGCATTCTTTAAAGGAAAAATTGCCAAAAAAAACCTTTTACAAGTTCATTTTTGCGAAAAAAAACCTTATAAAGCATTCTTTGCGAAAACAAACCAAAAAGTTAATTATTTTTACAAGATGAAACCTGAGACCATTTTCCTCCGGCGTTGACCACTTCTATTTCCCTTCTTCCTCCATAATCACCACCTAGCCACCACTACCACCACCGCCGTCGCCCCCCACCCACCCCCCGCAGCCCCTACTTCACCCCCACCCCCAACCCCCCACCACCCCCACCCCACCCCACCCCCACCCGGCAGCCCCCCAACCCTCTCTCCACCCCCTCGGAGCGGCAGCTCTCCACCCCCCCCTTGGCCCCCTACCCTCTCTCCTCTCCCTTCTTCCCTCCCTCACCCCTCCCCCTTCTCCCTCTCCCTTCGTCCATCCCCCCATCGTTGCGCCACCCGTAACCCCCTCCGCAACCCCTTCCCCCCCGCCCCCCCCCTTCCCACCTGCCCAAGGTTTTTCCTAGGCGCCCTAAAGCATAAAGATAGAGAGAGAGAGAGTAGTAGATAACGAAATTGGCGTCCATCTCCTTCTTCGAATCACTTCCGACGCCTTCGCTCTCTTCTTCTTTACCCGCCACCAATACTTCCGGACTTCAAACGCCGTCGCTGGGTGGGAGGGGGAGCTGCGGGGTGGGGGGGGTTCTGGGTGGCGCACTGGTGGGGGATGGACGAAGGGAGAGGAGAGGGGGAGGGTGAGGGGAGGGAAGAAGGGAGAGGAGAGAGGGCAGGGCGGCGGGGGGAAGAAGGGGAGAGGAGATAGGGTAGGGGGTGAAGGGGGGTGGGGGCCGCGCCCCTGAGGGGGTGGAGGGAGGGTGGGGGGGGGCCGTGGTGGGGTGTGGGATGGGATGGGTGGTGGGGGGCTGACGGCAGGTGTTGGTAGTGGTGGCTTGGTGGTGATTGTGGAGGAAGAAGGGAAATAGAAGTGGTCAACGCCGGAAAGTCTATGGTCAACTCCGAAAAATGAGATTAGGTTTCATCTTGCAAAAATAATTTACTTTTTGGTTTGTTTTCGCAAAGAATGCTTTTTAAGGTTTTTTTTCGCAAAACTGAACCTTTAAAAGGTTTTTTTAGATAAATTTTCCTTCTTTAAATGATATTATGCGGCACTGAAATTGTGTAAAAGTGATTTGCTTACTTAGATTTGGTGTCAACTTCTCAAATTGACCCTCAAACCAAAAAGTGGTTGAGAAACTTGATCAAGCAAACTAGCAAAGAGTCTCCTCCTTTGCTATTCTATTCGACATAATCATGAAACTATTTAGTTGGTCTTAGATCTAATATAACTTCATCCACAACTTGCTCTAAAAATACGGCATCAAATAGAGGCAATGAATCTGATATAGACAATAATTTAAGATTGCATTCACTTTACCTTATATCTCTATTATATAAGGGAAGGGGGGAGGAAGATAGTGTCCCCCTTTGAAAATACTAAATTACCCTTAATGATTTAATGGAATAAAAAAAATTACAAAAGAAACCAAAGAACCCTTTCTCATTTCAACTTGCCATTCTAAATAAGGTAAAAATAGTATATGTAAATGGACAAAATATCTTGACCTTTTTTTTATAAGAGAAGATGGTATACACTCACTACCTTTGATACTCTTTAATTCAGTCAAACCAACTCATTATGTCTAATCTTTTTGTGCAAAATTCATTCACAAAAAAAATTATATTAAAATTCACTCACAACCTTTGTTAGTTTTTTACATTAGCGAATTAATATATCTAAATTCATCTAACTATTAATCTTCACATTTTAGTGTAATCACAACTATAGTACGGATGAAGTATATAATAGAATAACAAGTTTTGAAATTAACGCACGCATAGCGTGCATGTAATTCTAGTTTAGTGAATTGAAGGAGACTGGAGACCTTACCATATCTAAGATGAGGCTCCAGCCCGTCAGCTGAAAACAAAGGAGCCAGTGGGCTGTTAAAGCGTGAAGAAACTTGGATCTTGGACTTGCTTAACAGGCCATAATATTGGGCTATCCAGCCCGTGAGGACGTTCTCCATAATATTAGTGTACTTGAGTTTCCAATTAGCAATACACTGCAAGTCCACTCTCATTAGAAAGTGCTCCCACTATGTTGGTGTCCAACGGACAACAATTGTCTCTAGATTACAACTCTACAAGAAGTCAAGAACTCAATAGGCGCATTTAAGAGCATTGTGGGCCTCTAGATAGAGGCCCCATAGAATGGCTACAGATGATTTATTTCTTCTACCTATTAAAAAAAATTAAGAAAGACTTTATTTTTTTTTCTTCTTCTTTTTATCACTGTATTTTATTTTTATTTTTCTTCTTATTATCATTACTTTTGTATAACCGTATAGAAAATCACGAATGGTAGCTCTCTATAGACTTCAGCTAGTGTAGTAGGCCAACTCTTATAAGGGTAGTATTCTGAATTTGAGACTGAGTCTCGTCTACATTTTTTTGTCATACGTGACTTTTTATACACACTAAAAAACATAATATGAGTTGTTAGCTTAGCCTTTAGTAGAAAGGAGGAAATCTTCCAACCTCAAGTTAGGAAGGGGGATCCCCTCACCTTTCCCCTACACACAAAGTGTCTATCCCGCTAACCCAGACTGGATTGACATGTGATAGATTTGGGCCTAATAGGCCATTCATCTAATCATCTAACCTACTTGTGAATAACAAAATGATCACATTGTTGAAAGAGAGTTCGTTAAGATACTGCGTTTTGTCTTTCATTTTGCACTCTTGTTTACAAAGGTGATCGCAAATCGGTGGACTTCTAGACAATTTTCTCACATTTCTAAATCCTGTGAAGAAAATCTTCCCCAACTACAAAGTTAATTAAAAAATAGGCCTACACATAAATTTTTGTTGGACGAAAGTTTGACTATTTACAAGTTCTTGTAACAGCCGCTCTTCCAAGCTACTAATGAAACACACTCAGCAACCATAAACTGAAAGTTAACTCTTAACTAAATAAAATCGCAGCGGAAAATAACCTTAATTACACCAATAACTTCACTAAATTTCCAAATATTATATACATTGAATTATTAAAGAGATCTATTCCTCAATCAGCTATGTACATTACAAAGTGAATCCTTAATCCACAATGACATCTTGATCTTGCTGCACTTTCAATTCTGAACTCTTAACTCCAAACCTGCAAATTCAGAGAAGAATATAAAACAAACAAAATTCCAAAATGAGTGGAAAACTCGTAATCTTTACTTCATTCCGTTATAAATAACTTTATATCAAATCATTTTATTTCATTACAACGCTGGCATAACTCATTCTCTTAAACAAATCAGTGGCAAGTACAGGATTTGGACAAACGCCGCCTCCAAAGTTCGTATGGAGCACAGCAACACTACCCCAAGGTTCTTTATGGGCGTAGCCGACCACATCAGGTCTATAGAGTAACCGTCCTCCACCCATACCTTGCCCACTTTCTATTTTCAGTTCATAAACTAAGCCAACAAAAAAAATTACATATTCAAAGTCATTTAATAACGTTTCCACAACCAACACATTCATAATTATGGTCATAGTACGAACTTATATACGAAATTAGAACACAGAGATCCACACACACATGGGCCTAAGTAGATTATTTTACTGAATATAAAAGTTATCTGAAATGCAATCCAATTCCTTAATAATAGACCCTAAAGAATAATCATCGATTATTGATCACCAACACTAGCTTGAACATTCCACCACAATTTACCTAACAGCAATACCAATAATCAATTGCTAGCCATAGGTGGAGTACACCACCATATTATATTTTAATCATCATTTCCTTTTTTAATGTAAGACAAGTTTACATGTAGGTTTGTCTTAACATTTTCCGTCACATGTAAGCCCATTTTTCTTACAATTTGAAGAGGTCACGACATATGACTTTGATGGAGGAGAGTCTAACCACATAATACAACAATGTTGTATCCTAAAAGGCTAAAACTATTTAACAATTATAGGACATGAAGTATGATTCCTAAAACTTATAAGTTGGATATTTTTTCTCCTTTTCTCAAAGAAACAACTAATGTGTACAAATTAAAGGTTCAATGATCTCCCACCGATGGAAATGTCTAAGAGCATCATTAATGGTGATTGAAAAAAAAAGATTACATACTTGATCTTAAAAAACCCCCCTTAACAATGAATGAAATAAAGATTGTGGGTTGATTGGCAAAAAAATTTTGTATGGGACGATTGAAAGCATGATCAGGCGTGGGAGTGGGACCCACTGCCTGATCTGGCTTTCTTTAATTTTTTTTGCCTTTTCAACAGCCAAAACGCTGCGTTTTGGCTGGAGCTGTGAGAGAGCTCCAGCCAAAACGCAGCGTTTTGGCTGTTGAAAAGGCAAAAAAAATTAAAGTTGTCAGCGCTGACAGTCCAGACCAACAGGCGCGCGACATTTGTCGCCCTTTCCACATGGCAACTTCCTATTGGGCATTAAAAATATAACCGTTGTAAATTTTGCAACGGTTATATTTAATAAAATACAAATCAAAAAAAAAATACCAATGGCTCTATTTTTTCGAGCTCTATAAATAGAGACCCATTTTGCTATATTTTGGACACACTTAATTTTCTCCATAATTATTAAAAATGCTTAATTGTGTCTCATAATTTAATTATTAGATCGCTAATTAATGAACATATATTAAAAACGCTAATTGCGTATGCTACGTATTAATAATAGCTAATTATGTAGATAACTTAATTATTAAAATGATAATTATAATATTAAAATTATTAATTTAATTAATTAATAATATAATAGCAATTAATAATGAATATTTCATGTCATTAAAAATTAAATAATAAAAATATTATATAATGGTGGTTGGGTGATGAGAGAGAAAAAGTAGTTGGGTGGGGTCAAAAAGTAAGAGAGAGAGGAAAAAGTAGTTGAGATGATCTTTTTTTTGGTTCATTGTTAAGAAGAAAGTGGGAAAAGATTGTGGGATGTAATTTTTTAGAGAGAGAAAGTTAGAAAGAGAGTGGGATGATCTTTTTTTCATTCACCAATAATGATGCTCTAAGAATTAGAGCACACAGAAAAGGTTTACAATAAATAATACTCATTGGGTATACCTAGGGGTGTTAACGAGCCGAACCGAGCCCGAGCTTGGGCAGGCTCGGCTCGGCTCGAAAAGGGGAAAGTCCGAGCTCGGCTCGAGCTCGAAAATCTGGGCCCGACTCGAGCTCGAAACAAGTGAGCCTCGGCTCGGCTCGAGGCTCGGCTCGAGAGAAGTTCGCGAAGTGTTCGGCTCGAAAGGGGCTCAAAATTAGTTTCATTTATGCTTTGTTCTAAAACTAACCTGGTTTTCGTACAATTTAAATCATCATTCGTCAATCATCATCCATCATAAGAGGAAATCCAGAAAAAGAAAAAGGAAGAAGTTGCTCACTATATTCATGAAATTCTAACTCAAAAAGAATGCTCACCTGTTATTCTCTTTTGTCCACCACGAGTCCAAGCTTCTCGCCGCCACGAACCCCACCGCTCGCCGACGGTATGATGCAGCGCAACTGCGCAAGTTCTTAGGTGGTGTGTGGTGCGTCGTGTGTAGTGTGGTGTGTGATGTGTGTAATGTCTTACTGCTGTGGGCAATTAGGGTTCTCATCTTTTTTATTATTTACTTATTTCTCATTGAGTATTTTTTAAGTGGGCTGGGTTACTGCTTGCTGGCCCTTTTGTTTTTGGATAGCATAATTTGCATGCTCCAGCATTATAGTGGAGTCCAAAACCCATCCAAACGACCAAACCCTTATTTGTATTTTTAAGTTCTCTTATGTTATAGTGCTGGCCCTTTTGTTTTGTTTTTTTTAAAGTGGAGTCCAATTAATATTCAAGTTAGATTAAAAATCAAAATATAAAATAATAATCTAAAATTTTTCGAACATGTTTGCGAAGCTTTTCGAGCCGAACTCCACTAGCCGGCTCGGCTCGTTAGGGTCGCGAGCCGAGCCCGAACTCGAGTCGAGCCCTCTCGAGCCGAGCTTTGACCGACCGAGCCGAGCTCGAACAGTTTGCGAGCCACCCAGGCTCATTAGCACCCCTAGGTATACCATTCATGGAAGACCCTTATCTAATTGCTTGATATATGCTCAATTATTTAAGACCCAACGTCGACATTGAGAACATGTTGAATCTTTGATGCCCAATTTATCGGAAAACAGTATGACCATCAGGGTCGGTCCTGGGGCAAGGAAGGCGGGGCGCCCGCCCAGAGCCCATAAATCTGAAACTCATTAAGTACTTAATTCAGTGTTAGTAATGCAAATATCTAGTTTGGCAAAGATGGTAGTTGTTTCTCTGGGAATGTTGAAAGTGCATGACTTTGCGGATTCGAATCCCAGTCATGGCAATTCTCTCTTTTTGTTTCTTGAATGTTCTCCTTTGTTACTTTCCTTTTCTTTTTAAAAAATACTGTATACAACCTAAAGTCTATACTTAGATTTCTAATATTCATTTTAGGTGTTGGTTGATAAAATGTATTCTATATTTCGATATTCCGATTTTATTCGTCCAGTTATTAGTTTATCTAGTTTATTAGGGATTACTCCATCCGTCCCACAATAGTCTGAACACTTTTGTTTTTTGTTTGTTCCATTTCAGTTTTGAACACTTTTATTTTTGGTATGGTCTTACTATTATTATGTGATTTCTCTCTTTTTCAATAAAAGATACCCACCAACTCCTATCACATCTATTTTTTTAAATAAAAATAACATTTGATAACCACACTACAACTTATCACCTTAAACTACGTGACGCAACAAGTGTTCAGATCTTTCTAGGACAGAGGGAGTATTAGACTATTAGATATATATTAATCATATAAAAATGAAAAAGTTCTTTTTTTTTTTAAAGAAACAGTTGCTGGTAAACATGAGTTAGTCAATTCTCAATTAGTTTATATCCTATAAACATGCATATTTTATTAAATTTCTTATGCGTTATAGGCCCTTTTTTCATATATTTCCCCAGGCCCAAAAATATTCAAGAACGACCCTAATGACTATAAACCAGCCTAATGATACCATCCTAAAATCAAATGACTTACACACAATGACCTTTATTGAAGAGAGTTCCTGCACACATAAAAAAAATAAAGTTCAATCCTCAAACTAAGTGACAATAGGCCGGTAAAATAATCTACCAGACTTATATATTAGTCATCTTTCTCTCCATCTGCAATGTGTAATAAACTCAATTTTGAATAATTCTCAAAACATGATCTTGCAAATTGACAACTTTTAATTATGAATACATACCCATGTCTCATACCCCAAAAAAATAACGACCATGTAATAGATGTACTAAGCCACTAACGTACTAGTAGTAGTACATAATAAGGCCCATATACAATTAATTAGCATTTGCGATATTATGACCTTGAGCAGTACATTGTACATAATAAGGAGAAGATATTTTCCAAGGTGAGGTTTATAATATTTCAAGATGGAAGTAGTAAGTAATGTTGCTTATCAAGTAGTAGTATTTAGTCTAATAATAAGGTTGTTGTGTGATCGAACCCCACTAGAGGCACTTTGGGGGGTGTGATTCTCTTACGTTCCCCACTTCCAAAAGACCTTATCTGTGTAGCTGGATCGATCAGTTTAACGTGTGCGAGGTTCTAATCTAGTAGTGTAGTTCTCCTTACCAAATTTTTTTAATAAAAAAAGTAAGTTATGTTGCTTTGTACAAATAGAGGTGATATATTGGGTCATATGATATCACCGTAGAACTTCCTCCATACATATAAATTGGAGAGAGGAGAAGAAAGTGGAGAATTGGTGCCAAATATTTAGAGCACAATAGCTACTAGTATGGGGAGGAACCTCCATTGTCTCCCTCCCACCAACTCACCAAGCCACGAACAACACATGTTTACTTTAACACAATTAAAGACTCTAGCTCCACACTCCACAGTATGGCAGTGGAAAAAAATATTAAAAGTATTTCTACGAGTAGTAATTAATTTCGACCACCATTAGTGCTTTGTCACCGCATATAACAATTGGACCAAGAGATCAGCCAATCAATATGGAAAACCACTACAAAAATAAATTGGTGGTAAATGACAAAAACATTTATGTACGATTGAATTATGTAATTGAACCATACACTCATCCATCACTTTTTCTAAATATAATGACATATTTCTAATAATTATGAAAAAATGACATATTTGTAATATCTATCAGCACAAATTAATATCTAGTACTAATAGTAAGTTAACATTTTTAAAATTGGGAGGATATTTTTTTATTTTATCCCCCCAAAATGAAGCTAAACTGAGATGAGATTAGGGTTTGATTACTTTCGCCTAGTGAAAGGAATGGTCGTCCATTTGTTATGCTACCAGCTGATACTCAAGTTATGATCGTTTTTTTCTATTTACGGTATAGAGAAAATGTTTGAATATTTATCGATTTGAAAAAATATATATGCAGATAATACGGTCCTGGCTAAATGCTGACTACAAAAAACTAAAAGTGAAGATATTAAGTAATAACCTCTAATCTTTAATGTAACTATCTAAATAATTAGTAGAGTACTATTTAGTTAAAATCTTAATATATAATGCAAACATTCAATTAATGTCAAATAAAACTTCTATGTAAAGGTCCAATACAATTGTTTTTCAAGTCTTGATATTTTAGTTGACAACATAAGGAAAAATTTGTTTTAACTTGCTCTTTGATAATTATAAAAAAAAAATTGCTCTTTGATATGGAGTATAGCACAAATATAAATCTTTATAGGATCCGTTTTTTTTTCAACTTATTTTTGCTTATTTGAACTTATTAGATCTTATCAGTCCTTAACTGAATTCATCTGAACTTATTAGACCTTATTTTGTGAGCGTGTCAAATCTTGAGCTGAACATATTAGAACTTATTAATTTTTATTAGACTTTATCTGAAGTGATCAAAACTTATAAGGAGTGAAAATAAAGTGAACAAAACAAACCCTAGAATTCCAAATCTTCATTCCCCACCACCGAAGTATATGAAGGGGTACGGGAAAGTCATAAGCTCAATGGCTCAGAGCTAGTTTGGGTTCACCTTGGTGTGGGGACTGGGGAGGGGTCTATGGTTTTTGGGAGCATCTCAGCTGATCTAAAGTTTTAACCACAAGGGTATGTAGGTTTTTTTAATTTGGACTACACATATTATTGTTTCCTTTTCTTCTTTTGTTGAGATAAGCACCCTTTTTTTTTGACAGAGCGAGATAAGCACCCTTAATGCTCCATAATATATCTATTTATTATAAAATACAAAAAATTTCCAAAGTCAACTCTAATTAATAAATTTTAAAAAAACACAGTGGTAAAATTTGTGTACAAATTTATCAGGAGTACTTTTAGTACAATCTGATGACTGATAATCTAGCAATTAACGTAGTGCATAAAATTGTCATTTAACGTAATGCATAAAATTTAATTAGGTATGTTCCATAAGTACTTGAGTTGACACATAATAACACATTGATAAGATGATAATACGAAAATGAGTATCAGTCAAGCTGTCAAGTGTTTAATACTCCCTCCGTCCCAAAATATAGTTCATACTTTTCTCAGCCCAAATTAATATTTATCACACTTAGTACTCTTTATGAATATTTTGAAAAATCCAATATCTTCCGAAATTGCATTGGTTAATCATCATATTTCACTGATAAAAATGAGTAAATTGGAGAGTAGGAAGTCAATCCAATTCTACCGTAAATATTTTTTTGACAAATCACCACATATCTTTAATTTATGAAATACACAAGCAATATGTATAACAATTGATACTTCGTTCTATTTTACTTGACAACATAATTACCAATTTTACATACCAAGGACCCTTGGGTCCAATGGTATGGCTTCCTATCTCCCACATGGGAGACCAAGGTTCAAATCTTGGTGGAAGCAAAATTTCAATATTGTTGGGGGAGGGGGTGTGGGGCTTGTTGGGCTGCAGGTGAGTGGCGCAATGCGTGCGGCGGAGGAAATTAATCTTACCACGGGTTCCCGAAAGGGGGCCCAAAAAAAAAAAAAATTACCAATTTTACATTCTACAGTATAATACATGTCTAATTAAACATCAATTTTCCCGAGTATATAATTTCAAAATACAAATACAATTTTATTAGTGCATATAGTTGATCCACGCATACATATATCCGAACGGGCCGGGAAATATAGTTCACACGCTTGACACCTAAATAAACGTTTAGTTACGTAATCTCATATGTACGATAGAATTCGCGCACTTCGACCTGTGAAACCGACCAAATGATGAAGAGAGCATAGTTAAGAGCACAACCAATGGTTGCCCTATAGTTTGTGGTCATTAATTGTTTTATTACTTCCTCACTCTTCCACCTACCCGCTACCCCACCATATTTTCTCTTTCCTCTAATTCCTTCTTTGCTCCTATTTTTCTTGGTCCATCATGAAGAGCTGGGCATCAGTTTTTTGGCCAAATCTTTTCTCTCTCCTAATCAATATCATATAACTAATATATAAAGCAGAGTATAAAAGCCAGCTTACGAGGTCGCGACATTTGGTGTCGTCATTGGATGTCATTTGTCGCGCTCATTAAGTGTGTCATTTAAAAAAAATTATAAATAGAGTTCTAAATTGATTAAAATACAAATATAGTTTAGGATAAGAATAAATAGAGTTGCGTTCACAATGAAAATCTTAAATATAGTTCGTAAAATTATAATTTTTGTATTAAAGTAACGTATAAAAGGAAATATTGACTACTAACGTATTAAAGTAACCTACTGCAATTGGAATTAGCGATTTAATTAGAATTGAGGTTAGAGTATAGCAATATTACCAATCCTTCATAATTTAACAAATTGTTTGATATTTATATGATATGTGCTTTAATTTGATTTGTAAACACAATGAGTACTAAAGAAAAGTAAGTTTTATCTTGAACTTTCTCCATTAACTTTTCATTGGTCTAGAACATATGGAGGTTTTATTTTTATTGTTTTAACATGTAGGAAGATGTAGGTTGTGTAATATATCGTGACATGTGCTTTAACATATAAAAATATGTAGGTTCTGCATGATAGAGTGAATGTTTGAATTATATAGTGAGTTTCTGCATGATATAGTGAGTGTCTAAATGATATAGTGGATTGTTCAGAAATGATGTAGTTTCTACATGATATAATATGTTTCTGAATGATATAGTGAGTTTCTCCATGACATATAAATTAGAAACCAACGTCAATGATAATGCCAAAAATACGGGTATAAATAATATTTTAAAACTCTACTTCTTCTTCACGAAAAAACCCGGGCATTTGCCGGGGTCCCAATACTAGTATATATATATAAAGGAGGAACTTTTCGGGAGCATAGGGAGCTCCTCAAGATTTCGAGGTCATAGAGCGCGCCACGTAGGATTGCCATGTCATCCCTTTTTATTTTTATTTTTTTACAAAAATAGCTCCGTATGATTTAAATACATATAGGAGTTTTGGATAAGCAAAATTTAGAGTTTGTTTTGAATAAACAACCTAAATTATTATATTATGTAAATTGTATATAACTTTTGATACGTAATTCATAATATTTTAATTTTCGGACCATTTGAGAGTGCTCGAAATATGCTTCGAAATAAGATCCATTTACAATATAGTTCTACAACTTATGAAATAGAGTGTGCCACGTTGGATTTCAACAAAATTCATAAAGGAAACTTTGTTGTTACACCAAAAATTAAAATTTATAGTGATAAAATTACACACACACACACACACACACACACACACACACACACACACACACACACACACACACACATATATATATATATATATATATATATATATATATATATATATATATATATATATATATATATATTAGAGTTTTAATTGAATGATGAAAAAATCAGAGTTTGATTTTAAAAAGGAACCTTAGAATATTATAGAGAGCTCCACCTAAGCATGTCATGTCTTTCTTTTTAAGTTTTTTTTAAAAAAAAGCATTCAACATAGATATACATACATATAAGGTGTTTTGGATAAGTGAAGATTAGAGTATGATTTTGAATAAACAACCTAAATTATTATACTATGTAAATTGAATATAACTTTTGCTACATAATTCGCAATATTATTATAATTTTTTACCATCGGAGAATGCTCGAAATATTCTTCGAAATGATGTCCATATACAATATAGTTTTACAACTTATGAAAATATATTCATTTAGATGAACAATAATGTATTATTTATTCTTTCTTCTAAATACATATAAAAGTAACTATGAAAACAGCATATTATATGTGATAATAGCAATTATGTCTTTCAAAATCATACTTTTAAAAATTAAGTTATATAAAGATAAAAAAAATACATATTTATAGTTTTGTATAGTGGAAAATTAAAGTTTGATTTTGACTAAACAACCTAAAAATATTATACAGTAAAAATTTGTATTACATAATTCGAAAAATCAAAACTTTTACGTCATCGAAACTTGCTTACAGCTATAAAAATAAAAAATTTAAAGGAAATGTTTTATTTTTAACCTATGCATTGGATCATATAAGAAGAGTATGAATTTAATAAAATAAGAGGTACTACATTATTATGGTAAGAATAGAAGTTTTAGAATTAGTAAGAGAAAATGGAGTTTGATTTCCACCAAAATTATCTAAAAATAAAAAATACAATTGGGTATGTAACTTTTGCTACATATACACAATTTTATTATAATTGAATTGAGCTTGAGATTTGCATTAAAAAAATAATAATTAATTAGGAATATAATTATATTACTATAATTAATACAATCATGATCAGATGTCTCTCAATAAGTATCGAATTTATCTTATTTATTATCGCAAAGCCATAAAAAAATAACCGTGCATCGCACGGGCTTCAAAATCTAGTAAACTAATACTCCCTCCGTCCCAAAATATAGTTCATGTTTCCATTTTGGGTGTCCCAAAATATAGTTCTTGCTTCCTATATTTAGTTCCACATTTTTCCGTAATTTGCCTAGAAAAACCGTGTCCCCATCATTTATTTGCTTCTTGAAATTAGTTTTTTGCTTTGATTATTCAACCCAATGGTTTATGGTTACATCTAATGCTCTTTCACCAAATATTCTCTATTCTCTCTCCTAAAACCATCTTTTCCCATACAACATTTATTTAAATAAACAAAAAATCTTTATTATGTTCTTAGATTCTACTTACCTTAATTCCCGTGAAAAAATAGAATCAAGGAACTATATTTTGGGACGGAGGGAGTAGTACTTTTATACTATCTCTCCTCATAACCCACAAGGAGGGCAACTATTGGGGTTGCTCTTAGACGGATTGATGTGAAACGAGATGTAACATGTAACTATTGTACTAACTATACAGACTATAGTCTATACGTACAGTGAGTCAGTGAGTTACCTGAAACAGATATCAATTGAATAGAGGCAAAGGACAAGTCCGCCCACGATATTAATAGCCTAATAGGTAGACACACAAGAGTTAATCTGGGAATAGAAACAAATTCACGGAAGAAAGAGTTGACAGGTTATTGTGTTGGTGTTTAGTGAGTCTTCGAGGAAGGTAAGTAAGTGGACAAAGGAAAACAGTAAGCAACCCGTGATTCTTTATAGTATTATTACAAAACTTCTTAAGTTGTAACCTCTCAATTCATCAGGTCATATTCCGTGATTCATATGCAGCTAGCGCAAAAAGATTGTTGTTCCATTCTAGCATTCACATGCGTTTAATGTTGAATTCCACCATAATATGACAAAACTTCTTATTCAAATTAGATTACCAAGAGTACTATTAAGATCCCCAACATAACAATTTACAAATACTGTTTTTTGAAGTTCTAGGTCCTATATATTTTTTAGCATAATTTCAATCCCCTTCACATTCAATTCAGCGCAGTTTGTTTAGCTCGAAAGAACAGGGTATAGGTCTAGCTATGTGGGCTTATCAAGTGGAGAACGAACAAATTAAATGAGACATAAAAAGGATTAAAATTGCTACGTACTGCTCCATTTTGGAGAAAACGATTTTTAATTTAAGCAAAATGTCATAAAATCACAATGTTTTTGAAATTAAATTAAGAAAAATGTCGTAAGATCACATTTTCATTGTAATCAAATTAGAGCCTGCGAGCCGAACCCAATGATTTTCGAATTCAAAAGCTATTTCGAACTCGAACTACTAAGGTCATTTACAAACAAGTGAAGCCAAATCGAACTGTAAATCAATCCACATTCCAAGTACTCCCTCCATTACTTAATGATGTTTCTACTTGAAATTTTTGGCACTATTTAGAATTACATGGTAAAATCTTCTAAATTTTTCCAAATATATATAAAAATATAGTCATATGAGGTTTTACTTGATTCATCGCAATGAGTACTTAATAATATCAAAATTTCATAATTTTTTCCTAATACATAATTGCATCTATTAATAATCGTCAAAGAAGTATATTGATAAATGTACAAGTTAAACTAAGGAACATCAATAAGGAAGGAAGGTGGTAGTTTTTGATCATATGAGTTTAAGATTGTAATCCTATCTTCTATGTCACATGGGTTTGGTGAATGAATATTTCATATTTAATTAATTACAACTTTTGTCTCTAACCATCACAAAGAAAGATGCAAGATAGATTTCGGTGGATTAATTGGACATTTTCTCACCGTGATAGTAACCAATTATAAGAACTTCTAATCTTCTATACAGAAGTATGCTAATAAAAAATAGTTCTTAAAATTTTTATATTATAAAGACCTTTAATTAGATATAGTAGTAGTATTATTAAAATTGTATTTTTTTAGATGGTAAGATGAAGGACCCTATCAGACTTAAACCTCTCACAAGTAGACTTGGTTATTTTTATTTATTTTTGGTGCGAATGAGCCACAAGGGCGGGGATGAGAATCGATCCCAGGATCACCTGGAACCGGGAGGGAAGCTCTAACCAACTGAGCTATCCCTCACTCTCAAGTAGACTTGGTTATTGAATAGGGTAGTTAGACCTGGTTATTGAGCGGGGCGGGTCAGGGTTAGTGCGGGTCGGAAGCGGGTCGGGTCATAAGTGGGTCACCTCATAAAGGGTCGGTAGCGGGTCGGGCCAAATGGGTAGCGGGCCGATAGCAGGTCGATAATGGGCGGGTCGGTAAAGGAGCAAGGAAAACAAAGAGAGCCAAAAGTGAGTATAAATGAATGCGAATCCGAATATGTAATTGTTTTTACAAAACCTATTTTATTTTTCAAAATTATTGGGTTTCTTTATTGGCCCTATAATGACCTTGTTCAATAATGACCCTGTCCAATAACGCCCTGTCCAATAAAAGCCCTGTAAATTTGACCCTAATCCTTTAGCCATTGGGCTACCCTGTCCAATAACCAGGTCTACGGGTAGCTCAATGGCTAGGGTCAAATTTATGCTTTTTTTATTGGACAGAGAACTTTTAATGGACAAGGTCATTATTGACATGGTTATTATAAAGCGTCGACAAAATATCCCAATAATTTTGAACAATAAGTTAGATATTATAAAAATAATTACATGTATGGATTCCTATTCAATTATACTCACTTTTGTCTCTTTCCGTTCATTATTTTTCTTATCTGGTTGTCGACCCTCCCATCATCGACCCGCGACCCGCTAGTAACCCCTTATGAAGCGACCCTTTATGACCCGACCCGCTATCGACCTGACCAATAATCAGGTATACTCGGAAGTTTACCCAGCTCAAGTTAGCGGGCTAACACTTTGAGAGTGGGGGGAATGGTAAGGGGATCTCCCCATCCCCTAGTGGCTAGTGGGAACTGAACCTCAAGGTTGGAAGGTTTTTTCTTTACCACTAACCAAGCTTAAGACTGCTTCTCCCCACCTTATTTTCGCCCGTTCGCTTCCTAATTTTTTATCATTACTATCAGCTATAATTTAATTTCGGCCGGTTGCAATCATTTCATTTTGTTCGCCCAATTCAATTCAATTCGATTGCTTTTACGCCAAGATAACATACCCTTATGCAGATATTAAAATTGTATGGACAACATTTATCCTTTCTATACGCTTGTGTCGTATAATATACACTACTTTATTATACAATAATAATAAAGAAATAAAAAGGAGCAGAGATAATGTTTGTCGTGATTATCAACGTCGTGATCAGGAGCTTTACTGGTACACTAGCAGTGCTCTTTAAAATTTAGTTGAGTTTCACTTCATTAGCAACTAGCAGAGTAGGTTTAAGAATCCCAATGTAAGTAACGTTTATTTTTTCTCTCTCTTCTTTCTCACACAAATTCACGTCCTTCAATCTTCTCAACTTACAACTTTCTCCATTCTTTCTTCATTTCTCTCTCTAGTCTCTTTTTTCTGCAATGGCGTCTGATTTCAGCGAGCAGGTCAGATTTCTCCCTTTTTAGTTTCTTTTTGTTTATCAGTTTGAATCTGTAAATTTCATGATATTTTATGTGATTACATTGTGATTCTGCCATTATTGATGCTTTTATAGCTTAAAAAATTATGCTGTGGAGCATTTTTTTTGTCGTACTTTGTTTAACTTCAATCATTTGTTGAAAATTGCTCAGCATTCTTCCAGTTTAAGAGTTTCTGAGATTTCTGAAGGATTGTGTGAATTTAATTTGCTATTTAGATAATGCATTCTATTAGCTGAAATTAATTTCTATGTTTTTTTTTTGGTTTTTTCTTATTAATCATGAGTTTATGGCGGCGGAGTACTCGATGATTGTGACTGTTGAGTTCAACTAGTGAACAGCTCTGGTTGAATTGGAGTTTCAAATTGCATAATATTCGATGCAGATTTTTCTAACAACTTGCTTTTTGAGTTTCTTTTTTTTTTTATATATAAAAAAACAATAATTTTCCTAAATCTGTTTATTCAGTCCTATTCAAAATCTAATTGAGAACTGATTGTAATTTTCGTGTTGTGATTAATGGAATAAAAAAGAACTGTTGTGCCTATCATTACTCTAAGACTCTTCAGTCCTGACTGGAGCAACTGTCATTAAAAATTCTGGTAATTGCAATTAGAATTAGAGTATCAACCTGTTAATTGCAATTAGAAATCTCGAATGCGAAATGCTAAATGAAGAACTTGTGCTCCACGAGCTTGATAATTTAGTGTGGGGCCCACACTAAGTGGATTTGCCTGAACACCCCTTCTTATGTTCGGTGAAGAACAGTTCTCCATATGACTCTTCTTATATTCTATATGGATGATTTTTTTTTAAAAACACACAAAACATCAAGTGATCAAATGGTTTGGTGGAGGAATACGAACCACAATGACATCAATACCCTTATCCCTTGTTCTCCACCAAATGGTCCTAACCGCTTGATGTATAGCTAGACTCGTCTCTTAATGTGTTTATTGGATTAGATCTAAGTAAATAAATTGTTCTGAATTTTGGTGTCATGTGAGGTGCAGGGTCGTCAGGATTTATGCCGCATTTTGGTTCTGAACGATGATGGTCCAGGCACAGCCAATGTGCAAAGTGGGTTGCATTTAGAAAGTCAGACATGTGTGGATGGTTCAGTGATTTGCCACAAACCAGTTGACCTTCAAACTTCAGAGCCATTTCCACCATGTGTAGTCACCGTTGATATCGAGAAGGGTGCTACCGATGTATCAAAAATCGATCATGAAACTTGTGGGAGTATCAAAACTGAGATTTCATTAACTGTGAGTAATCCAAAATTGAATCATTGGCGTTAGTTTGAGGCTATTAGCATGAGTTTCTGTCTTTGTAATGGCCCAACTTATCCATTACTTTGTCTTCTTGCAGAAACCACTACGAAGACAGAACAGCTTACAGACAGGTGGAGAATCCATACCACCTATAATGAACCACATCCTAATGTTGCTCAAGTTTGATGATAAAGGTAGTAACTGTCTTCTAACTCTTGCAACATTTGCTTTTTTCACAACTCCTAATGTACTACTTTGACCATTAACATTTTAATAATGTCGTAACGGAATTCGTGAATATTTAGTATCTTGAAAATATACATTGAAATATATCTCACAAGATCCTACACAACTATCTTTTTTCTTATATTCTACTGATATTTGATAGTCAAGGTTTGTGAGATTTGACCTGTAAAAGTGAAGTTTTGCAACTATTCTGAAATTAGGAAGCATAGTCTAGGTGTTTTGTGTTTGCAATATGCTCTTGCCCCTGCTCCATTAAGTGGGCTCTGTTGACAATAGATACAAAATTAATTTGAAGTTCCCATTACAAACTTTAGAACAGCAACTCTGTAGTTTCAGCTACAGGGTTTTAAATGAGATGAAATCTAAAAACTGCCATGATGATGCAACTTAAATCCTGCGTTAGTTTGACAAGAAGTCATATCTTTAAAGCGTATATAACTACTATGCACAGTATTCAGGAGCTTTTTCCTTTTCACCGCCAGGAGGTGGTAGATATTTTCTAAATGCCGTAGGTTCTTCATTCTTGGTCGTATTTTCTTTTTACCTGTCTCATACCTCAGCTAACTCTTCTTATCTCACTATATTCAACAGAGAAACAAGCAATGGAAAAGACACATGATGCTACAAATAATCGATGGAGAAAGTATAGACGTCCAGGTTTATTTGATTCACGACAGATTGTTCTCTTATTCTCCATTCTGTAAGCTCTAAGCCTCTAGCCTCACTGCTCCTATATACACAGTTCTCATATCACCATTCTGCAGTAATCTAATACTTCTATTTAGGGTGCATTATAGTTTCACTCCATTCTCGGGTAAATTAAGCAATGGGAGTGAACAGAAATAACACAAATACTTATGAAGGGTGTTTTTGTAAATCATTTTGACCTTATGAGGGGTTTGAAGATAAGACAACTACTTCGGGTAAGTCGGAACAGAGGGAGTATAGTATTATCAATGCTAATTGCTAGCACCAAGAAATGAAGTCTTAACTTATCAAGAGAAAGACAAATGAAGTCTTTTAAGTATTACTAAATGGACAACTACAAGCACCCCTAAACCCCAATTAAGAAGACAAAAAGAGGAAAAGAAATAATATGAATAGATGAGCATCTTGATCTGCTACCTTTTTTGCTTTTTAAGCCATTAGTCTGCAAGAATGGCATCTATTATTGGATCTGATCCAACAAAAAAGTGTAGCTAATTAAATATTTTCCAATTCCACCTACTATGGCTCTTCAGAAGTGGGGAATCCTTTGCCCCCTTCCTCCTATCCATCACTCTCTCATCTGCTGCGCGAGATTGATCAACTTGCGAGTGTTGGTAGTCTAGTAAAATGTTCCTCTTTTACCGTATTGAAAACAAGCAAATGTTTTTCCAGACAAAACTTTAATCTAACTAGTGACTATTACTCAATTTACTCAAGTGGTGTTTCCATCTATTTCAGGTCGAGTATGGGGACAATACTGTTGATTTTTCTGACACTAAGAGTTAGACAAGTCAGTGACGGCCTTATTCATGGCTGAGAGATGGCGAATCTTTTTTTTTTTTTTTTTCCATTTCAGATCATAATCTTCTGTTCTATTTAATTATTACTGCTCTTTGGCATCTGTATCTTCTCTTGCTTGGGCTTTATCTCAATTTTCCTGTGTAAATATACCCAGTTAAGTGTTTGCTGCAGCTTCCTTTTATCATTGGCGCTCCCCACCGATCCACTTTTAAATCTTTGAATCATTTGAATTGCGTTTCTAAACTTTATTGTAGTATGTGTTACCAACATACGCCGAAGATTTTTTTGCCATCGGATAAAAGAAAAGGCTGGCTGTGACCAAGAAACCACAGGTTTTGCTTTGTGGGCCGGGAATGCTCGAGCAACTTATCAATTTATCCGGTTCGAATTGGATTCCAATTTATCACTTTTTTTTCTCGAGATTTTGAGAAGAGTATTGCAAATCCTGTCGGAGTACAACTTTCAAGATACATTTACTTTACCACAGCCTTCATACAACACAAAAATACAATCCAATGGGACTTTTAGTAACATGCGATGATGCGAATACGGTTTGAAAGGTTTTTTGGCATTTCAATAAAATTATTAGTAATGTTTTTTGATGGGGAATAACTTCATAAATAATCTCGAGAACTACTTACAAACATCCTCAATGATAAAAAAAAAAAAGAGAAAATAAGCAAGGATGAACAAAAATGAACTTTAAACTTAGTAAAGTCGAAGCAAAACTTTTTATGACAAAATTTACCTCTCAAGAATGGAACAAGTTGATGGTATATGGGATATGAATAGAACATACAACGAAATTGGACCCTCACATTTGTTGACCTCGGTCCTAAACACACCTTCTCTCCCTTTGAAGAACAGCTGTTTTTACTTCGAGAAAATCCTGATCCACCTCCTACAAGTTAACACGGGCAACCGCCACCCTGTTGTTCTGACTGGGAAGAATTGCTGTGAGGCTTCAAGTTCACATCAACCATGTCCTCCTGTTTGGTGGATGAGAGAGTTTCCATCCCAGGCAAGGATGAAGCAATCTTACGAAATAAAGGCTGTGACATTTAATTGGTGCATAAGTATTTACGTTAAGCTTACATGCTCATTATTGATGAAAGATCATAAATGGGTAGCTAGTTCTCTATATAGCACCGTGTACATTGACAAAAGTACCCTGTGTATCTACCTTACTAAGCTTGGGTTTAGTAATAGGATGGACTACTACAGGCCTGCTTCTCCCCAAAGATATTTTCGGTTCGGGTCAGCTTCCTAAATTATTATTTTTACTATTAATTAGTTATAATTTAATTCGATTCGGTTCGGTTGTTTTATCTTTGAAGAACACGCCTTAGTCATTATTAATGCAGATTTCAGCTGTAATAAATTGAGATGAAACAATATACCTTAATATTAAATCCTGCTTTAGCACTGGTCTCCAGAAATATTACCCCAGCATCGCGAGCCTTGTTATCTCCTTCCTCTATAGAAACTTGCCTGTTTTTTTTTTGACAGCATAAAAATGCGAGCATAAACATAAAAATGCTTGGAACGCTATGCAATGTGATAAGCGCTATCCTTTTTTTTTTTTTTTTTATTCATATAACTCAAGAGATATGATCCCACTTTGTTTGTCGGCATTTTTATCACGTAACAGCAGATGCACAAAATAAGAGACCTAGGCCTTGTTCTTTTGCAAACAGAAAATGACATCTAGGATTTGTGGCAGACCAAAATTTAAGAGACTTGTTCTTTGCAATAAGGTTCCAAAAAAGAAAAAAACGTATATGCTCACATGAGTTCTACCAGTAAGTTTAGACAAGTTCATATAAGGGAAATTGAGGTGAAAACAACAAAAGAGTTATCAATCTTGACAATGCTAAATTGCTAATACCTCTCAGTCTCAGACCAAATCATAGGCATGTCACCTCCTTTTTCTCAGAGGCCCCAAATAATTGTCTTATAATAGAATTGAAGTGTGTATGTAGCATTTTTCAAGTTGTCCTCTAGTGGATCAGCATATAAATCAAGGATGATTCTTTGATGGTTATTTTTGGTGCTGTTTTCCATTTCCCCCAAGAAAATCTAATAGCTGAGAACGAGATAGGGTTTATAGTATTTGATTTTTAAATTATTTTTAACCACTATTTATGTGGTCATCTACTCATCTTCCGGTTGCAAATTCCTGTGTGCTCTCAAAGCATGTAGAACATGTGCTCCCAAGCACATTTTTTGCACGTTTGTCACATACTTTGTTCAAATGAGCAAAATATAAAATGTCGGAAAAATGTGAGAGGAGCGCTATGGCGCCTATGGAGGCTTTGTCTTTCAATTGATAACTACCTAAAAGTTATCACATATAAACACAAGTGAATGACAGTTCCACCTTTTATCGACCAAATCGGTTTTATTTCCAACAAGGACAATAATCACATCGCTGCCACGTTCTGTCCGTACTTCCTCTATCCACTTTGAAGTGCTGAGAAATGACTGCCTATCTGCACGACGAAATTGGCAACAGAATTATTTTTAACGCATAACTGATTGAACGAGTATCAGCAGAAACATTCATTTTACATACAGCATTATTAATCATGTACTTGTGCATGATTAAAATGTAGAAGTATTACATGCTTCGCTCCAAAAAGAAGACTTTCACAACTTAGTCACGGAAATATGAATCAATTACCCCCCACCCCCCACCCCCGGGAGTTTCGAAGAGTAACTACATCATTACATGACCTTCCAAATGCATTATAGTGAAAAATTGATCTTGTTTGAAGTCAGTGCCACTTACTGGAAACGTCATAAACAATAACAGCAACAGAAGAATCTCTGATGTAGCTAGGGATGAGACTCCGAAACCTTTCCTGCCCTGCTGTATCCCTGAAATACGCAATTGAATTTTATCAGCATGTATATATGGGATCAGTTGTCTACAAGACAGTATTTGCAAATCATCATGGCATAGAAACTTCCAAAACAAGTTCAAATATTATTTACTTTAAAAGTACAAAAAGTTGTTTAGATGAGTTTGGGAAGTAGAAATTCCTAAGAGAAGTTCCTTTTACATAGGGGGACTAAGCGAGTGACTTCCTCTCACGAAGTGTAACATCCTCTGTCTTTGTGAGCCAAACAGTTACACAATTGTCTATTTCCTAAAAATGTCGACTTTTCATAATAAGTCAACCAAACACGCACTAAGTAACTAATTATTGGCCAATGGCCAGGGGCCCAGGGCCATGCCTAGTTTGTTGTGTGTTTTATAAATAGGTATTTAAGGAAAATATCATCGATTCAAGCCTAGCAACAAGTGGCTCATGCAAATATGAGGAAGAGAGGTCTTTGCAAGGGATGCAAGATCCCATGTATTGCAAACACTTTATTATAGTATAGGATCACTTTGGGGTGCTCTAAAATATGATTGGGTCTATGACTGCTTTAACATTACCAGTTCATTGTACATCATTTAACAAAGGAAAGAACAGTGTCCTACCAGAGCTGCAAGCGTACTGTTCGATCTTCAAGATACATGGTTTTCGACAAGAAGTCAATTCCAATAGTAGCCTGTAATTAAGTAGACAATAAGAAGAAGAAAAAAAAAGGAAAGTGTTAACTTATTAAACTAGATGTTACCTAAATTTGAATATGCACCCAACATACATTAACAAAACCAGGAATTGAAAGAAAGAGAAGTTGCCTATATCATCAAGATGATGAAATCTGACAAGTGGAATACTTTATGGAACCCCACTACCCTGTTCTACAATTGTCTGTTTAATATTGAAAAACTTCTAAATAAATTCAACATATGGAATGGTTCAACGCACCAAAGGCATGATGAGTCGTGTCTATCTAAACTTAATTAGTAAAGCAAAATTACAAGAAGCTGAACTCATCCTATGGCAATTAGATAGAGACTAATCATGCCTTTCTATAATGAAAACTACAAGTTGCTGCCTAGAATGTCCAAACTCAAAATTTTAGCACACGGATCATGATCGTCTTCCATGACTTCCAAACCACCAGATTTAAGAACATATTAGCTATTTATACGCATCTCGAATTTCGTATAGACGTCTTCAATTACATTGGACGTTTAAGTTACGTTGCACGAATATACATTGAAATATAAACATAAAAATTATTTTTTGGATTCTAGCTGATCAAATAAACTTTCAGAAGGTACTAATTTGCAGATATTTGTGAGATATCTTCTATACACAAAATTAACCCCCTAACTTGTGATTTTAGCTCTCCTTCCACAGGATCCGAGCCCCTATAATAAGGTTTTGATCGATCACTCAATCAACTCTAAGTCAGGCACATCTATAGTAACGATTTTGATTTTTATATAAATAAACACAAAAGGCTAAAGTGCAAAACAGAGGAAGTTAGGCATAAATTTTCAATTCAACCAAGAAAAGTTGTAAAAAAAATAAATAAATTAGGCATAACATCACATGATCCACAACATATGAAAACAAATGAACAAACTAACGTAAGAAATAAAAGTAATTCACATACCGAAAATTTCATGAAGAAATTCAGTGAAACAGAGAATTCAGCTATGATTTAAACATGCATCTGTCTAAGAATTTATCAATTGAAGCGCGAAATCTAAATCTGACGTAAAATTTAAAGCGATGAACCTAAAATTATAACCTGCATTTCAATGATCTAATAAAGTCCATATATAACGAAAATTCAATCATGAAGAGGAGAGAGAAAACGAAACCTGGTACGTGGTATCGAATTTATCATACATGAACCGAGTGATGATGCTGGTTTTCCCGACAGATTGATCGCCTAAGAAGACGAGTTTGTATTTGGCTAATGGTGAAACAACCGCCATTGTTGAATCTTCTTTGAGCTAGGGATTCAATTTCACACACTGTTTCTATATCTCTCTGTAAATTTCTTGTTTATCTCTCTCTTTGATTCTTAGAAGACGAGTTAGTACGTCTGGTAGATCTGAACAATGCGTGTTTCCACAAATGTCGTGTTTGAGCGAGGAGAGAGAAAGAGAGAGAGGAAAAAGGAGGGACACGGTGTGCCTAAAATGGTTTGTTTCAATGAGGGTATTATACGACAAGAGAGAGATTGAGAAGAAACCGCCAACAAGTCAAATTCTTCTGCATTCATTACGTTGACCCTCCATTTTTTTAAATCTTTGGGATTGATCATGGGGTAAACTCTACAATACCCCCTCTTGTGGTGGATACGCACAGTATAAGGTTCGTTTCGTTAGTGGTAATAAATAATGGTAATGATAATATAATTTATGTAAATTCATAAGGAAATTCTAATATCAATACCACTAGCAGAATTTAAATTTCATCGCAAAACATGAATTTTATTTTATAAATTTTCATTACCACCTGATACCACCTTTCTAAGTAGTAATGGGTGGTAATGAAATTTTAGGAAGAAAATATATACGTATTTGGAGATGAGGTGACGTTATCATGGATAATAACTTGGGATTTTCTTTACAATTTTACACTACAATGCATTGTCATTACCATAAATATGACTACTAAGCAAATGAGCCGTTTAAGGTCTATAACGAATCCACCATAATTTTTAATTGCTATTAAACATAAAGTGTATCTAACTAACGATTTAACTCCAAATAGTGAATCAAGCTTCCGATAAAGACATGACTAATTAAAACCCCCTTTGTCTCATTTTGTTGGTCTCCGTTTCTTTTTTCCTTTAAACGTCCTTAAATATTGTTTGTTCTATCATATTCAGTATATTTGGTTTGACCATATTTTTCTCTTATCCATTTCATCCATCAAAAATTCAAAAGAATTTTAGATGGAGCACACAAAATGGGGATATACGGAGTAGATATCTACATTTTGAAATGCGTTGGAAGTTCTAATGAGTTTATAGGGAATTTTCATAAATGCATTCAAAATGAAATCTACTACTTTCTTTGCTTTACATAAAATCTCCACTTTATGATTGTAATTTCCTGGTATCTATATGTTCGTCTTTTAGCTTGGGAGTTGTTATTGTCTCTTGATGAGAGCTTTTCTCAATACACACCGTGTTGTAAATAACTAAATACGCCTTATCACAATTATGGGTGCTTGTCAGTTGTCACTCGAGATTAATCTCAAAATATGACGGAATCTAATGACACGCTGAATTCATTCAATTGAACGAGTTCTTGCTACCAAAATATTATTATGCTGACATTTATACTACGAAACCAAGCCGAATACCGGTATGTATTTAATTAGAAGTTTCGAGAAAGGAATTTGTTTATAAATTTAGATTTGTTCTTTAGGGAGAGAGGAGGGAGGGGAGACCATGAGGGGTGACGTACTCACATACTCATGTAGTTAAAGTCATTCATATTACCTATCAATAAAAGTTAGGTGATTTTGTAATCTTCCTCCGTTGATCAAATCAAAAGGAGTGCGTTGCAACTTGCAAGTTGCATTCCACACTTAATAGAAACATAATTCTCTCATTTTGTTGACAGACACCCTTATTTTTGCTAAAGGTAATGCGGCACCCAGTAATAGATTCATGGTTAGCAGCAATCTATGTGGATTTGTGGTGATGATTTTGGATTTGGAAAAAATTTGATGGGTTAGTGGATATGATTAAGGTTGCATATGGTGGGTACGGTGATACTTTTGGATGTTGATGGTGGTGACTAGCATCACCTCCAATCCCAAAGATCATAGGATCGAATCTCACCTTCGCAGGAGAGATTCCCCTCCCTCCCTCCTCCCTCCATCTGACTTCATCTTACCTTTAAAAAAAATGCTCTCATATACTCCATTTGTTTCCCAAAAATTTACTCACTTTCAATTTTCATCAAAACCAAGAAATTGAAAGAGAAGTCGGTGAAAAAAAGTGGAAAACGTGAGGATAAGGAAAAAGAAACAATCACTTCAAAATAAGGAGATGTGAGTACAAAAATATATAAATGTGGCTGAGCTTATGTACAAAAAAAAGAATCAACTTTTGTAAAAAGCACCAGAACAATTGAACAAAGGAATACTACCTCTGTTTCTTTTTAGTCTACACATTGTCCTTTTTGATCCGTTTCTTTTTAATCTGCAAAATGTTGCTTTTTCTATTTTTGGTAAAAAGTCAAATCTATTTTCTCCTCTTTTTCCACTCGTATAGTCCACTTTTTAATATTAAACCCACCTTAAAATTTATCTCTCCATCCTTTTTTAGATTCTCTTTCTTTCTCACTTTTCAATTTCTCACACTTTTGACTTCCGGTTGCTCTCCACCAAAATGAAGCGAAGTAAATTAAAAAAAAAATAAGGGAGTAAGCATTAGTCCAACTCAAATGAAGAAACAACACCTAATTAGAGTTAGTCAATCTTTTTGCATCAAAGAGTATACCTAAAGATATTCTAAACAAGCAGTACTTGACTAATTTGGCATACGGAAGCAACTTTTAAATCTTAATAATAGTACTTAAAAATCACATCGAGTGATTTCTACACAAAGGGCATGCAAAAGCAGCTGCTAATTTTATGCATTCTTGCACGTGCACATATGCATTCCACTTTCTCCCCTCGTATGCTATAAAAGCGAGCGCGCAGCGAAACATCTGCAGTTCAAAATTATGATGATGTTTGCAACAATGCCCTGCTACAAGGCCCCAAATTACAATCTACACAACCATGCTGCAAGTACTGTAAAATACCCTGCTCGTTCACTCAGTGCCTCAGTCCACTCATGAGGACATAAATGCCCATACAACTGAAACCTTCTTTTGGCATCACTGATGACACCAAACTCAAAACATAAGAATCCGTTTTACTTAAACCAAATCTGTTTCGGCTCAACTTGGCAATAATTATGAATATGACACCATATGGACCATACTACATAAATGAAGAGATTATGACATAGAATAAAATTTGACCTCTTATAATAGATAACTATGTAGGTCTGATTTCTTTAATTTACCTCAAATACCTGTGTCGGATTCTCAACACTCCGACGTAGGTACGAACACTTATTCAGACATTTTTCTATACAAAATAGCAAAGTCGGACAATTGGATACATACCATATCTAATACCAGTACCTGAACTTGAGGCCAAGTAGCATAGATAGGAACATAATCCTTTTCCACCACCAATCCCCAATGTAACATTCTCTGCTATTAATGCTGTTTCTATTGTATACCACACAATGATCTGCTGCTGGATCCATTGATTAAGTGGTCGGCCATAATAGGTATGTCCTAAATGACATTCTCTGTCCTATGTATCAACTTGATTGATCTGTAACTGAATCCAGATACCTTTTACTTAAGAGTCCGCAGATAGTCAGATTTTCTGTTACTGTCTGACAGTGATCTAAAACTGTGACAAATAATAACCTATAAGACAATTACAAGTCATACAACTACCCTCCGAGTTGTCTTCTCATCCAAAGCCACAAACTCATCTGTCATACATTAAGCAAATCCCTGTCCCACCCCTGAATCTCATTCAATAAGAACAGCACCCTCTATACCATATTTCTTCTGTGGGCAAAAAGGTATTAACCATGAAGAAGCATGCACTTACAACTGAAGCACGAAACCAGGAGAGTAGCAGAAATGACACAAACCAAATTCCTGGCAAGATTATACTTCCCAACAAAATCAACAATGTAGCTTACAGCTTTGAAAAGAAGGATCATTCATGGTAAAAATAAGTATATTCTTCATTTCCTATAAGTACGAAAAACAATACACAATTTCTGAAGAAGTAATGTAATTGATGGTTTCCTACAAGAGAATCTTCTCTCTTTTCTTTTTAATTAACTCCCTTCAACTTGTGCAACTACTTTTATGTTTCATACAGGTTTGTGGTTTCTGATATCCCAACAGATCTGTCAATTCAAATCGAGGAAGATACCTTTCATGTGCATAAGGTAACTATTAAATTAACCAGATACATATATTTCAACGTTGCTATGAGGGACAAAAAACACTGTAATCTCCAAGGTAAACAAAAGGCTAGAGTTTCCCGTATTTTCTTTTATATTCATCTACAATATCAAATGTTTTTCCAATTTGAGCTTACCTTGTTCACCTAGTAACATATAGTGATGTAGGTACTGAACTATGACCATATAATATTACACAAGTACATATTCATAGGTGACTAATAAAAAGAGTAAAATTACTATCATCTTCTTCTTTTGTTTGCTTGTCCTGGGGGGGGGGTTGTTTCTTATTAACAATTAAGATAGTTCTAAGGCAGAACCAACAGCCTAGAATTACCTAATCAAAGGTTGTACTCGGTAATCCAAGCAACAAATGTGTCATAAAATATACAGGTCTGCTTTTTTCATCAAATCAGAACATTGATATGCCACAGCAGCATACTGGGTCGTTCTGTTGTGATAGAGCATATATTATACATCAGTTCTATCCACAATCCTAAATTTTAAGAAAGTAAAATTTTTCATAAGTTAAAAAGACTTATATCAAGTATTGAGAATTGTTTCAAAAGATATTTAAACAGCTTAGCAAAAGCAAAGAGAAGCATTTATACAGAAAACAAATAACTCAATGCCACACTCTTTACTAGAGATGATGCATGAGTTGATATAAGTATCAAAAGTAATGTAATCTTAGTTTTATATTTGATTACCGAAAGATAATAGTCTCTAATCTCTATATAGGCATTTACACCAGCTGCCAAACTATAAAATAAAAAACAAATAACATTTTTAAGATTGCTGACAGGTTAACAGGTCTCTGTCTCTCCAGATGTCTCATTTTAAGCTTTTCGTGGTGCTTGTCAATTTTGATGTTTTACATTTTAGCTTTATCTGTATGTGAAATAATTTTACTGAAATTGTTGATTAAGTTGCATTTTAATTACATCTATACCCTTCAGCCCTGTTTGTCTTAGCCTTTTAGATCTTCCTTATGGAAGAAGACAGTGGTTTTTTATTGATGAAAACTAGACTGGTTTTAAGTCGATAGGTCAGCCGGGAATCCTTTCAGAGTTTAGTAAACCATGCATGTGTCTCAAATCACTCTCAGGATCTGTCACTTTTGTTAAATAATGCTTCAGAAATAGTGGATTAGTGGATTTGAATCTTCTGGTGTAGTTGCTGATTATAGTATTAGTTATTAGGGTGTTGTTTTTTCTGTTCTAGCTTGGTTTAGTCATGACAGAAGCCTGGACCTCGGGATGTCATTGAGGTAGAGGTGCTAAAAAAGTGGAGCGAGGAAGGTAGGAAAGGTTTAATGAATAGTAAAAGTTTAAATTAAACCCTTCTATTTTAAGAAAAGACCATGCAGTTCCAACTTCCAACAAAGTCGTCCCTCTAGATGTTGATAATCTACCAATCCACTTCTCAATTTGATATTTCTGTAATCATCTCTGACTCCATTGTGTTACTCACTTACTCTTGAAACAGTATGCACTATTTACGAAAAGCGGCTACATTAGCCAAGTAGACTTTCAGCCCACAAGCTCAAGTTTAGAGCACAACATTAAGCTTGACAACTTTCCAGGTGGACCAACAGCTTTTGAAGTAGTTCTGAAATTTTGTTATGGCCAGCCTATAGATTTGAGCCCCAACAATGTGGCTCTTCTAAGGTGTGTATCAGAATTTCTAGAAATGACAGAGGAATTTGAAGATGGAAATCTAATATCCAAGACAGAAGCCTTTCTAACATTCATAGTACTAACTTCGTGGAGAGACTCAATTATAGTTCTCAAAACTTGTGAGAATCTATCTCCCTGGGGAGAAAACCTTCAGATTGTACGGAGATGTTGTGATTCGATTTCTTGGAAAGCTTTTCAAGACAAGAATGAGCTGATTGATGATACTTGGTGGTTTGACGACGTTGCAACCTTGCGCATTGACCACTTTAGCAGAATTATAGCAGCATTGAAGTCAAAAGGTACCAAACCAGAGGTAATAGGTTCATGTCTCCAGCATTATGCAGAAAAATGGCTGCCAAGGATGGACGGGGAGGTAATTGGGCAAAGAAGCCACTGGTATGGGAAAAATGAGCTGCAATTCAGTATTATAAGTGGGACAAATCAAGAAGGTGATCTCAGCCAAAATAAGGAGCAAAAGATGATCATCGAAAGCCTCATCAGCCTACTTCCCCCTCAGAAGGAAGCTGTTTCCTGTAAGTTTTTGTTATGGATGTTAAAGATGGCTATGATATACTCCGCGACACCAGCATTAATCTCAGAGCTCGAAAAGAGAGTAGGGTCAGTCTTGCATAATGCCAATGTGCAAGAACTCCTGATTCCAAGATGTGGTAACCGAGGGATGCTGTTAAAGTGAGTTTACTACATGCTACATCAACTATAATCTATTAGTTTGAATCACTTTCTCAATTAATAACCTCAAAGAGAGTTAGAAAATCAGAAAATGGCGGGAAATTCCCCACATATCAAACACTTTGCAAAGACCCACCTAGAATTTTTTTTTTCAGGCATGAAACCACCTTCACTGGTGATATGTGCAAGTTAAGATTTCAGAATTTCAAATCATAATTCCAACAGAAATACTTTCTATAATACAAGGATATTTTAGGCATTTGAAGTCAGAACACTAGAAAAAAAAAGGTTATCTAATATGGAAAATGCAATACATAAGGTGCTTTGTTCAAAATTAATACTTTGAATACACACACTCACACACAGACACGCTCATAGCATATACTCCATCCATTTCTTTTTAATTTACTCACTTCACTTTTGGGGAGAACCAAGGAGGAAGTCTAAAAGAGAGAGAGAGAAACTGAAAAGTGAGACAAAGAAACTGAAAAGATGGAGAGAGAAATTTTAAGGTAGGTAATTATCTTAAAAAGTGGATCACATGGGTGGAAAAAGAGGAGAAAATAGATGGAACCTGTTACCAAAAATAGAAAAAACAACAGTGGAAAATGTGTAGATTAAAACAAATGAAGGAAGTATAAGGTGTAGCCTGTTAGATGCCTGTCAAGAAAAAAAAATTGTGTTATGTGAACCCCTAACACTTTGTTTGGATAGTAGTGATGGAGGGAATGGTGGGAGAGGAAAGTGTGAGCTGTCGTTGCCCTTCCAATCTTTCCAACATTGGATGGATTTGGTTTATTAAGTGAGGGAGAAAATTGTATTCTTCCAATTCCTTCCCCTTTTATTCCCCCATGTTGTATCCAAACAAGGGAAAATGTTTTCCTCTGTTTCCCTTCTCTCCTTTCCCCTCCATATCCCCTATCAAAGTAAAATGATAAATTTTACTCTAAACTAACCATACCAGTCTTTTGCACAGTTCACCAGAAGAGAAGACAATGCACAACATTGACACTGTGCAGAGGATAGTGGAATACTTTCTGATGCATGAACAGCAACAACACCAACAACAGCGGCTGACTGAAAATCTGGATGTCAGTAAGCTCCTAGACAATTATTTGGCTGAAATTGCATCAGAACCAAATCTCACAATCTCTAAGTTCCAAGTTCTAGCGGAGGCATTGCCAGCAGATTCCAGACTATGTCATGATGGTCTATATAGGGCAATCGATACCTACCTGAAGGTAAGCATCGCAGCCACAACTTCTATGCCAACTTCAGTGAGTAGCATTTTTACAGCCTACTTACCCAATCACTGCATCAGACACACCCTTCACTACCAGAGCAAGAGCGTAGAAGGTTGTGCAAGATAATGAATTGTCAGAAGCTGTCAATTGATGCTTGCATGCATGTGGCGCAGAATGAACGACTGCCTATGAAAACTATTATACAGGTACTACTTTCACTCTAGAATCAGTAAGTCTATCCTTTGCATTCACAGTAAAAAAAAAAAAACCTATAAACAAGGAGCTACACAAAAATTGACCCTTGTATCTAGAATCTAGATTCTAGAATATGGATAACATTACATCATGCATTATTATTAGCCATAAGGGTTTCAAGATAATAATTCTCCAATACAAATCCTATGATGCTCGGACTCAAGCCATTTACCCCTCCATACCAGTGTCAAACACTCGTAACCGAGTCCAATGTATAAAAAAGCTCAAGGCCCATTAAGGCGAAAAAAATCCTAGAATACCTAGGTGCGCCTTAGGGGCGCCTCATTGAAGTGAGCGCAACTAACGAATTTCTTTTTGAAAAATGACGTATAAGAAATTGTGCGTCTTGGGTGTGCCTAGGTGCACTTTTTTGCACCTTTGTGAGCTTTTTGCGCCTATTTAAAATTACCTCACCTAGCACACAAGAAAACGCTTGAACCCAATCACCTTGTGCCTCAGCGCCTATACACTGGCGAGTCCGAGCATCTGTAAATCAGGGGCACTAAGTGGAACCTATTTGTGTTCTTTTTTATTTCTACAAAAAGAAAGGGAGTGAATCCACACCAAGTCCTTGAAACAAATCCTTAAACCATCAAATAGATATTATAAAACAAGAGTAGCGCCTCTATTCCTTCACTCCCTCAACTTAAGCTCCCAAGATGGCAAAAGAAACAACACTCTTGCATGAAGAAAACCTCTAATAACAAGTGTTTTATATGTAAAATTATTTTAAAAACTTATAAGATGTACAAAGTTGTAAGCCAAGACAAGAAATATGTCATTATGTCCACTAAAAAATTTAGAATCTCAAACATATTTGACTATCTATGCATATATTCAACAGGTGCTGTTTTCAGAGCAAGTGAAGATGAGGACTGCAATGCAAAGCAATGAAGAAACAATTGGAGGTAATACTCGCGAAGATGATGAAAGGTGGTCATCTGCAAAGAAAGAGATCAAAGCTCTTAGAACTGAGCTTGAGAAGGTAAAAGAAAAGATGTCGGAACTGCAGAGAGACTACTCTGAGCTTCAAGGCGAATATATAAAGCAGATCAGCAAACCACGGAGAGACTCAAGCTGGATTCAAAGATTGAAAAAGATAAAGCAACCATCTTCTTTTAGTGAAAAGATTGACACAGAACTTGGAGAAGAACTGGGAACATCAAACGCAGAGGGCAGTACACCCATCAATAGAAGAAGACAATCCCTGCCCTGTGAAACCTTCTAGGGTATTCCAAGACATAGATAAAGTTGCCAGCAAAATCAAGAATTCTTCAGCATAGCAATCACCAAAACATTTTCTCCACATCAATCGCAGTCCCCAAGTTTATAGCTACAGATATAATCCATCTCCAAGAAGATTTTATGTCTCATCTTGTAAGTGAACCAAGACAACAAAAACAGCACTTCGACCTGGTTAGGCACTGTAGAACAAAGCAGATATTGGATCCAAGACCTAGAGCCAATTGGACGGTGAAGAGCTAAAAAAATATGAGATGAAATATTTCATAAAATGATGTAAAACACTGTAATACCCCAGCCTGCCTATTTAATAATTCATTCAGTTGTGTGTCTTGTGATGATACGTGTCAAATTTGAGATGGTATTTCATATTTCCTACAGATATCAGCAAAATCACCTCATAAATTTCCATTATCCAATGATAAGCTAAATATACATTTTGCAAATATATGAAATTGGGCATAATAGCGCATAAAACAAAAGGATCATCGACCCGCTTGTAATCCCTAGTGACATTTCGCCACAGAAACAATTGGCAAAGGGAATTGTAACTCCCTAGGCTTATAAGGTATTATCCTATCTCACTCTTCAATGAGAAATAACTTTCACGTGCACACATCTACGAGGTTCAACATTTGCCATTCCTATGTCTTAAATATGCAATATACATAGTTCCATATACTAGAAATTAACATCAGATAGCATCGACAATAGAATTCAGATCCATTTGCCAAAAAACCCACAAAGCTGCAAGACCATTATTACTAATAAGTTAACAGGCTCCATCAAAATGAATAACAAAAATAACAGCATAAGCTGCATATAACCACCCCGCAGCAGCCGAAGACAAACAGAAACCAAACCACCATCAACTTAAATAACAGCAGCATTATCATAAAAACCAACAGCCTTTCCACAACATAAAGTTCTTCATGTTGATAAGTAAATTAACAAAAGAAGAAGAATGAAGTAAATGAGCATATCTACCTAGCAGCAGGAGTGGTGTTCCTCATGCTAGTCCAGGGGAATTTGGCAGTCTCCTGGGAAGCACGGCGTTGGCGAGAAGGAGCTATATCGGAAGGCGGGCGCTCGCCTTCGAGCCAATGGGATCTTTTCCAACCCCCAGCTTCCTCAACAATGGTGGTCTGAGACTGCTTATTCAATTCCTTCTTATCATCGAGAATTACCTTAATTGGGAAAAGATCAGGTGAAATTGAAAGAGGGGATTTTAGGGTTACGTAGGCTTTCTTGTAATCGGGTTTAGCAAGAAGAATACCGCCTCTTTTCTTCTTCTTGCCTTCCATATTTAGGGTTTGTACTTTCTCGACTTCGAACCCATATAATGATTCCAGAACCCTCTTGATTTCGATCTGGAAAAACGAAAATCGTCAAAAAAGAACAAAAAAAAAATGGTGAAAAAGGAAAGAAATTAGGGGAAATTAAGGAATGAAACCTTTGTAGCAGAAGGAATGGTTTTGAGAGCGATTTCGGTGATGTTGGAGAAGGAAGGAGGCATAAGGAGCTTGATGGGAAGGTTGGGGAAATGTACTACTCTTCTTCCTAATCTTCCTGCCATGCTTCTTCTTCTTCTTCTTCTTCTTCGTTGATGATATTTGAGCGAAAGAGAGAAAAGAGCTGCAAATGAAACGCAAAAACCCCACCTAAAACCCCTCAAAATAGGCGACCAGAGCAACTCCAGATTCCACTGAGGCAGAGAGACTCGACTGTGTGTCTATGTGGAGACTTTGTTTTTTTTTTTTCTTTTTCCTATTGGGGTGAGGATTCGAATCGGAATCACAATGGGTTGGATTATATTTCACAAACTTTATAGGAAAAATTGTCAGCAATAAGCTAATATTTGGATCGTCCGCTGATAATAAGTTAACCTTTGGATTATCCGTGAATAAGTTAACCTTTGGATTATCCGTGAATAAGCTAACTTTGTTATCATTTAAACTTTAATTAGGTTGGAGTGAGAAGTTACCTGCAATAATAGGTTATAACAGGTCATTTTTTTTACCATTGCTTATGTTTCTTTTTTTCCTTTTTTTTTTCTTTTTTCACATTTAAGACATTGGTTTCCCATTCAGTTCGTCGATGGTGCGCACGGGTGTATGTAGAGGAAGGTGCGCACCATCCAAAACGCAACATCCCAAAGCATAAAATGCAGGTTTGTTAAACCAAAAACGCACGGAATGAACATATGTTGATCTCCAATGAACACCGAAAAACATAAAACCTATTTTTTGAATTCATTACTTTCATTTTCCCACACAAATTTTCAGAGACTTTCTCTCTCTTCTCCCCAAATCCTCCAAATCTCTCTAACTTCTCTCTAACCTCTCTCATCAAACTCTTCGAATTCTTCATTTTTTGCATAATTTGCGTACATGAAGATGAACACAACGAGTTGCAAAGTGAAATCGACAACATAAAGTATTAGATCTATGCATTTGATAAGAAAAGAGAACATGTTATTACATTTTGCACTTTCATTTCTTATTTATTTCCCTCTTTTCTAGTGAAAAACTTAATAGTGGTTTGTGAAAAAATGAAAACAACCTTGCAATTGATATCTGAATGAACAAAGGAGAGAGCCCAATGAACAAAGGAGATGAACGAGTTCAACATCTAGAAAAAAACCAGGTAATATTCATTGTACTGTAAATATATGTTCGTTGTATTATTATAATGTACTCATTGAATTCGTGTTGGTCATATGTTTATTATATTTAGCCATATGTTTATTATGTGTTTGTTCAGATGTTAGGTACAGTTGTTCATATGTTCATTGTGTGTTTGACACATATTAATTGCATTAATAACATGAATTATGGCATATGTTCATTGTCTTATTAGCATATGTTCACTGAACACATGTTGGCCAGATGTTTATTGCATTTCAGTCATATGTTCATTATGTATTCAATGAAATGATATATTCAATGAAATGATATGAATTAATGATGGGTTGATTATCATATATTTGTCTATAAATATGTGATATTTATTCAAATATTCTTTATATGATTATATGATGTTTATTGTACTATTTATAAATACAAGGTGCACATTTTTAGGCTGATGTTCATTGTATTACTAACATGTTCATTTTAGTTATATGCTCGTTATATTTGGTCATATATCAATTGTGTGTGGGAGTATGTTCATTGTATTATTAGAATGTGTTAATTGTATGTTTGAAAGATTATATTCATTGTATTATAAACTTGAATAATTTTATTTTAACTACTGCTCTTTCCTTTCTTGTATTAGTTCAATTCGACTAGTTCAAAGACAATAATTATACGTTACGGTGTCGAGATCTCACAAATCAAATCAATCGGAAATGGAAGGAAGCTCAGAAGCAAGATTATCTTCTTAATGAATTCAATAGTGTTTAATTAGCAATACATGTTCTTTTGTAAGACCCTGGTGTTCATATGGGATATATTGTATTATTTTGGTTATATTTCTATATTTGGGTACATACTAAATTTTGAATTAACCATCTTTTGTAATTACTTATTATTTTTAATAATTATATAACTATTTAGTTGGGTTATTCATTATAGATAGTATGTTGTTCATCGCAGAATCATATTTGTACATTACAAAGAATAATAATGACAACATAAATATCCATCACAATGAACATATAAGTAATTTGAAAGAACATTTCGAAGAACTTGGATGAACAAACTAACAATTTGAATCAACAATATGTTAATTAAGTGAGAAATGAACAATAGTAAATTTGAAAAATATTTTGAAATTTGAATTTTGAAAATTAGCGGCGATTTTGAATTTTGAAAATTCGTAAACATACTGAATTTTGGAATTGGTCGAAAATGTTCAATTCAAAATTGCAATTGTTCATTCAACAGAAAGAATGTGTTTATTACACTAAATTTTTCATAAATGTTCAGTCTGAAATTGCAAATGTTCAATCAACAATAGCGTGTGTTCATTATACTACAATGTCCATTGGAATATACTGGATGTTTATTGGTTTACAACGCACATGGAGTGAAAAAGTTGAGGAAAGAGAAATTAAGGTGGGTCCTACAAATGTTCATTCCGAAATTGCAAATGTTCAATCAACAATAGCATGTGTTCATTATCCTACAATGTCCATTGGAATAAACTGGATGTTTATTGGTTTACAACGCACATGGGGTGAAAAAGTTGAGGAAAGAGAAATTGAGGTGGGTCCCACAAATGTTCATTCCATAATTGCAAATGTTCATTGGAGACCGTGCGCACCTAGAGGAAGGTGCTTCCGTGCGCAACTTCGAATTTTCGTTTCCCATTTGGTCAACTTTTCACTTTCTTTCTTCCTCCCTGAGTTGCCATGGTTGTAACTCGCATAACACTCCGAATAAGAGAGATATTACGAGGTAATTCGCTGAAGATTCCTCTTCGTCATGATAAACGATACCAAATTTATCTCAATTCACAAGAGAATTTGGCTGGATTTCTCAGCTCAAGCTCGTGTTCAGACTTTTCAATTCCACTCCAAAGCATTAGCCTCTAAGAATAATGGTGTTGCTCCAAATTGTGGTCCCACTATCATGATATTCGCTTGGTTTGATGGTTTAAAACAAAGAATTCACCAAATTTTATCTCGTGGTTTTAGCTTCAACGAGCTTCGAGATAACATTGATGTCGCAATTTTTTCTCTCTCCCCGCCCATACGCTTCTTGAATAGCGACGGTATTGTCGACTTGGAGGAGTGGTTGGTGGCTAAGATGGTGTTGGTGTTTTTGAGCATGTTGAGAGTTGGTGGTGAGTTTTTGTGGGTGGTTAGCGCCGAGGTTTGGAGTGGTTGTGTATGGGGTTTCGGCGTTTCGCTGTAAGGGTCGTGGTTTCGGGTGGTGGGTTGGGTGGTTTGTGGGGTTTCATGGTTGGGGGCTAGGGTTTCGAGTTGTGGGTTGGGTGGTAGGTGAATTGGGTGGGTTATTTCAGTGGTGTTCAGGGCAAAGGTGAGTGGTGTATGGGATGGAAGTGGCAAGTGGGTAGGAAGTGATAGTGGTGGTCCTGGAAGTGGTGGGGAAGAGGGAGAAAAATAAAAAATGAAAAACCTAGAAAAAAATCAAAGTTTCCAAGTTTATCCGGTTTATGGTAATCCAACCTAATTAAAGTTTAAATGATAACAAAGTTAACTTATCCTGAGATAATTCAAATGTTAACTTATTATCAATGGATGGCCCAAAGGTTAACTTAATTTTGACAATTTTTCCAACTTTACATCTAGTTCACCTTTATTCTGATTCCGGTTTTTTAAGATTGAATTGTATGCTGATTTTATTTATTGGATTATTTTGAATATTTTATCTTAGGTTTAGAAAATTCATAGTTTTAGAAAAGCATCATAATTTAATAATATATAATTATTATATTGCAATGGAACTTTAATTTTAAATCTATTAGTTGATGAATTGACATTAGTAATTGAATTTGTCAGATCTTACATAAAATTCACCTCCTATAGGATTCACATTGAATTTTCTTTTTTGATCAGGAATTTTCATCGAACCAATTGGAACTCGAGTTGGACTCGTTTTTAGGTTAAATATCGTTGGATTAGTTGTGTTTTAAAAAGTACCAAACTTTTATATTATATTTAGAGATATTAATAATCAAAGTTGTGCATCAATAAGTGTAGCTATTAGAGGAGTTTAGAGCTAAAACCAGTATTGCTTGAGAAAACATTGTGGCAAGCCAAACTAGCTAAGTATTACAGCTTGAGGATTGCTAAAACATTAATCATTGGAGTCCAATTTGGACATTACAAATAGTGATGGTTGTACTCCAAGAAGTCGAGAAGTATTCTTGAAACATTTTCTAATACCAGCTACACACTTCTACAACCAAATATGGTTCCTCGTGTGTATTAGTGCTACTATGAGGGGTGCCAATAACTAGAAGCATATCAGTAACCTAATTAAAAGAAGAGGGTTCCAATAACTAGAAGCACAATGTGAGACTACATGAAGATGAACACTTAGAAACCAGTCACGCTCAAACTATACATTCTTGTGAATGAATTTTCATTGTTCAATGATACAGGTACATCAGCCAGATGAGTACCTTGACAGGGACATCATCTTAGCATTTAACCTTAATTCAATATTTAATCACTAATAGTAAAAGAAGTGAAAAGATGCGAAGTGCCATCACCAGTTTTTCACCTTTAGCATTGACAAATGACAACACAGGCCTGCCAGACTCTGAACAGACCACCATCTATGGCACCCAGTTGAGGCAAGAATTATAAAAAATGAACTTCCCCAACTCATAATAATTATGGTCTCTAAGCTTCCTTCTTCTTAACACGGTAAGGATACTTCTGATATATTGAGATGCTGGTAATCACAAGCGGAAGAGCCACAAGGCAGTATGGTGAAGGTGGTTTTCCATCGAAAATAAATTGCAGCAAGGCTGTCACAAGAAGTGCAGAAACTATGACAAAACCCTGCAAAACACAGATATAAAGCCAGTATTCAATTAGAAAAGCTATTGATGAAGTCCCCCAACCAGATTTCTGCTCCTATAGGTCTTAACAGATGTTCTACAATAAAGTCCAAGGCATGATTAAGAAATTGATTAAAGACAAGTGTTCTTCAATTTAAACAAACTTGCCTTCCTGACACCACCGGCATAACTTGTGACAAGGCCGACAAGAATACCACCAAGCGCATTTGCTACTACAGGAACCTGAAAGAAAAAGAGCAATATGTTCATTTTAAACATGACCATGATCAAATGATACTTCCCCATTAAGCTCTTAGCACACATGACATCAGCACCAGCTTTCATGTAGCACACTAAGGCCCCGTTCTTTTGGATTGAGAGAATCTGAACTGAACTGAGAGAAACTGAACACATCCAGAAAATACTTTGACCAGCCTATTAGACAGGAGCAGGAACCCCTGTTCGTTTCGTCTAGCAAATTCAGCACAGAAATTGAAACATCAACGAGTGGTTCAATACATTCCAGCATTGCAGTGTTGCACAATCTCACCTAAATTGCCAATGCATTAACACAGATATGTGGCAAAGGACAAAAGAGAATACCAAAGTTAAAGGAGTCCATCCATATAAGAACCCGTGCTTTTTCATTGCATATCCATCAGGGGATTGGGATAAACTGGCCAACAGGCACAGGCTTCCGAAAATTGACATTTCTATGGTCATCAAGTAAGAGGAGTGTTTCTTGGCCTGAAATAATTAGAACAAGAGTAAAGTAAGATAAACATTACAAAAATAGAATTTTGCAGTGACAAAGAAAAGTTCAAGATACCTGAGAAGCCCATTGACACAACGCAGAAGCTAGACCTGAAAGTACAGAGGCAATCAACACAGGAACAATCCCGTAAAATAGTACTTCTTCAGGATTTCGGCTCTTAGAAGCTTTACTTGTACCTTCACCAATGCTTAGAAGTACAGCAGCAACTATCAATAGAAAAAGAGCTCCGATTTGTTGAATTGATTGTTTCTGCCTATAAATGATTCAAATCCAAATCCTGATCAACTAAAGATGATTCCTTTCACAGCATGAGAAGTGCAATATATATACATTGTTCATCACATTACTGAGCTTCAAAACTGACTGGTAGTGGCATTATTGTATCCATCTGACAAGATCGAGACCTATGTTACTTAGACCTTTTTAGAGAAACAGGAGTACTCATGCCAAACCCTTATTTCCAAGCAACATAAATTGAAAATTAATGTTTTACATAATATATTTTAAATATTCTGGATTCAATTCAAAAATACTTGAGTCGAAATATGAAACAACCTTAAAACAGAAGTCAAGTATCAGACCCTTGGATCAACACCCCGTAACCAATCCATATCCTACAGCAAAAAAAAAACCAAGACTGCTAAGGAACTCAAGAAACTAAATGATTGATTCCCACCAAAGCACAAGTGATAGTGCTGTGGGAATACTAGCTATGTTACTCGAACTCAGCCTCGGGTACTCATGTGGACATGGGTACGGGTCCAAGTGTCGAGACTCAACTACTTTATGAAAATCAAAGTTCATAATATTGGCCCAAAATGAAGTGTCGGAGCATATATACCCATGTCGGAGTGTCGAGGACAAAACATGAGTACTTGAGAAGGGAAAAAATAAAGAACGAAATAACATAGAATAGCATTAATTGAGAAAATATCCAAAAAGACCACTCCAATATAACCAAAAAAAGAAGAGATTATAAGCAGCAATATTACACGCTGAATACCTCAATATCACAAACCCAAAGAACGCCGTGAAAAATAGCTTTGTCTGGTTCAGCATTGAAAACGTAAGGGAGTCCAAATTTTTGTAAGATATCTGAAGCAAACTATTTTGCAGTGCATATATTGCAGCTGGAAGTCCTGAAAAGGTCAATGCCCTGAGCAAAGACCAATCTTTGCATAATTTTGTTAGGCTACCGTTGAATGTGAGGACTGCGAAAGCACATATAACCTGAAAGAGTAAATAGATTTTAGAATCATACAAGTATACCATCTCATAATGGAAAGCAAAGATACAGTATAGGTATAACCTTCGCAACTTCACAAGCCAAAACGGACGAAGTTACAATTACCTCTCGCCTACAAGAAAAAAAAAATTCAAAACAGTTAGACAAGTGAAGAACATTTATGGGAACTGCTGAGGCAAAAAGAGCTGCAATGGATAGGGTGTTCATTCACTATTAACATTACAACACAAATCAAACAACACCCAACCCTATTGTTGTAAGTTGTAACATGGTGCAGCTTCTGCCTAGAAAAATGGGGTGTGGTTATTTCCCTCATGATTTGCAGCTATAATTTAGATTTTTTATTTAAATAAAGAAAGACCAAATCAAACAATACATTAGAATTCCTAAAACTGTAAACTCTCAGCCAGAGGACATGAGAGTTAGGACCCTACTCTAAATTCAGGATATGAAGCACCAAAGTTTTGACTAAGAAAACTTATATGGTCTTAGATATTAGTTCTTGCTCAGAGCTCAGTGAATTCACATGGTACCCTTCCTATTTTAGAAATGTATAATGTAAGCCCCAAAATAAGATTAAAATATTTGGACATCAACGTGCCATGTGCATTTAAGGAGAGGAATTAGAAATTTCAACTGATAATACTTGAGGTTGCAATACATTCACAAGGTACCATTCCAGTTTCATTGATTTTAACATATAAATTACAAAAATTCCCATTAGAATATTAGAATAGAGAAGTATTCTCTGCAAGTGTGCTTGTATTATTAAAAAGGTTGTGATCCCCACCCACCACCATCATTCATAACTCCCCTTTCCAAACCTCCACCTCTCTTCTCATCCTCTACATTCTTATTGAGCTACCTCTTGTATATCCCCTAGTTTATTCTACCCTAAGATTATCGCTTCAATCCTAATATTTCACCAGTGCATTTTCATCATTAGATGCAAGTTAATATTATAAGTTGTTTTAAACCATTAAAACCTAAGGAGTACCTCATAAATTAATCAAAACCTCTAGTATAATTGTATTCCATCTTTCTTAAAATATAAAACTCACTATATCTCAGCGGGTGCATTTCCATTTCAGCAGGGAAACCAAGCAACTTCTCCTAAAACTTACCCCGGTTAAAACACTTTTATTTCAATATAATATTTTACATATATTAAAAATTTGAATATTATTACCACAAACTGCAACAAACTGTCTTGGTGCAACTTGATTTGGTGCAGTTTGAAAAAATGCCAACCCATAAGTTTTTTGCAATTTCGCTTAGGTTTTACTTAAATACATAGGAATACACCACAAAACACCCAACTTCAAAGTCTTTTCAATTTCCCTTCTTATTTGTATCATGTTACATACTTACATGTAGAAGTAAATCCTAAATTGTTCGACTTACTTTTAACTTATTCTAACAAAGAAATAGTTCAAATATATTCAAATTAGTACTTTAGTATCAATAAGTTCAATTCAAGGTCCGATAGTCTAAGTTAAAATAAGTCAAGTTTCTTTGAATAGATCACTCCCTGAATCTAGTAATGATGATGAGAGAATTAAGTGTTATACTAAAAAAAATTGTTCAAGGTATTTAGCATAATAATTTGTTCAAACAATGGTAATCAAGATTACAATTAACCCTCAACTTCTATACTATTGGGTCAAGAGTATCAAGTAAACCACAACATGACCTCAATCACAATGAGTAGCAAAATAAAGATTGCACACTAGTGGCTGCAACACCATCACCTAGGGCTTGGGGGTGAAGCTCTAATAAAGTCAAGAAGTGGTCAAATGTACACAGCCTACCCCTATAATTACGAAACACAAAAGCTAAATGACTGGTCAATTACGTCACAGAAAATTCAACGTAAAGGATTGTCTTATGAGACATTTTACGAAAATCACTAAATCCTCATGAAATTGCTAGAATGCATGAGCCAGCTTCTTATTAATATGGTCAGAGTACAGAATATAGGCCTTGTTTAGCAATTAGCGGATGGATAATAGCTTGTATTATTTCATTGATTATTTCACTATTAGCCGATTCGGCCAATTGCATCAGATTTTAGTACAAAATTATTTAACAAAAATAATTTAATGGCTCATACATGGTATCTGCTTGATCGTACACAGTGGCGGATCCAGCGTGGGTTCAGTGGGTTCAACTGAACCCACGCGGATCCGGGTAAAAAACAGAGAAAACTAGTAAAAAAAGAAGAAGAAATAAATATCATAGAAAGCGTTTTACTTCATTGAAACGCATTGTAGCTCAGCGGTGGAGTGTATGTAATGGAGTACTTAATGTTCCTCAGTTGGTCGCGGGTTCGAATTCAACGATAATGTGTTTTATTTCCTTAGTCTTTCTTTGCCTTTTTCCTTTATTTTCCTTTTTTCTTCATTTTCCTTTTTTCTTCATTCTCCCTTTACTTTTTCAGCTCTCTCTTTTATCTATCAATCTCTCCCTCCCACCAAGTAAAATATAGTAAAAGGTAGTGAATCTTGTTTTTTTCCCCCCAATTCTCTAAATAAAATTAGTTACTAAAAATTCACTAAGTTGATTACTTGATTCACTTATCAGATATTTACATGATATGCAATGAGAAGAGTGTTAAAATGAATAATGTTCATATATTCTGAAACTTTAATATGTGCATTTATAAACTAAATGTGCAAATATTAATTTTTGAAATGGAAGAATCATATACATCACTTTCTAAATAAAATTCTTGATAGCGTTTATTGTCACTCAAACTAAAATAAAAGAACTTATTAGTGTTGATTCATTGCTAGTTAATCAATTTAGATTTCATGCTTGTGCTAGCTAGTTGTAAAAGTTTCATATTTTAGTTTTAACTTTTAACACTTAATTGATAAGTTGATTTAATGAAAAATGTCTTAATAATTGATACTCATAGTTTGTATAACTATGTAGTTTGTTAAAAAAATTGATAGTCTTTTATTACTACAAGTAATTAATTAGATATTTCTTTTTTGTAATGGTGTAATCAAGAATGAAAGCTCCGCTAAGTCTAATTATTGAAAGTTTAATTTCCCTTTTCTTTAAAAAATTGTAATTCAAAATAGTAAAATTTGAATTGGAATTTATATTCAAACTACTCCGAACCCACGTGGTCCAATTCCTGAATTAGCCACTGATCGTACAGTACAACATAAAAAAGACATTGACATAATTTATCATCGAGAAACTTTTCCAGTAGATCTCTATACTACTCCATTCCTCTATAGTCTCTAGTGAAAAACTCCAATTTGCGTCGAAACCAAACCTCCCTTCCAGTAAACTACTTACCAGACAAAAGTATCTTAATGAAACTGAAACACCATCCCAATCCTCTAAAATATGGCCAAAGCTCTAATACTAGTGTTTTGTAATTATACTACAGCAACCAAATACGGCCATATAACCGAATACGGCAAAATTCGAACAAGGAGGCGAATGTACACAATACCTGTAGTCTCAATAACAAGGCAAAAACCGTAATGGCAGGTCTAAATCACATAACTTTATGTAAAATGATAATCCAACTGATTTCTAACAGACAAAGGCTATAGAATAAAGTGCAGCAGTTACAATACAAAAAACTTTTAACACATTTGGATCATATTATCTGAAAAAACAACAGAAATTAGGTAAAATAAGCACTGTAATATTAAAATTGAGACGAGAAATCAAACAAACAATAGCAAAAATCAAAGATCGAAGATCACGTAGGTAACTAAACTAACTATGTGTTGTCGATAAACACGGTGCTTCAATTTCAGGAAATCAACAGAAAAAAAATGGCGGAAAAAGAAAAAGACAGAAAAACCTGGTGAAGCGCTTGGAAATCAAGGGTTGAGCACCATATTGAAGAGTGAGCAAAGCGGAGTAAAACCATACTTTTTTGGGGGAACCAGAACTTTCTCTCGGGCCGTTTTGTTTGGTGGACTCCATCTGAGGGAGGGCGAGGGCGACCCAACGGACGCCGCGCACAGGCAGGGGATAATGCTTATTGGAGAATGGCGTATGAAGTAGAAAAGCAAACTCATCTAATGTAAATTGTAATGCATTCTTTTCGACTTTTCGTCGTCCATATTCTTTTTTTTTGGGAAATTAGGCTTCTTTGGGGGAAGGAACATCAATTCAAAGGGCCCGTGTTTTGGGGAAGGGACATTCAAACACCTGTTTTTTTTTCCTTTTCTATGGGAAAAGATTGTTGGATTGAGACTTTTCCTAAGTAAATCAATCCACAGCTTAATGAGAACTGAGAGTACCAAAAGAAACAAAAAGAGAATGAACCTATGACCTTAAATCCTTCATGTCATCACGACTCATGAGCATCCCTTATTAGATATCAACGAGTCCACGAGGGGTAATAAAACACTAACGGTTAGCGGTTTCCATACCACTAACAAGGACCTTTTTGCAAAAAAAATAAATTTGGTGGAGGATTTAAACAAAAAGGTGGAAAACTACACTAATTGAATTAATAAAAAATTACCCCATCCGATATTACTCACTAGATTTTAATATAAGATAGGGAGAAAAATAAAACTCACCTTAATAACCCTTTTTTGTGTGTTTAAAACATTGGTTTTTTATAAACAAACCCATGTTTCCGTGTGGTAAGGTTTACTTTTTGTCGAAAAGTACAACTGTAATTTGAAAAGAAGTAAAAGTTGCATCGATTAGCGTGTTTTGCTAGCTTTTTTCCCCAAAAAAGTGAAATTGGTCATTTATAAGAACCATTGTTTGTGTATCTAAGACACTTGTTATTTATACATCAACCCGTGTTTATGTGTTTGAGACAATTGTTATTTATAAATCAACCCATGTTTGTGTGTTAAATCTTACTTTTAGTCAAAAAATACAACTCTAATATCTCTCAATAATGAAGAATGGGCCGAGTTAAAAAATCTTCTTCATCCCCGTGATATTGAAGAATGGGCCGAGTTAAAAAAATCTTCTTCATCAAGCCTATATTGACCCGGAGAAAGAAGACCGCATGGTTTGTGCCCCTCATAAAGCTGGAGCCTTTCCCGTCAAATCCTTTTACCAAGAGCGCTTTCAAAGAATGCCTCCCCAGTTCTCATGGAAGCCGCAAAAAAACTTTGGAGGAACTTGGTACCTCATCGAGTTGAAGTGTTCACCTAATTAGCGCTATTGGAGAAATTAAACACAAAGGAAAAGCTTGCTACACTCAATATAATACCCCAATCTCATAATATCTGTAGTCTATGCAACTCTGCCTCGGAGAGCTCGAAGCATCTTCTCCTCCATTGCCCGATCTCGTGGTCAATATGGTGTTGGTGGTGTAATTTATGGAAAATCTCATGGGTTTGTTCCCCATCCCTAAAAGATGCTTTTGTTCAATGGTTTCATCCTTCAAAAAATGATTTCTTCAATAAAGTTTGGGCATCCAGTTTTCCCATTATAATTTGGTCACTATAGAAAGAAAGGAACTCAAGAGTTTGCAACAACAACCCAGGCTCACTGACTGAAATCCAAGACATGATACTCCTTAGATTGTCATGGTGGATTAAATCGTGGGAAGGTAATTTGCCCTTCTCCCCTGAGGAAGCTAAAAGAAATCATTATTGTCTCAATTGGAATCCAGCTCCAAACCAAAATTGGATTGCACCCCCCACATTCAATATTAAAGTGGAATGTTGATGCCTCCTTTAATCCACTTCGTTCTCGCTCAGCTATCGGAGGGGTTCTAAGAAATGCGAATGAGAATTTTGTGTGCATTTTTTCATGTCCTATACCCCCAATGGAAATCAATGCTGCTGAAATTTTAGCAATTCATCGAGCAATCCAAATATCTCTCAATAATGCAACCTTCAAGTCACACCCTCTTGAAGTTGAATCTGACTCCAGAAATGCGGTCCAATGGTGTAATAGTAGCAAGGGAGGTCCGTGGAACCTCTCTTTCATTCTTACATCACATCAACATCAAGAAGAGGCCTCCAACTCTCAATTCATCACAAAAGCAGAAGCTCAAACATTGTCGCAGATGCCCTTGCAAGACAAGGTCTTCACTGAAATTCAGATTTCGTGGACTGGCTATGAATTTTCCTTTTCCATAATTGTAACTGCTGTTCTTGGCTACCTTGACCAGTAATCTAAGCCTCCTTAAGGTTGCTGATTAACTGGGTGTATTTCCCTATTCGATGAAATGAAAAATCCAACTTATAAAAAAAAAAGTACAATTGTAATATCTGAAAAAAGTAAAGTTGCATCGATTAGCATGATTTGCCAGCTTTTTTCCTCCAAAAAAGTGCAATTTACAAGAACCATTGTTTGTGCGTTTAAGACAATCGTTACTTATAAACCAACCACTGTTGATGTGTTATTTGAGACACATGTTCTTTATAAATCAACCCATGTTGATGTATGTATACTCATACTTATTGGCAAAAAGTACAATTGTAATCTCTGGGAAAAAAATAACAAGTTTTTTTATTAAACTCCCAACAAATTTATTTTGCGCTTCACCCCCTGTTACGTTAATGGTTTCAAAACACTAACAGTTAGTGTTTTATCACTCCTCTAGGGTATAGTTAACACTAGTGTAGGGTCATTAATACTTGATTAAAGTAATTTTAATATACCTCCGTTTCTTAACACATGCATGAACTATTTCTTTTGGGCACAAAAACCAATGGTGGAGAGAGAGAGTATTGTAAATCTTGTAATTATTTTTCTTATCCAAGTACGTAACTACTAAACTATGTACTCCTAATTAATAGAGGGGGTAGTTTTGTTTAATAACTTTAATAGTACTATTATATTGTAAAACTTTACTAAGTAGGGAAATGGTACATGCATTATAAATCATCCCAAAGTGAAAATTGGTGCATGTATTAAGAAATAGATATAGTACTACTTGCAACCTTTAAGCTCTAATCCTGTTTTCCATTCTCATTTTTGTTCTTTTAAATTTATTAACAAAGTGTTTGGTGGATAGGTAGTTTGTTGTTGCCCCTCTAAAGATAAAAAAGGTTGTTATATCCTTCTGCTGTTTTTTAAATAGTTGTATTTGGTTGATAGATAGTTTGTTCCTTTTGTATTCAACTTTGAGAAAAATAGGAAAGTTTTTGGTGACCATGTTATGTTCAATGAAAATGGAGAGACAAACCAAGATGAATGATAGGACAATCTTTTATAGATGGAGTACATGATAATACAACTCTTCCTTTTTTCTCTAAGTAGTTCATTAGACCACCAAACTTTCCATTTTTGATGGTTTAGTAATATGTGCCTTAAGATCACTTTTCGTCGCTACCATGAAGCTTATTTTTCTTCTTATGGGCCTAAGAGATGAAATTTTCACCATATATATTCTTCATAAAAAGATTCAAAGCTTAAGTTTGGGAGAACACGTTCATTTCTAAAATTGGTCGTGCAATGCTTATTCAAAGTACTTCGTAGAGGCTATTAGACCCTATCAAATGTCACCTTTAAACTTTCCCTAATGTTTTGATCCTTTGTGTATACCATTCAAAAGCAATTTTTTTAGCAACGGGCTTAATTTTAATATGATAATTCTCTCATTTTTTTTGGGTATAAAATTGTCCGTCAAAATAATTTGATGGTCGTGAATATGCAAAATTGTGGCAGTATTAATATTGTTTTAACAAAGGTTGGTTGGAGATTTTTTTTATTCGTATAATATTTGAGTTAAAATCATTCACGGTATATATTCGTCTCTTCTTCCTTTATGATTGTCATTCCAAATATATTAATTTTTTCACATAGAGCCAAATTATTCTAATGTAACTTCAAATTATTAGGAAATACATTTTTAAGAAAGTCAGCAATTTTCATAGCGTCTTACTTTTGTTAGATAATTAGACATTTCAATATATTCTTACTAGCCCTATTGCACACGATGCGTGCGTTAATTTCAAAACTTGTTATTCTATTATATATTCCATCTGTACAATAGTTATAATTACACTTAAAATGTGAAAGATTAACAGTTAGATTAATCTAGATATATTAATTAACTCGCTAACGTAAATACTAACAAAGGTTGTGAGTTATTTTCAATATTTTTTTTTGTAAATGAATTTTGAACAAAAAGAATAGACATAATGAGTTGGTTTGACTGAATTAAAGGGTATCAAAGGTGGTGAGTGTTTCAGACTTTTCAGGTGGAAGTCATGTATACTATTTTCTCTTATAAAAGAAAGTCAAAATACTTTGTCCATTTAATTTTCTGATTGAAATATTTGATGCATATACCATTTTTAACTTGTTTAGAATGACAAGTTGGAATGAGAAAGATTTCTTAATTTTTTTTTCCATTAAAGATAATTTAGTATTGTCAGATGGGGGACACCACTTGGTAAACCCATGATTATGGGCTTCGCGGTATTTCTCAATGTTTTTCCAAGTGAATATGAAAATTAGAAATTCATTAAAAATCTTTATTTGGCATGTGTTACACAATGCTTTATTCCACAACTAAATTATTTTCAATGACATATTCTCCCTTCTCCTTTCTAATGAGATATTATTCCTTTAGCCAATAAAGAATATAATAACTAGGATGCATATTGTCTCTATGTGGGTTCATGGGTGTCAATACTAGACTGAATTGAGTTGAATTTCAAACTTATCTTAGTTTTATGATAGGTCGATTTCAATCTTCTAATATTTCTAGGTCGAAGCTCATCGAGCCAAGCGCACAAAGTTGGGGTTCAACTCATATGTTTAATGATCCCTCAAGATTTGGTTCGTTCTAGTTAAATATAATAACCCTTTCTTGATGATTATAAATCTATAAACCCTACAAAAATGATGATGAACTTTTACTTTCACAACATTTAGATCTACTTAAATTTAGATTTTTGTTAACATCATAGTGAACCTGATCGAGTAGAGCTTTACAACCTACCAAAAAACAAAATAGCTCCCACAACTGAAAATCTTTAACAGAACGTGTGGGTAGGAATTGATTCCATAATCTCGAGATTATAAAGTCGTGGACCCGTGATGGGTGGTGCAAGACTGTAAGCTCAACTCTCTAACCCCACGAATCTATACCACATTTCTTATTCACAAATCACACAAACACATCTTTATAAGTAACTTCCTGGTTCACATACTCCTCAACGGCTCAACCACAAGCAACACCAAAGATCAAGAGGCAGGCATGCAACGCACTAAAAGCCAACCCCAAAAAACCAAAAAAGGGAGTCGACGACACGGAAGACAGAATCTAAAACCTCTCAATTCTCAAACATGCTTAAATTAAAAATAAAAAGGCCCCACGAATTTTATAGGAATATAAAAAAAACAGTTGCCCAAAAACCCTAGTTTTTGAGTGGAAAAAAAAGAAAAGCGGAATCTTTCTGATTCCAGTAAGCATTAACGGCTCTGATTGGCGGGCTTATAAATCTGCGCCATTTTAGCAGCAGTATACTTCACCAACTTCATTTTTACAATTTTCCGGAAATTTTCAGAGATAGCATTTTGAGGAGAGAGAAAACTACGAGAGAAGAGAGAGAAAGTGGTACCATGTGTGGAATACTTGCAGTTTTCGGATGCCTCGATAACTCCCTGGCTAAGAGGTCCAGAATTATCGAGCTCTCTCGAAGGTAATTTTAAACAAATTAAAATTATAAATTATAATAAATTCTCGTTGAAGGTTAAATAACTGCATTGAATTTGATTTTATTCGACATTTGATTTTATTTTGTGATAATAATTTGTCATTTTCGGTGAAAAATATACTCATTTTATTGGTTACTAATTGCAGTTGATGAATGACGATTTCTTTCAAAATCGTAATGATCATTTTGAATTTAATTGTATTTATGAATTGAATGTCTATGGCGTAATGTTAAATTTTTGTTTGGCGATTGTTGAGATAAAAAAGTTAGATGGCGGTGATGGAAATTGATTACAAATTGGCAATGAGATGCAATAACCATTAATTGAAGGCGAAACGACATTTATAATAAGTATTGAAAAAAAAACAAGATATAATAAAAGTGAGCTTGATTGTATAGTTTCTGAGTGAAATGAGATAGTGCTGCTGGATATGTGCACTTGTTGGATTAACATCGAATTCGCATTACTGCTTCTCAAATCTAATTTACGGAGGGATTTATGCAATTACTACAAATCATAATAACCTATTGTAGGAGGGACTGAGGTAATACAACGGTGGGGTGTTGATTGGCAAGTTGACAGCTCCATTACCCTGATGACCTATTTGGTAGGTGATAATTAGAAATGGTGTTGACATTTGACAATGACTTTATCTGTAATTCAATCTTGCAAAAGAAAAAAAAGATAAGTCCTATGCCGATGTCTATGGTAATACAATAGCAACCTCTAAATTGGTAGTGGATTTTAATGAAATTTGTAAGGGAAAAGAGATACTTGAGGGTAGACAAAAATCACTATGGACATTAACATGAGATTTTCCTTGCATGATAACATACCATTTAATTCACATTGCCACAATTTATTACCATCTATCAGATAGTCCTTTATTGGCTTGTAAGAAGCTTGAATAAGGACGGAGTGTTTGAAGTTCTTTAAAACCGAAAAGGACTACATTATTAAGTATGAGAGTGGTTTGTTGTATGGAGTAACATAATAACTTGACTTGTGAGTTGTGAGAAAGGCTGCTGATTGTTTTATGGTAAAAGAAGGATCACTAGGTATCGTTTGGCTTTGAAATCTACATGGTCTTTTGGGGTACTTGTTGTTGTTTGTAATATCATCTGAGTCCGTACCCTTGTGTGATGATATACTGAGATGCGATTGGTAAGTGCAGCTTGTTTCCATTTTGCTTGTTGCACCCTGAATATGTTTACCTACTCCCAATTTTTTCTTTCATAGTTTGACTGGAAAACTATCATAGAGTGTATAACAATGTCTAATTGGTAGTCTTCTGTTGAATTTTAGGTTGCGCCATAGAGGCCCTGACTGGAGTGGCATACACTGTTTTGAAAATTGTTATCTTGCTCATCAACGATTAGCTATTGTTGACCCCACTTCGGGAGATCAGCCACTTTATAACGAGGACAAGACAATTGTTGTCACAGTAAATTAACTTTCCATCCTGAGAAATTAAATTACTATGTAATATATTAGTACAGGAGACATAAAGTACTATTGGGAATAATGTGAAATTTTCTTGAAGAAAAAAAAAATGCTGTTATTGCTCCTGCAGTCTCTATTCTCTGGTTTGTTTTATTGCTCCTATGAATAACTTATTATCTGCTACGAGATGCGAAAGTACACATTTAACCATCTAAATCTCCATGTATGTTCATTTCGATGCTATGAAATCGGCCTCATGATATATGCATGAATCATCTATTGTCAGGTCAATGGAGAGATATACAACCACAAACAGCTAAGAGAGAAGCTGAACTCGCATAACTTTCGCACTGGTAGTGATTGTGAAGTAATTGCTCACCTTGTAAGTACCTTAGCATCATGTAATGCCTTTTCTTATTGGCATACCTACTTAGCCTAGTTTAATGTGACTGTAAATTGGTTTATATTTAAATAACTGAAAAGGCTTCTTTACTTAGAGCTTGTGCTCTTTTATTTTTTTTCCTTCTTGGCCAGTATGAAGCGTATGGAGAAGAGTTTGTGAATATGCTGGATGGGATGTTCTCTTTTGTAATTCTTGATACACGTGATAAAAGCTTCATCGCTGCTCGTGATGCTATCGGTATTACCCCACTGTACATGGGTTGGGGTCTTGATGGTATGCCGAATTATTTTACTCACTCTGTTTTTTTTATCATTCTCACTTTTTTGTGCGCGCCTCCCAATGCACCTCTTTGAACTTAAATATCTTTCATTATATATTAGTAAAAATTATAACGATTGAATATTAATAAAGTACTAATTGAGACGAATTAAATAAAACCCCACATGACTATATTTTTTCTTATAAATTAAGAAAAATTGAGAAGAAACTCTCTAAGTATATGAATAGTGTCAAGATTCCAAGTGAGAAAGATAAAAAAACAGAGGGAGTATATCCTTAATATATTTAGGGTAGTGATGTAAATGCATCTACTAATATTCTGTTGATCACTATGATGTCTTTCAATATTAAGATTTTAACTTTCACATTGTTATGATGTGTTAATATAGTTTTTCCATCTGTGCATGGTGGTGCAGTTTTACATATCAATGTATTTAGACATCTGTATCACATATTTTAAACTCGTGTTCTGCCAACCAGGGAGGAATGGAGTCGCTTAGTATCCAAAGTAGTTGAGCTCATCTTGAATTCATTACTGGCATGCTTAAACATGCAATTCTAAGTTTGCTTTTGTTCTCAATAGAGTCGACTTCTACAGAGATGTTACTTTTGTGTCTTTTCTTTTTCTTTTGAATTGCAGAAATCTGATTGTCTCTTTCATATTCATAGTTCATTATTATTTTTATATACTTTGCAGTCCCAATTTACTGTTCAATGCTTTAATTAAAAGTTGTGTGCAATGCACAGGCTCCATTTGGTTTGCTTCAGAGATGAAGGCCTTAAGTGATGACTGTGAACGATTCATCGCTTTTCCTCCTGGACATATATATTCAAGTAAACAGGGTATGCTACTACCTAGTTCATAAACTATTTGGGCTACCTTTAAGCATAAATATTATCCTTTGACAGACTCTTAACATGTACAGTAGGAATTTGAGGATTTTAATGCCATATCATTCAAAATGTCGCAGGTGGTTTAAGAAGGTGGTACAACCCACCATGGTACTCAGAGCAGATTCCTTCGACTCCATATGATCCAATAGTTTTACGCGAAGCTTTTGAAAAGGTATATTACAAGTCCTAATTGGCATTTCTCTCTTTGTTTCAATGTTGCTTGGTCATTCTGACTTGCTCCTGACTTTAGTTTTTGCCTACACTCTAGACTAAGGAAGAAATAGTTCTGTGGTCGTTTCTGCAAAACACAATATTGTATTAAGTAAATTTCCTCTTCTTGTCAGGTTTGTGATGGATTCAAATCTTCCAATTAATTTACATTTTGCGTTTGTAATTCTTTGCAGTCTGTACTTAAGAGACTAATGACTGATGTCCCATTTGGTGTACTTCTGTCGGGTGGACTGGATTCATCTCTTGTTGCTGCTGTGGCATCACGTCACTTGGCAGAAACAGAAGGAGCATCCCAATGGGGTTCACAGTTGCACTCCTTTTGTGTTGGTTTGAAGGTGAGAATAACTTCGGACATGATATATACTTCATTAATTCATCTTACTTGGCAGTTCTTGCTCAAGTCAAACTGCTGTGCCTGTTTAATAAGACAACACTTCGGGAATTTGGACTCATTTTTCTCTTTGTCTCAATTGCTCATGGCATAACTACTTTCTTAGGTCTACCTTGGTTGAGTTTTAGGCTGCCATGAGCCCCTCCCCTCTCAATATTAAACAAGGTTTGAGCATCGTGCCGTCATGATCAAGATCCAAAGAGTTGGGTCTGATAATAGAATTTATGTTCTTTTGGATAAGAAAGAAAATTGTTGACTAGTAACCTTTTGGTATCTATGAAGTGAATGATCCTAAATGAGATACATCTTGCTTAGATGAGTTAATATGAAAGCCAATAATAATCATTAGTATATTGACACGCAGCTCTTATAATCATGAAAGATTTGTGATATCTGTTACTAATGATCCTAAATGAGACTACACCTGGCTTGAATTAACTAGTCTGAAATTAATTTTAAAATTTGCACGCAACTCTTAGAATCATGAATAACAATGTATGATGAGAAAGCATTTATTCGCTTGGTTGGAAATTTGACATAACATAGTTGTATATAGACCACGTCCAGCGTGTATAGATAATGGACGTGTACATGTAGTTCTCTGCTCAATTTTCTTCCAGGATTTCCTGATGGGAATTCAAGTTGATCTTTGTTCCAGTTGAGTATGGATTCTTGGAACTAAACTCTATTTTGTTGCTTAGGGTTCTCCTGATCTCAATGCTGCAAGAGAGGTTGCTGATTATCTTGGAACTCGTCATCACGAGTTTTATTTCACTGTTCAGGTAGCTTCCTTATAAAATCAATCGGATAAAAATCAAATTCAGCTTTGAATACATCAGACAACTAAACTTATATTTGTTTCTCAAATTTAGGAAGGTATTGATGCACTTGAAGAGGTTATATATCATATTGAGACCTATGATGTTACAACTATCAGAGCCAGCACCCCGATGTTTCTGATGTCCCGGAAAATCAAATCTCTCGGAGTAAAGATGGTTCTTTCTGGTGAAGGAGCTGATGAAATTTTTGGTGGTTACTTGTATTTCCACAAGGCACCTAACAAGAAGGAATTTCACGAGGAAACGTGCAGAAAGGTATTCCAATTTCCAGGGATGTGAATCTTTTACAAATGGAACTATTCTCGTTTTTTTTTTTTTACATTCTGACCATGTCTGTGATCTGGTGTTTGTATTGTTCAGATCAAAGCTCTTCATCTGTATGATTGCTTGAGAGCCAATAAGGCAACATCAGCCTGGGGTGTTGAAGCACGTGTTCCCTTTCTGGATAAAGATTTTATCGATGTTGCAATGGGTATTGATCCAGAGTGGAAAATGGTAATTGACATTTTCATTCAATACAAATTGCTGCTTTCTGGATAAATATCAACCAATGTGAATTTCACCCTATATATATATATATATATATATATATATATATATATTCAAGAGGTACATGGATGGGATTCTAGTGGTATTGGCGTATTGCTATCTCAGGGAGAACCACCAGTGAAACTAAAGTACAAGGAAAAAGAAAAAGAAGATAAACTAGAACAAAATTAAAAAACAAGAACCCTAGATCTAGCTTCTCAAGGAAGCTTTACATAGTGCGGTGGCAAGAACCATCGACTTGGGCTGCAGATCTTCAAGCCTCACCAAGAAGTGGGATAGAGCCAGTCTCCTACCCAGCCACCACATGCTGGCGAGAAGAGTCGCTAACGTTGATGGCGAAAAGCTGTTGTCCGGGCTGTCGGTCAACGAGAGCAACGCAGACCAGAGACTAGAAGGACAAAAACTCACCACGATAGTGACACCGGTGGTGGAACTTTGCTAGGATACATGGAGCCTCGTGAAGGCGGCAATATCTAAGAGTAGCGGCTGAACTTTAGGCGGTGAAAGGGGCTGAGATGGAGAGGGGCAGGGGATTGGGCGGGGGCTGAGAGGGGAGAGGCGGTGGATGGGCAAAGAAAATGGCCAGAGACTTCTAGAGCAAAGGGAGGTTATTTGCACCCTGTATACTTTGTTGCTCAAGTATGCGTCTTTGAGGTTATTAAAGAATTACGCACTCTTTACTCACCACTGCCGTCGATTTAGTTGTATACCCTTCCTTCTTATTCTTTATTATTATTATTGGTTGGTTGGGAGGGGGAGATGGGCGCATTTTGAAAGGTGCACAAATTTTCTTCTCATATATGCTTCAACTAAGAAATTTCCCCATAACTGTTCTATTATCTGTATGAAGTTCTTTTCGCATCATAAGTTTGTTTTAGTTATGAATGTATATTTATTGCTGCTTCTATTTGATCTGAAAATGCTTTGGTAGAGCGGTGTGGAGGAAAATCACACCCCTTTATCCATGTTACTTTGTTGCATGCCTCAAGAAATTATCTGCGTACGTTAAGAGTACGAGATGATCTTGAGACTAAGTTGTTCAAGTCTGTGATATTGTTTTTGATGATTTTCCTCAAGGATTGACTTAAGTATATTATGTTATGTTAATATCTGCAGATTAAACGTGATCAAGGCAGGATTGAGAAGTGGGTTTTACGCAATGCTTTTGATGATGATAAGAAGCCGTATTTACCAAAGGTATGCTGGTTTTCTACTTAGCTATAATGAGAGTACTTTTTGAGTCAATGGATCAGTGGGACACTCGTTTCCAGGTTTCAATTGGGTATTCCTTTTCCCGCAAAAAAATTGTGATCATGTTGTTTTTTAGGATACCTAAGAGATTGATCATTATCTTTTTGTATTTTTGGCTTCAGCACATATTGTATCGGCAAAAGGAACAATTCAGTGATGGAGTAGGATACAGTTGGATTGATGGTTTGAAGGATCATGCTAGCAAACATGTATGAGATTTTAGCTATGGTGATGAAAGCCTTCGGTTTCATCTCTACTTGAGCTCCTATCCTCTCTATTCTGATATCTGCTATACTGTTTAACCTTTGATGTGATAAAAAAAATTCCAGGTTACAGATTCAATGTTGGCAAATGCGAGTTTTGTTTATCCCGACAATACTCCAACTACAAAAGAAGGGTATTACTACAGAGCAATTTTTGAGAAATTCTTTCCGAAGGTTGGTTTTTATCCCTTTTCAAGTTTTCAGTTGAGGGTCGGGCATGTTTATCGATGTGATTGTTATCTTCTATAATATTGATGGTCCCTTCACCCTTTTCCGTTTGATGCTTACCTGTGTCATCCTCGTGCATGCTTAGCTCTGGTCTCAAAGTAGTGTTCAGTCTATGTCCTCAGAATAGCTTGTGGAGTTTCTTCCCCTTTTGTCCTTTTGGAACTTCTTTTTATCGGAAAGGGTTGATTTAACTTAGTTTTAAAAAGCGCGCCCAAGGCGCGCCTAGGCGCTAGGCGAGCCAAGGCGTTGAGAAAAACGCATCCTACAGCCCAGGCGAGGCGCAAAACGAAAGGCGCTGGGAGGCGCATAAAAGCGCGCGCCTTTGAAGAGGCGCGAGGCGCATCAGGCGCACGCTTTTCGTTTCGAGGCGCGCGTGTGAGGCACGCGCTTGATATTTTCACGTTTTTCACTTTAAAACTAATTTTCTGTTCCTCGACTTACCTTGGCCTAAACCCTAGATATCGAAACTTCTCACTGCATCTAGTTCGCTGCTTGCTTTTCCTCCGCGCCGGTGGTTTGATGTCATCGCCGGTGGGTTTCTGGTCGCCGGTGGTTCGCTGCTTGCGTTTCCTCCTCGCCGGTAAGTTTCTCTTCTCTTCTTCATCTTCTGGGTTACTTTCTTCTTCGTATTTTTGTTTCTTTTTTCTTTCTTCTTTCTTTTCTTCGCTGGTCGGCGGTGGATCTGTGGTCGGTGGTGGTTCGCGTTCTTGCTTTTCCTCCTTGTGGGTAAGTTTCTCCACGCATCTTTCTTCTTCCCTTTTGTTTTCTTTTAAGGCAGGGAACTCGTTCTTCCTTCTTTCTTTATTTTCTTCTTTCTTATTTATTTTCTTTTCTTTATTTTTTCTTTCTTTCTTGTTTATTTACCAGTTACCACACATCTTTCTTCTTTCTTTTTGTTTTTTTTTTCATGAGGCAGTGAGTTCATTATTTATTTATAAGGCAATGAGACAGTGTGTTTTATATTTAAAAATCCATTTACTCTATTTAATTAGTTTTAAAATATTATTTGAATTATGTTTGTTTTTCTTTCTACTTAGTACTTTGCCTTGTTGCGGTATTCTAGCGATGAATTACACTTTCTTATCTCTTTTTATGGGTCTTTAATATAATATCTATATTGTTTTAAGTATTACAATGCTTCCATATGTGATTTTTAAGTATTTTGGCACCAAAGGTGCGCCTCGTCTACGGGATGCGTGCGCCTTCGCCTTGCGCCTTGCGCCTTGCGCCTAGGTGCGCCTTGCGCCTTTTAAAACTAAGGTTGATTATAAGCATTAAGCATATAATCCCTTATATAAGATCAGTTAACTGCTTTAATAACTTGCAGCTTTCGGAAGTAAGGTAAGAAATTATAGAAGTCATTAGTTTGGATGTTGTAGTTTTGGTACTTCGGTTTTGGCCCTTTTGGGAGATAAATTACAGTAAATAATTACCAAGTCGTTGTATGATTTTGTGGATTTAATATTAGCGGATTACTAATCATAGTGTGTGAAGAAGCATGTGGTTTATTACTTGGAATATTAGGGATGGGACCAAATCTTTTTGGTAGTTTACTTTTGTGGTGTATTTACTTAGTGATTAGGGACATCTAGTTAGGTAAACAACTAAACATATCATGTTGTGGTAGGTAGTAGCTTCCTATTTTTCGTAATTGTATTAGTTGGGGCCTAATATATAAGGATTTAGTAGAATAGAATATTTGGAGGTTTCATGCGATCGAAGGGTACTTGTAATATTCTTGTTTATTATGGGGTTAGGAATTGGAATTGGGGGAACGCTAGGATGAACTAATAAAGTTCAAAATGCCACTGTGAAAGCAAGATAGATACTCCCTCCGAACTTTTTGCTCGTCACACTTAGAAACTTGTGGTCAAAAATTCAAAATGTTGACCATATTAATATGTATAAAAAAAAGTCATGTGGGAGCTTGTTAAATTTATATCATGTTCGACTATTATTGCAACATGACTCTAATAAAGAAAGCCATGTGAACAGGAGAGGGATAGATATAGATAAAATGTGAGACCCATGTGAACGGAGAGAGTTAGATAGAAGAAATACCAAGTAAGGGACACGTTGCAATTAATGTGAAACTTCTAAAAAATGACAAAAATTGCAATTAATAGAAAACGGAGGAAATATATATTATATATTCAATATTATACTAATAGTTCTTTAAAAAATATAATGGTACAAATGTGTATGAGAGACCCAAAAAAACAAGTGTAAAAGACAGATTATTACGGACAAAGTTTTTCTTTTGGGGCTTGCCAAATTATTGGATTATTTAAATGGCGTGAAGAGTGGTAGACTAGTAGTTGTTTCACTTATGCTCACGTTACAAAGCTTCTCATTGTTGAAGCTCATTTTACATATCATGCTTACATCATTCTAATGTCTGCTTGATCCTTGTTTCTGAGCAGAATGCTGCTAGGCAAACAGTTCCAGGTGGTCCTACTATTGCCTGCAGTACTGCAAAAGCAGTGGAGTGGGATGCATCATGGTCCAAAAACCTTGACCCGTCAGGCCGTGCTGCTCTTGGAGTTCATGAAGCTGCTTACAAGGAACCAGAGATCACGAACAATGCTAACCTAGCAAGTGACTTGTGTCAAGCTCCAGGAGGTCAGGACGGGGTCATGACAAAGACTCACGCAGTTGTTTGAATGAGGTGTGCAGCTCTGATATATTCATGTTGAAATTATATCTTGGTACCTTATTTCCGATGGTAGCAGAAAAGCTTGATGCAGGAATCCTTTGCGTGGAATTTGGTTGCTAGGAAGATTGAAATAGGAGCATTTGTTGTTTCTTTCAACTGTAAGCAGCGCAAAAGAGTTTTCTTTCAACTGTTTAGTTACCTACCACAGTGTGGCCTTTTCTTCTTGTCCGAAATTGACCTTTTTAGGATGCTTCCCTCCCCTTAGCTCGTTTAGTGATAAAGGTTAACATTGTTGGCTAATTGTTGTAACTTGAATTATCTCTCGTTTAGTGATAAAGGTTAACATTATTGGCTAATTGTTGTAACCTGAATTATCTCGCATCTCCAGTAAATCTCCAGTAAATACTTATGCAGTTCTCTTTTACCTTTATAGCTTGTGTCTCTCATTGTATTGACCACAAAGATGTCCCAGAGAGGAATCCTCGCGTGGATTTTGGGTTGCTAGGAATTCGGAAAAGAGTGAAATAGGAGCATTCGTTGTTTCTTTCAATTGTAAGCAGCGCGCAAGAGTTTTCTTTCAATTGTTTAATTATCTGCCACTTAGTGGCCCTTTGTTATTGTCCCAAATTGGCCTTTTTAGGATCCTTCCCTCCCCTTAGTTCGTGTAGTGATAAAGGTTAACAGGCTAAATGTTGTAACGTGAATTATCTCCAGTAAATAAGTGTTGTTTTTTTACCTTTATTGCTCGTGTCCTCTCATTGTATTGACTTACAAAGATGTTCATAAGATATTATAAGTCTTTACTAAAAATATTGAAAAAGAAAAAGCATAGCCCAAACAAAGTACCCGAAATGCCCAGGGAATGGGGATCAATATCTAAATGTTTATATTCCGTTAATAGTTTGAGTTAGAATGGGTAAGATCAAAACTTGGTGTAAAAATTTTAAAATATTAATTAGTCCACATTACACAAAAGAATCGTTACATATAGTGTTATATAAGATATAAATCTATTAAGGTTTTTTGCACGTCTCGTTGCAAATACGTCCATTTTCACAATAAATAGGAAAGGTGATTAGAAAATCTAATTAAGAAGTTTCGATAGGAAGAATCTAAAAAAGAGATTAAAAAATGTAACTAGAAATATCCAAGAAGGATAGGAGTAGCGAGTTGCCTAGACCAATAAGACAACACAACCTTCCTACCTAATAAAGAAGCCACTTCGCTTGTTGTCAGCTACTTGGAGGTCTGATTGGTTAATTTTGATATGAATATTTACGAGTTGTGGTGCTCATTGATCTTCGAATGCAGTATTATTTATTTTACCACTCCGGTCATTCATCGAACGCTTCCATACGTTATCTGGAATTCCTTGATAAGCTTCTTGCAAGTATGAAGAATATTCAACATTGACCAGCTTTCAATCCCAAAACTTAAACTTCGTATAAATGCAAATTATAGATTCAACCTCGAAATTGCTTCCTTTCTCTCTAAACTCAAGGTTAAGGGGCAATCCTTCTTATATCTTCCATGATAATATATAATATTATTCATTACAAAAGCAATAAACCAGAAAATAAAATGGATTATTTTGTGAAAGAATAGCCGAGCCTATAAAAAGTGGAATTTGTGAAGGTGGAAATTAATCATTATCCAATCAGAGATGCAAAAGAAGAGTCAAAGCTTTGTGAATAATGCGAGTCGTTTGTTGATTTTAGAATAATCCAATCATTCAGATAATCAGATGTAGGATATTGTAGCCTACCTAAGCCCTTGCCCTGCCAAAGTGCCAATTAGTCCTTTCATCCTGCTTGCGAAAACTATCTCTTTCAAGTATTCAGTTGACCGGCTTTTGATTGATAAGTTCATTGCTATTTGTGTTTTATTGAGAATTTAGTTTTGATAGTTGCAGTGCAAGGCTCAAATGTCTCAAACTTTTTGGGCTCTCCAAACTAAAATAATGATAATTTGGAAAGAGTAGAGATGGATGAAGTACCACTTTTGAATCTTTTTCTTATACATGAACACAAATCCAATACCATTTATTTGTATATTAGGATAAAAAATGTGGTCAAAATAAGACATGTGTACTAATCAATGCGGGCTATGTAACCCTGCAGAGCTAATAAAAGTACCAACATTAACTATGACTATGAGTATTCTCTGGGCATTGTCCCCTTTCCTTTCTCTTGTTAGTTACCAAAGAGTTAGCAGCAGGGGATTGCTAAACACAACCTCTAGTTACTAAACACAGCCCTCTAAACCCTTATCTTTACATACATACTTTCTCCTCTCGCACTTCTAGATAAAAATAAAATTGGGAGAACTTGACTAGAATATGTTAAACAACTCAAAAATATATATAGGCCCTGTTTGGCAAATAGAGTTTAGAATTTAGCTGTTAGAGTTTAGAGTTTGCTGTTAGAGTTTTAACTTTTTGTTCAGCAGATTTGACAACTTTTTTTTTTATAAATGTGTTTGGTAACAATTAACTGATTGCTAAAAGCTTATTGCCATTTGTTTATGTGAAATGACATTTATTGACATTTTAATACATATGTGTAGTATTATTATTAGAGGCAAAAAAGTCATTGAACATATTTTTACCTAATCCTCTAAAGAAAAAGCTCCTATTATGAGCTTTTTCATTTTGAGAGTTTTCATTCTAAAACTCTCTCTAAAACTCTCTCTTACCAAACACCCCTTTTAGAGTTTTTAATTAGTCAAAACTCTAAAAGTGGTCCCAAACTCTCTTTTTACTTCAAAATTCTAATTGCCAAACACCTATTGAAAAAATTCTAATTGCCAAACACCTATTGAAGTGCAATGAATGAAGATTTTGACCAACATGGCCTCGATTCAAATACAAGTAGCAATTTCTTTTTCCCCAAAAATTTCCAATTTTGTGCAAGGTATATGAAATTTATATCTGACTTCGTGCAAGCTTTATAAAATAGATGTATAGATTTCACACAGATTACATGAAACAAATACATTGATTTCCTGTATATTGTATGAAAGAATTATATCGATTTCATGTTGATTTCATGCTGTATGAAATAAATATAAATTTTCGGAAAGATCAAATGAAATTTTATACGTCTATTTTGTACAAATTGTATGAAAGTTCTATACACATTTCATGTTAATTGAATGAAATACCTATTCTATTTCGCGCAAAGTATTGCTCCTTAGTTGATCGAATATAAAATCAGTATTAATAGCAACTTTCAAATAACACATCTCATCTAAAACTCTATATTATGCACAGAGTACTATCAGTACAAGGCTTCTAAAATCATGTTTTTCCTTTGCTTTGTCTTTTGGTGCGAATGAGTAGTGATTGAAGGCATGTATTTGTCTTGGTTGTTAAGATTCCTCCAGGCCTTTATTAGTTTACCCGTTTTTTGACTGCAGAGTTTTAGGAGAAATAATGCTTGTGGAACATGAGAAAAAAGAGAAACTATTATTTTATATTAAAGTTGAATGTATGTGTGATGGAAAGTTAGTGGTCCCATTCCAAAAATAGAAACAAAAGAAATGGGTAAACTAATAAGGGACATCCCAAAAAGGAATACGGGTAAACTAATAAAGACCGGAGGGAGTAGTTTGGATTATGAGCGAAATCCGCTACTCCCACCACTTCCATCATGTACTTCTATTATACACCCTTTTAATGCAGGGTGTCTTCCTATAAAAAGTTACAGTGTCTTCTCGGATCATCCAACCACAACCATCAGAGCTATAACTCAATCAACACAACGATTAAGCAGCGAAGACCTCCATAACAAACAGTTCTATACCAGTTTTACTTGTTTTTATTTTATATGGTTGGTAAGAGCTCATAAGGCTTAATGTTTGGTTATTTTTAGTTTATCATTTGTGTGGTCTTTCCACGGTTTGTAATTCAGGTTTGTAATTAATGCAAATTACATTGATGTAAAAAAAAACATGCATTTGAATTTTACATTTTTTCATTGCTAACAGGTCAAAGACACTAAATGCTTAAAACAATTTAACAGAAGCGAACCTCGATTATAAAATAGCATGACATTCAATTGCTATTAGGGCTTGATCAATGTTGTTGGGTTTATAGTAGGGCTTTATGCGTGGGTGTGAAAAATGGGGAAGAGGAGAGGGAAAATAGGATATTAGGGGTATATTAGGTAATTTTAGAGGGTTATGTTAAGTAAGTAGAGGTTGCGTTACCATGTAGCAGAATAGCCAAACTCAAGCAATAATCCTCATGAGTGACAAGACTGGTAAGTGGTAACCTTACAAATCTACACTTATATCAGAATTAAAGCTTTTGCAGGATCTCTATACATACAACTTCATACAATCTGTACAAAAGCAATAGCTTTAACGTTTCTTCCCATGTCATATTATGTGATATATACACTAGGATATATACAATGTTGGGCATCGGCAAGTTAGTTAAAACTTTCAAGAGCACCTAAAATTCCGCAAAATCATGTTTCAAGAAGCCTAATCACTCAGGCATTATGACTGCTTATAAGTCACCATCTACAAATTCCAGGTAGCTCATTCTGACTTAAAGCAAGAATCTCCTCATACCTCGAAGCATATACAAAACCCCATAACTGTAGAAGATATAAGAAACATAACAAGTCCAATGAGTGTCTTGGTTTCATCTCATAACTCAAACTTCTTCATGAGAAACTACTGAAGACATATGCAGCATGGAATTAGGAAAGGAGAAGCAACAAAACACAATTTACTGCGATGAGGAAAGGAGTAGCTTCAGCAATAAATTAATAATTTTGCTTATAAATCAAGTAAGTACCTTTGTTATGTTTATTACTCCTATTAACAAAATACTCCCTCTGTTTTTAAACTCATGCTCCATTTTCACTTGCACACTTGCCGATGTACAACATTGCCATTAGAATCTCTAATTATCCATTATTAAAAAACTATAACAGTTGATATTTTGAAAATATAGTAATATACATCGAGACAAATTCAACATCTTGTATGCTAACATTGAGTTTTAAATTTTATGCATATGTAGAAAGATATGGTCAAAGTAGAGTCTGTAAATAGTGCAAAAAGTCAAAATAGAGCATCCATTAAAAAATTGAGGGAGTAGTATGTCCATTAAAAAATTGAGGGAGTAGTATGTGAATAAAGAAGGGAACTAAAGTAACTTTAAATATATTCAAAGAGATCTTCAAAGAAAAAAGTCATTATATGATTAAAGATCCCTAGGGAAAATGTGCTTGTGTTTCAAAGAAAACTTGATCTCCAAGGTTAGAGAAAGGAGCAACGAAATTTTCATGAGAAATACCATACATCGAAGCAGAAAAATTACACATGGTCATGTTAGCACTAGAACATATGTACACGCACATTTTTGGTACATATAAAGAGGATGACAGAGGACAAAAGTACCTCAACTTCTTTCACAACAAAGTCTTCAGAGAGCGAGAGGCAAGAATTGCCATAGGTTTCAGACGCTGCACTTGATCCATTCAATCTGTTCAAGTGTGACATATATGGAGCTATAAGTTCTTCCGGATTCAATAGTGGACGATATGCCATTTGACTTAGTCTAAGACATATTATTTCTAGAGTTGGAAGGCATCCTAATCTCTAGGTCCTGTATAATTACTTCAATACAAATGGAACTTAGCTATTCTCTCCACCTCTAAATTAAATCTTGCAAAATAAGATGATATGGTTTATCACAGATGTAACGTGTGTGAGAAAAAAGAGCAGGAAATAGAACTTACAGATCACTATCAAGGTAAAGTGCAAAATGTTGACCACCACCAAGTGCAAGGAAATCAGGAGAACACACCGTATAATATCGATTTGCACCTGCAGAGGTACCATGAAGTAATTCATCTAGATCTACTAAAAAGAAGGTTACATAAAATTTATTTTTGGAAAACCTAAAAAGAATCTCAAAAACACAAGGACAGTGCTCCAGCCTCCAAAACCTATCAGGAGAAAATATAATTTTGAGTGCAGTTCAAATGAGCCACATTTCATGGTGTCTTAAGACTTTAACAACATATTAAATTTGAGAGGGGAGAGACCATAGTCTAATAATAGTACTATAAAAGTACAGCACGGCTCCAATTCTAATACCTGTGGGACGATAAATTATTGGCTGGCCAGGTACATCTGTAAATAGAAATGTGCTATTTGACCCCTGAATAGAGGTTGAGGAATTAGTAATATGTTACAGAAACACAGTCCATGATCTTAAGAAAGTCTACTGATCAAACTCACCTGATATCTCTTGCTCTTAGAGGGTTTGAGAGGCGCCTCAACCAAGCCGCCAAAAACTGCACCTCCTCGGTCACCAACCACCTGTTAGATATGGTACATATTATCAGAGCATACAATATCTGAATGTCCAATGATTAAGTCCATCTTTTAGAAGACCAAGAGTACTCCCAATGTTTCATTCAAGATTCAACTGGCAGTGAAAAATAATGTTTGTGAAAACGAACTTATGCCCAGACATTCGCCACAGCCAATTGCTCATTTTCTTGTGAACATATACTATATTATTCAAGATCAGAGAAATATCCTAATTCATATATCGAATTATTTTCCTACATTCCATGGATCATATTTCAATCCAAGGTCAATTTTAAAGCAAAGCTACTTCCATAACACATTACAGTGCAGATATGAAACAGAGCCAGACTGAATTCAAACATTATACGCACAAAGTCCACTTGCTGGCGACTATAACCTTTGATTAACAATCAACACTTCGATCTCTAAAGCATTAAAACATTGCAAAAATCTTAGGCTTAATATCACTACATAGAATCACAAAAAAGTAAGCATCTGAAAGTAGTAGTAGAGTGGAAAAGAAGATACCAGTAAACTCAAGCCAGGGCAGAGCATACTTTTCCGGTACAAGGTTGAGAGTGATATGCCATGCCTCCATGTGCTGCAAAACACAGCAGAACAGTCAGCTTACATATAATCAAATGATGAAGGAACCAAACAAATATTCAGAAACCCAAAATCCAAATTCAAAAAGACTGTGATCCTACACCTGTATAGCAACACCCATTTTCGCCCTTTAACAAGGGATGGAAGGGAAGCATACAGTTTGATCCGGGTTTTCTGTGAAAGAAGCAATGAATTTTCAGACATATCTGGAAGTTCACCCAATGATAGGATTTCATCTGTGCCTCCCATTGGACTTAAATTTCCTCCATCTTGGCATCCATTTTTATCATCAGTTTTAGTTTCATGGTTCGACATTCGCCCTGATGCTTGATTCCGGTACCATGCTAATCTTGCAGCATAACTCATAGCTTTGCCAATAGACTGTCTCCCCCTAGATATTAACCCTCTCTTTCCACCACTCTCTTTCACAACAGTTACATTTTCATGTTCTGCTACAACTTCAGGCTTAATTTCAGGTCTAGCTTCAGTTTCAGTTTCGGATTCCGATTCAGCTTTTACAGGTGCTTTACTATGCTGCCCACCTTCTCTTTCAGCACTAAAGTAATCATCTTTTAGTAAAGAATAAAGAAAGGCACTGAAAGATGAGGTATCAGGTCCCTCAACTGTAGGCAAAGTACCCTCTTCAGAATTTGACTCAACATGACTTTTCTCTGAGTCAGTTTCATTATCCTAAAATAAAAAATAAAAAAAACCCAGATAAATTAAAGCATTCAAACAAAAACCCAGAATCTTGATTTCCACAAATTTAATCCCAAAACACAAAAAGCAACAAAATTTCAGCAATTCATCAAATGGGTACACTATAAAAATCATTCAACTTGAGCTGCAGTGAAAATTAAAAAAAAAATTACCAAACCCATGAAATAAAATTGCAGGAAATAAAAAAAAAATCCGAAGAAATAGCAAGAAAAAAAAGGTAAGAAGAGAGAGAAAGAGACATACAGGAGGTGGGTTCTTGGAGGGTTTATCAGAAATGGGGTTAAGAAGAACAGTGGTGAAGTCAGACACAAGATTGACTGCTTTGCTTCGAAGAGATCGTTGCTTTCCCATTTTCTAATCCCAGAATTTACTATTACAATCAAACAACCAAATGAGAGAAAATAGGATCATCAAACATCAGAAATTCCTAAAATAAATTGGTTGGGTAATTTGTGTAATATATCATATTCTCATTCATTTTGAGAGGAGATAACTTGACCTTTTCTTTGTTAATTGTTTGTGAGAAACCCCAGAAAGTGCAATTTGAGCAGACCGCAACCAAAGCATAAGGCAGCACGTCATTTTCAGGTTTCTCCTCTCCAGATTACTTCACCCGAAAGTTATAATACTTTATTAAGGTAAAGGATACTGAATAGCCATACAAGACTTCATGGCCCAATGGATAAGGCGCTGGTCTACGGAACCAGAGATTCTGGGTTCGATCCCCAGTGAAGTCGATTATTGTTGATTTTCGGTTTTTTTTGGCTTAATAGTTGTAACATTTCTTTTTCAGTAAGTTTTTATACAATGGACTAGGAAGGTCTTTTTTTTTTATTGTAATTACGGCTCCGTTTGGTAGGGCGTAAAATATTTTCATGGAAAACTGTTTTCCTCTATTTTCTATTTTACATTGTTTGGTTTGCAAAGGAGTGTAAAATCATTTTCCTCATGAGTAAAATTTTTCCTCAAAGATGGAAAATCATTTTCCCTTCAAAATGAAGGTTTAAAACTATTTTCCTTCCTTTCTCTCTTATCTCTCAGACACTCCTCTCACTACCTCCTTTACTTTCCCCTTCATTTTCCTTCCATTTCATCATTTTTCTTACATTGGAACCAAACAAATGGAAAACTAATTTTGGAATTGTCTTTTTCATTGTAAATTGTTTCCATGAAAATCATTTTACACTGAAAATGTTTTACACCCAACCAAACGGAGCCTACATATAACCTGTTTGTACGACTTTTATCATGCACCGGGCTCAAGTGTACCGTGACTACGTGAGTATGGTAATACCGATCGCTATTTTTTTGCTTATTTGCTCTTCGTTCCTTAGTACTTCATCTTTATAAGCAATTTTCTTGATTAGTCTAGAATTGGATTTTTCATTCTTCAATTTTACAAAAAAAAAAATTAAGATTGTACATTATATGTGACATTAGAAGTTGATATTGTGTTTTGTGAGCATAAATTCAGTTGATAAATCGATTTTTTCTAATCTTTCGTTTAAAACTTTTTGTATAAGTAAATAGATGGAGTAGGTTTGATGATTAGTTTATTTTTCATGGAAAAAGAAAGTTTATGATTGTATTTGTATAGGGATGGCAATGGGTCAGAGATGGGCCGGGTGGACCTCAACTCGCCCCATCACCCGCAACTCAAATCCCCATCCACACCATCCATCACCCGCCAAAAATTCCACCCATATCCACCCCACCCATCAACCGCGGGTGGGGCGAGAATTTCAAGATTTCATAAAAAAAATATAATACAACAATATTCTATTTTGGGATAATAAATAAGGATATATACTTAAGATAGAGATAATCATGTAAGATTTTTTTAGTTTGGTTGGATTTTGAAATGAAAACTTTTTGTATAATGATATCTTATATATGATTATGATGCTCTTAACCTATGCCTTGTGGCATAGGTTAGAAAAATCCTTATTAGTATATAGTAATATATTATATATATAAATTATATGGGTGGATGGATGGAGCGGGTGATAGGTAAAAAATGTTCACCTATCTCTGGCCCGCCCTCCCATTCGCTTCACCCGCCTCATTGTGGGTTTTCACCTATTTATCTAGGCCGGATAGGTGGATAATCCACTCACCCATGAATAATTGCCAGCTCTAATGTGTATGATGACATAGCGCCATGTCATTTGTGGTTTTTGATCTTATTAATTTGTACTTTTTCAATCAGAGGCAAAGCAATATATTAACTGCCATTAATATTTTGTCACAAATAAAAGTTACAGGTGATGGTTGGATAATGACTTACAAAGTAAACGATCATAAATTGAAGACTTTTTACAAAAAAGTAAATTGACATTTTGTAACTAACACACCAAGTAGTTTTGGGCCTTATTCTTTTGGACTTATTTTCAGTTCAGTTCAGTTCTCTCGCAGTTTGATTCAGTTCAGTTCAGTCGAGTTCAGTATCTCCCAGTCCAAAAGAACAGAGCCTTGATCTAGTCATAAGGTTTTTATTTCGCAATCTCGGATGGAATTCCCTTATCTTCCCTCCATTCCTAAGGGACCTTACCCGCGTAGTTGGGCTGTATTAACCTACAAGAGGTTGTGTTCCAGCAGGACACTCTTGTAAGTTGTAACTGTAACACGAGAAGGTTCAAAGCAATTGCCATGCCACTATGCCAGAAAAGGTAAAGGATCTTTGCAAGTCATCACCACGTCAAGCAGTGCAATAAAAATGTGAATGCAAGGCAAAGGGAACGCAATTAAAGCACATCTGTCCGATCGTTACAATTTTATTAGTAATTAGTAAGGCATACCAATACGAATCGCTATTTACCGTCCGTATTTACTTGAAATCGCCCGTATTTTTTTCATTAAATACCCCCCATGCCCTCCCCCTTTCACCTCACTTTACCCTCTCCACTCTCACCAAACTTAAGCTCTCTCTCTCTCTACCATCAAGCACTAACACCACCACCACCTTCCGAACACCATCGCCGGCCGACCACCACCCACCACCGGAGCACCACCATCGGAGCACCACCGACGCAAAATGTCCGATGAAGGACCGTCAACGCCGCCGGAACGAAATGTGGTAAGTTGGATTTTTTTTTTTTTTTAAGTTGCCGGGAAATTTTTTTTGGCCACCGGAGCAGGGTAACGGATCGAAATTCCGTTACCCCAGTGGAAGAAACGGATGTAAAACCCGTTGCTTCCACAGAACCAACGAACCAAAAATCCGTTGCCTCTGTGGAAGAAACGGAAAAGTGATCCGTTACCATGGTAACGGATCACTTTTCGGTACCACCACGAGGTAACGTAGATCCGATCCGTTACCTCGTGGTGGTAACGGAAAAGATATCCGTTACGGAGGCGGTGGTAACGGATTTCCTATCCGTTGCCCCGCATTTTCGAAAAAAAAAATATCTTTTGTAGCCTCGTGTTTTCCGGCGAGGGGTTGGGGGGGAGGGAGTTTGGGTTTTTTTTTATTTTTTCTTTTTTTAAAATTTATGTTTTGTTTATGTTTGTAGTAATTTATGTTTTGTTTTTTAATAATTATATATTTATGTTTATTTAAAATATTTTATATTTGTTCCTAATTTATTTATTTATTTATTAATAATTTCTGTTTGAATTAAAAATAATAATTTGTGTTTATTTGGGTTTTTATAATTTATGTGAATAATTAATTTGAATATATTAATTAAATGTTAATAGTTAATATGTTCCATTTAGTTAATATTTGATTTTCCGTCATAATTAGTATTGATTTTGTAATTAGCGAATAATAGTACATCCGTTTATGTTAATTTTGTTAACGAATATTTAGTTAATATTTTTTGATATTGTTTTCAAATATGTGAATAATATTATTGATTATATGTTGTCTAATTGAAAAAATGCTAAACATTATAGGCTTATTTGCCGGACTTTGGGGGTGATTATATAGATTATAATCACATGTTTTATAATGAAACACTATGGGCTGAGAAAAAGGAACTACAAGATTGGGTTAAGAAAAGGGCAAATGAAATCGGGTTTGTGATGATTATTATGTCAAATCATAAACACGATCCTAGTGGACGAGAATATGTATATATGAAATGTAACCGGGGCGCACCATATAGGGGTGAAGGTAGAGATCTTAGTGTAGCAGAACGGGTAGCTACAAAGACAAAAGCCTGTGGCTGTAGAGCGGGAGTTAAGGTTGAGTATTTGGAGTACCCGGATCGAACCGGATGGGTGATCAAAGCGTAACGGGGGATTAGGGGCATGCACAATCATGAGTTCATTCATTACCCCGAGGGCCATCGACCCATCATCGGCGGCCTTAGTCCGGCCAGCAAAGGTATTCGCTCGCGATATGATAAAATCGCACGTTAAGCCTCGCTAGTATAATGAAAGTCGTGAATGAAAAATTTCCCGATGATCATCCAAATATGAGACACTTGTACAACCCGAAGGAAAAGGATAGAAGGGAAGCAATGGATGGTAGAGACGTGATGCAACACTTCCTTCACCTTGCTCGAGAGAGCGACTACCTTCACCGGATTAGGCAAGACGAGGAGACAAATGCAATGATCGGCAAAGATTCATGGTGCACCCTCGTTCGGCAAATATCCTCCGAACTTATCCACTTGTTGTTGGTATGGATGCAACATATAAAACCAACAAATATAACATGCCTTTTCTAGAGCTCATTGGGATGACGCCGTGCAACAAGAATTTTATGGTTGGGTATGCTCGATGGCCAACGAAACAGTGATAGTTATAATTGGGTGTTGGACAAGTTTAAGTTGCTTATTGGAGTGAATGTTGTCCCCGTTACACTCATTACCGACCGTGATTTGGGCCTTATGAAAGCGATCGGGAAGTGTTTCCTAACTCGCACATTTGCTATGTAGATGGCATATCAACAAAGACGTGCGGGCTAGAGTGAGTAACATCATGGGCAACACCGATGCGGGTCCGAGATTCGTGAGCCGAACTTGGTATCGGATAGTCAACGCAACCGACGAGAGGAGTTATGAGGCCGAGGTTGATAATATGAGAGATGTGTACGAAAGTGGCCTAAAATAATCCAATACGTTGAAACAACTTGGCTTGTGTACAAAGAGAAGTTTGTGCGGGCATGGACGGACAATGTACTTCACCTTGGGAACACGTGCACTAGCCGAGTTGAAAGTGCACACTCGCACCGAAGTCTTGGGTTTTTAGTAGCACAACGCCTTGGACTCAATCTTTTCTATTGCTCACAAAGTGAGATAGAAAATCGTGTGAAGAAGGTTGAGAATGATTTGGAGGAAAGTCGGCGTCAGCACGGAATATTATACAAGACTCGGGCATTGTATCAATTAAATGGTCGAGTCTCGCATTACCGTTTAGAACTCATTCGCATGAGGAAAATCGTATGCGGGAGTTAGGCTACGAGGTATATCAGCGTTGCGGTTGCTCGTTGAGAACCACACATGCAATCCCCTGTGCATGCGCCATACGGAGACGATTGGAGGCGAACGAGAGTCCATGCACTCGACGGACTTACATCCTTATTGGACTACTTTGATCATTGGTGATGGTGTCAACAACCCTGTGTTTGTATCTGAGGCAGCACAAGATTCTCAGTACTTCTTAGAGTTGGTTGAGCAGGTTCAAAGTAGTGATCCTGCCGTATTGCGGAGCGCTACCCGGGTTCTAGAGGAACATCTGCGTAATCCGGGCGATTCAGCTTTTGAGCCCGATATTGTCGAGAACCCCAAAGGGAGACCACGCCGAAAGAATCACCCAAGTACAAAACGAAAGAAGAGTGGCTTTGAGCACACATCCAGTTCGTCTTCAAAGAGAAGCAGATCTTCAGGTTCAGTTATGAGCTTGTCAACTTCTACAGGTAATATGTTTGTTAATTGTATGTATTGATTATTGATAACATTTATTTGATACGTACTGATAAATTTTATGTTAATTAATTTGATTGTTGTAGGTCGGGAAAGCGTGGATGGACAAGATGGTGTTAGTGGATTTCCATTTTACCGCAGGATTCCTGGGATTCTTCGCCCATTCATTACTAGATGGACTAATGTCCAGGGCGGACGAATCGTGGATTTCGGAACCGTTGCGCATTGTTTTTTAGGGAGTGAAGACCATTGGGGTTTTATCCGCCAAAATATGGCAAATGAGATTGTTCGCTCATCGGGATGTTTACACACATATTTATTATGATGGGATAGACGCGAAGCAATAAGGCGCATTATTTGGAATGGGGGGCAAGATCTCGAGGCTCATTGGATGGTTACTTCGCAAGACTTGTTTCCTATTGCGCGAGATGTTCAATGCCTTGATCATTTTAGTAGGACTTGGCCCGAAGGGACAACTATATCCGTGTATCACTGTCCTTCCTTGGCGTGCTTCTGAATACACGGTGGGTCCAACTAACGAACTCGTAATTGCACATCTTGGTACCTTTAAGCATTATATTAGACTGGAGTTACTTCCCGGATCACCGGTACCACCTATTCATAACTTGTGGCATAACATGCATGAAGATAGTGTTGATGGTTGGGATCTGTTGTATGGTGTGCGACGCGCTTTATGGGATGAGTTACTCTCTTCTTAGTATATAGTACATAGTGCGATCTATTCATTGTAATATTTTATGTAATGTATTTGATAAATGCATTTGTAATTATTAATACTATTTGATAATTGAATTTGAGCCGAATAAGTAGTATTTGATATGATATTAATTTATAATGTTGGATCATATTAATTTATAATGTTGGATCATAATAAGTTGCAATGATTCAAATTGAAATAATAGGTTGCAATGATTCAAATTGAAACAATAGGTTGCAATGATTCAAATTGAAATAATAAATATCATCATAAAACCAAAGTCATATATACCTAACAAAGTAATATCATCAAAAAATGTAACTACATAATACATCCAAAGTAATATCATCAAATAATGTAACTACATAATACACCCATACATAACTAATGGAATGAGAACACTGAAATGCAATGACTACATGTCATGATGATGCTCGTCCTCAGCAGCGTCCCGTGCCCGATCTAGACGCAATGCAGCATCCCAATCCCGAGCGAGGTCGGCCAACATCTCATATGCCAAAGAAGTGTTGGGTCGCTGGTCATTGTGCCGATCCTCCGTCAACGCTCTCGTGGCGTCAAAATGTCGGGCCATCCACTGCAAAAAGTCGATTAGTTATGTTATGTTATGTATCAATAATATAACATATAAAATAGTAAACAAATAAATGATTATATTGCGTACATAGTGGGTGTTTGAAGTGTTGGCCCAGGGGCGGAATATGCGTCCTATCTGCAAAGAATGAGGGTAGGATGGGAATATGTACAAAACCAATCCATGTACTCCCTCGAACACTCTCCGCGACGAGTAACCCGTCTCAACCGTGATACGTTGAGACCCCCAAAGATATGGCGTGAACCGCCGCCATGCGGACTCGGCCATCGAGACCGAGAATTGAACCTCATACCTCTTCGGGTTGCTCGGTCGTATGCGAAATCGGGGGCTGAATAGGAGGGGTAGGAATGACCCGAACAAAACCCAACTTGTCGCAAAGCACACGATCCGGGTTGTACGGCTCAATGATACCTCGATAACGTATGAAACCGACATACAACGTCCTCGGAATCATGGCGACTGGTCATCCCCATATGGCGTCCAATCGACACGAAAACGGATAAATGTAATAATTTCATGTTACTAACGTAGTAGTAATATATGAGAACATAATAATATATATTTTACTAATGCATTAAATATTCGTACCTCTCGTAACCCGAAGGTTGTCCAAGCGTCTACGAATGGACTCCGGTCGGGACGAAATCCTTGCCGACGATGTGATAATCCCACTTCCGTGCCCGGGGATCATGATCACCGAAGGCCGGCCCTCTCGCCGTGGTCGGAAACACGGGAAGTACTCGTATATCCAGACCTTGGAGGAGCGTCGGACACCCGGCAACCCTGTTTGCTATCCGCTCTAGACGCAACCCCTAGCCGACGATATAGGTACGCCAAAGCAAATGAGCCCCACGAGTAAGTATGAACCGAATCAAGGTCATCCAGGCTCGGTTATGTTTCGGGGCATGAGGCGGGAACCACTCTTATCGGTGAAGAGGGTACACCCAAGTGTCGGGGAGGAACCATGCGCGAACCTCGCACGTCGCCGGACGGCCCGATCCATGCGCAAGTGATCGAAAATCTTACGAACGGTAACGCCACCGTTCCTCCGCACCCGTGAGTCCTCACATAATAACTCCTCACGAGTCAAGCCGAGGAGCTCCTCAAACCGTACATACAACTCGGAAAAAAAAGACTAACAGTCCGACCCTCAATAGGAACACGTAGGATCCGCCAAACGTCATGTAACATGATCGTCATCTCTCCAAAAGGCATGTGAAACGTGTTCGTGTCTGGGCCGCTAACGCTCTACAAACGCTCGTAAGTAATGGAAAGTCAAGGTGCCCAAACATAATCCCCGGTAGCCGGGCAATACAAGATCTATCCAAGCGCCGCAACGATCGCTCGCGGAAACCCCAAGTCAAGAACGGATCAAATGCATTGGAGCGGTTATGGCACAAAGCATAACATCCCTAGCAGTCGTATCGTGGTATATACGGGAGCCGACGTGCCCCCGCCAACTACGAATCGTGGTACCGTCAAGTGGGCCCCCGTGCATCGCCTCGGTAACTAACCACGAAGTATCGCTAGCAGCTCTAGCCCCGCTCGACGACCTACTAGATCCCGAACTCGACCCCGAAACAAACCTCCCTCTACTACCCTTCCTCACGGGCACATGGGAGGCGGCTTCACCCACATCGGCTCCATCGTCATCTCTCATAGCATGATCTAACTCCCGCTCGTCCCCAATATCCCATCCAAGACTATCGGGCGCGTCCTCGGGAATAGGCATCCGGCTAGCCCGAGCATCGATCCCTCGCCCTCCTACTAGATGCATCAACACCACGAGATCTAGTGTGTCGTGGCGTCGATCCATCGGGACCATCAAGACCCTAATAATACATTATGTTAATTATTTATTATTTATTTAATGTCTACGTTATTATATTGTAATTACTACTAATCTATAACCATTGACACTCTAATAATTACTTAACTAAAATTATAAGGAAAACTAATACTAAGATGCATTAACATTGGTGATGGTGTTAACATAATATTATTAAAATATATTAACATGCGCAAAGTAAGTAAATTAGGGCATTATTATATAACTATTCACTTTCTAATAATTAATTAACTAAAATTACAACAATAAATCATATTAACTTGCTAATATCATTAGTAAACATGCTAATAAAAACAAATACCATACATAAATTAACATGTTAATAAAAACAAATTAACATGCTAATATCATTACAATAAATAATCGTAATATGCTACTAATATAAAATAATAACATGCTAATATCATTGAAATATTTTAATAATATAATAACATGCTCAAATCAATATATTAACTTATTATATAATAACTATTAAAATTAAATAATACTATTATCACATGCTATTAAACAATTAAATAAATTAAATCAAATAAATTAAATAATACTACCATGTTACTAACATGCATTAACATAATAATAATAAAACCTAATTACCATATTATCACACAAATTAACATATTAACTATTCCAATTAAATTAATATATTCAAATAACTATTGACATTAATTATAAAAGTCCAAATAAACACAAATTATTATTTTTAATAATTCAAACAGAAATTATTAATACATAAATTACGAACAAACATAAATTATTTAAAATAAACATATAAACATAATTAGAAAAAAACAGAAATTAATAAAACATAAACATAAATTAAAAAAAAGGAAAAAAAACCCAAAATCCACCCTCCCTCGCCGGAAAACACAAAGAACAAAAATTTTTTTTTTTTCGTGAATGCGGGGAGCAACGGACGAGAAATGCGTTACCACCACACGGTGGTAACGGACATCTTGCCGATTACCACCGCAGAGGTAACGGTTCGAGATCTACGTTACCTCTGCGGTGGTAACGGAAAAGTGATCCGGTTACGGTAACGGATCACTTTTCCGTTACCACCGCAGAGGTAACGTAGATCCGAACCGTTACCTCCGCGGTGGTAACGGTAAAGATGTCCGTTACCACCGTGTGGTGGTAACGCATTTCGTCCGTTGCCCTCGCATTTACGAAAAAAAAAAATTTTTTTTTCCTCGTTTTTCCGGCGACGAGTGGGGCAATTTTCCGGCAAGCCTACGTTGGTTTTGACCACAAATAACTACAAAACTAACCTGATTTGAAGATTCCCCGATTTCCTTTCCCTTCTTCCTTGGGCCCATTCTTTTTCCGGCGTGTTGTGGTGGTGGTCGGCGTCGGTGTCTTCTTCGTCCTCGCTCCGGTGGTCGCCAGACGGCCTTCCTCGCCCGGTGGTGGTGGTTGCCGTGTGGTGGTGGTGGCAGTGGTGGTGGTGGTGGCTTTGGGGGTGGTGGTGGCTTTGGTGGTGGTGGCTATGGTGGGAGTGAGGAGTGAGAGTGAGAGAGTGAGAGAGTGTTAGAGTGAGAGAGTGAGAGAGTGTGGGGGTATGGGATCTTATTTGTAGAGGGTAGTTTAGAAAGTATTTTAAAAAAAAAATACGGGCGATTTCAAGGAAATACGGGCGGTATTTAGTAACCCCCATACCAATCGCATCTCTTCCATTTTTGTAATAAAATAAATGGATTTACAATCCCCATTATGGACTTCCATCATTTCATCCACCCCCTTTTCTGCTCACTCTATATATATCAACCCCACAAAATTATACATATCACCATTTAAGGGTACATTTCATCAATCAATCTTACAAAAAGAAGGGAAAAAAAAAGGAGATCTGAATTGCAACAATGGCTTCTCTCTCTGTTCCAGCTGCTCTCCCTGATGTCGCCGAAGATGTTGAACAACTCCACAAAGCTTTTTCAGGTAACTAACACCTCTCTTTCTTTCTTTCTTTTTTTTTTTTAAAAAAAATTGATCTGAACATTTATAATTTGATGATCCTGACATCTTTTACTATATTTTTTGTTGTTTTTAATGTGGGTTGTTAGTTTGTGTTGATTAAAACTCAAAAGTTGATATCTTTGATTACTATGTCAAAAAAGAAAATAAAGTTGATGCATTTATGTTTATAACATGATGATAGACTTGAAGATGGATTTATCAATGGTGATTATTGTAAAAGATGATGAAAAGGTAGACAATTTGAGTAGTAAAAATGGAAAATCTTTTTGCAGGATGGGGAACGAACGAGGATTTGATCATAACAATATTGGCGCACAGGAATGCGTGCCAACGCAAGTTGATCCGTGAGCTTTATACTTCCACCTATGGAGAAGATCTCCTTAAAACCCTTGACAAGGAGCTTACTAGTGATTTTGAGGTAATTTATTTACTAATGAATTTTCTGTGATAATATTAGTACAACATTTTTTATTTATGGAATATGGATGTGTTTACTAATGCAAATGGTGATGTGATATGTGATCCATTGTTCTTTTTGATTTGTGTTGGAGGGTCAAGTCGAATTTGCGTTGTTGGATGGTAGATTTGGTAGTGGGTGAAATGTGGCATATGTGAGTGACATTTTATGCAATCTCCCTTATCTAGTAGGGGTTTTGGAGAGAGGTGAGAAAATGCAGGGCCTTTTGGGTTTTTTAAGGGTGTTTTGCATTATTCACAAGCTCGGATATTGAACTAACTAGTCGTTTGATTGTATATAAGACGTTGTATTCTAGGAATTTTGTGAGAAAATTGTTTGGTTTTAGTTTCCATAGGGAAGTTCTACTTAGTAAGGGGAGGTTGATTAACTTGCGTTTATGTCAACCAAACAACACATCGGATTTTTTTTACTTCCTAGGAATTTCTATTTCCCGTGCAATTTGATGTCAACTAATAAACTGACCAGTGACCACTAAGACCTCCTTGTTTGGCATGCTTTAGTTTGAGCTTTTGTTTGAATCGGTATCAACAATCTGTAACTAAGTGAAAGCGTGATGCATAGTGTTTGAATGGTGCAGAAAGCAGTTCATTTGTTTACCCTGGATCCTCCTGAGCGTGATGCACATTTGGCAAATGAAACTACAAAGAAGTTCACTTCTAGCAATTGGGTTCTTATTGAAGTTGCTTGTACAAGGTCTTCGGATGACCTCTTCAGCGCTAGGAGAGCCTACCATGCTCGTTACAAGAAATCCCTCGAAGAAGATGTGGCTCAACACACAACTGGTGACTTCCGCAAGGTAATTACTATAAACTTCGTCTAAAACTAGTTGCAATGTGGATAGTGTAATTTGAGTTAGTAATATGAGAACTGTTAAATCTTGACAAAGGAAGTATAAGGCCTTGTGAGAAACTTGAATCGAAATTATGGCTGCCATTGCTGAGGAAGAAGGGTTTCAAAATTGGATAACAAATATGGTACCCCTTAGGCCATTTAGATACATGGCTAATTGGCTGGCTATTAGGAAGTGCAAGGTGATGGTTTGCTCATTGCTTTTAGAGGGTCGAAATTTATGTTGCATGAAGATTGATAGAGACATGTCACATGTATATGAACGGGATATGAACAGGGTGATTTTAAACTTTTTCTTTTTCAATTAATTCCAGTGTGACGTAGATTTTTCAGATTTTTGAGAATTGGACATTGTACACTTGACCTACTAGAAGCACAATGTCTATACTACCAAGACCCATATGGCCAAATACTAAAACTTAAAAACCTATCACTTTTGTCCTGAAAGTTACGCTCTCCCTTTCACATTATATTACGGAAATGTTACTTTGTACTACCTCCGTTCTTTTTACTTGCATAGAGAGATAGAGAGAGATAAAAAGAAACTCATGTGCTAGGAGAGAGAAAGAGAGAATGTATTGCCAAAAATATAAACGATGCAAGTAATAGGGACGATGCAAGAAAAAAAACGGAGGAAGTATTTGAATAATCTATATATTGCTTTTGTATAAAGGTCCAATTCATAGAAGTTCAAGAAAACTGAAAGGAAGTATGGCTGTATCAACTTCTTACTAGACTCCGCTTAATTGAGATATCTCGCATCCTTTGCAGCTTTTGGTTCCTTTGGTGAGCTCATTCAGATATGAAGGGCCCGAGGTTAACACACATCTGGCAAAATCAGAGGCTAAAATACTTCATGAGAAGATCTCAGACAAAGCTTATGCTGATGATGATTTCATTAGAATCATTGCTACAAGGAGCAAAGCACAGCTCAGCGCCACACTCAACACCTACAACAATGACTATGGTCATGCTATTACCAAGGTATAGAAGTCAGTTCTTAGTACTGTTATGTTTTTATTACATGGATGTAAGGTAGCTTAATTGGTAAAGTTTTGTGCGTGTGGTGCCAAGACCTGTAATCGAATCTCGTCTCTATCACCACCTTTGTGATTCTCTATACACAAAAGTGTGTTACGGATTTTTAGTTCTAAGATCATCCTATGTGACTATTTACAGGATCTTAAGGAGGATCCCAAGGATGATTACTTGAAGTTGCTGAGGGCAACTATTAAATGCCTGACCTGCCCCGAGAAATACTATGAGAAGCTTCTTCGTCTCGCTATTAACAAGATGGGGACAGATGAATCGGCTCTGACTAGAGTTGTGACCACTAGGGCAGAAGTGGACATGCAACGCATCAAGGAAGAGTACTATCGCAGAAACAGCGTTCACCTTGATCATGCCATTGCAAAGGACACTCATGGAGACTATGAGAAAATGCTGATTGAGTTGGTTGGCGCTGGAAATGCTTGAGCAAACGTCTTGGATATTGTCTAGTGGGAATGGTGACTGATTTTGCTGCTGAGACTTTTATGTTTGGTGCAAGCTGTTGTTATGGTTGGATTTTTCCTGTTTTAATGTACTCGCAGAAACTTTTGCTTGAATAAAGATTATATGGGTTTGTATTAGTCCATGCAAATCTTATGCAACCTGAGCCTGAATGGTATTGAGTGTCCACTATCCATACTTACATGGCCCGCTTTTGACTTGAAAACTATAGGAATTAATATCTCTTCTGATCTATGATCTATCATAAGAAGTCAATTGATATCTGATAATAGACTTGGACATCTCCTGACAAATATTATATTTGAATCGACTGGATACAAGTAACCTGTTTGCCATCTCTTTGAGTAGCTATGTACTACTATGCAGTATGTGAATCATACACTAGCCCAACTGGAAGTCTGGAACCAAAGAGCACGGGAAAAAGCAAGTAATTTCCAAGCAGGTAACAAATTTGATTTGAGCTACTGGTTCGACGCATTGGCCGAATTTAAGCAGGTAGAACTACTCAACAATTTGAGTGCGTTGGAGATATTGTTAATAATTAGCAATACATTTTAGGATTTGATGAAGTCTGCTAAATAGAGACACAAAGCATGCAGAAAGCCTTAAAATAAACGTAATGCCATGACATGGCAAGTCTTAGCTAAATTATTCAGGTTACAAGATTAAACCTACTATAATGACGGTTAGCTAGCTAGCTAACAAACCCTGAGGTTGCTGCACTAAAAGGCACGAAGAACTCTCAAGTCTCATCGGTCTGATCAGATTAAAGTTGGTCAGTGTATAGCAATGATTTGTGGCATAGGAATTTAAACCAAAGCAATGCTGCTTTCCCCGCCAGGAGGCTTGCGCACACCACCAAAATAATCTCTGGGTTCTACTCTATCTCCCTCGGCAAATATATTGCTGCCACTCATTTCTCTCAGCTTTGCCTTGCTGAGTGACTTCTCTGTTGACCCTGCTGGTGCATCTCCCTTGAAAATATCGTTACCTGTCAGCTCTTGGAACTTCTGGTCGTGAAGCTTCCTTGTTGACTTGACAACAGGTTCTTCACCAAACATAATATTGCTCTGCCCTCCAGCAGGCTACAAAAATTTAGAAATGCTTATCAATGCACCATTATTGATGAAAATCACCTGACACTTGCAGCTTAGAAGCTTTAATCTTTAAGAAACTTAATTAGCTATCAGGCAATTCACTTAACACACATAGAATTTTCATATTCAGATGAAACCTGTTGTGCCCCCTATTGGTTCTATAATCATTGTTCTGTAAACATCGCCAAGAAGCTCAAGGCAGTGTATAATTAAGGCTATACCAATTAATTTGATTTCTGAACACAGAGGCAGGTTAAAGAAAAGCGGAAACAAACTTGTATAACTGGAGAAGTAAAAGCAGATTTGAGTCACCCTCCTATGCACAAATTATACTCACATTGGACACTCTAACAGATGTCCGGACAGCTCGTGGTGCTGGCTCTCCCATGTCCTTTTCTTTTGATTCCAATGTACGTGCAACAGCCAATGATCGAGGAGGATTCTCTGGTGGTGGCCCGAAAATGTCATTACCACTGAGTTCTTTGCACTTGGCATCTGACAATTGTTTTTTCATCTTTGCATCTGACTCAGCTTCTACAAGTGTGCCACTCAGTTCACGTTGTTTTGCAACCTCTGGAATAGATGTCGGTTTCTTGGGGGTCACACTTTCTTCTACGCTAAAAGAAATCTGGCTAATTCCATTGAGAGCTTGCTGGAGGTTGGCAATTACATAAAAAGAGTCAAGAATTGCTCCAGTGTGTTCATACAGAAAACGACATTTAAATCAAGATAATAATAAACCTGATAAACGCGCAATCCAGTTTTAGATTCTGATGTAGCATCATCTTCAGACCCAGCAAATATTCCACTTCCAGTCATTTCCTTCAATTTATATCCAGAAGGCTTCCTGAAGTAGCAAGACAAATGATTAGTCATGCATATTTTGAAGAATGGTTATTGCAATAGAACTTTGTTGAATGCAGCAGAAATATGATGAAAGCAAGGATGGATCCAGCTCAGATTGGATCATACAAGTTGAATATACAACAGAATCCAATAATAGCAGCTAGGTTAGCATAGTCCGTATGATGAATGAGTACGGTTTGTGCCGGAGTGCAGACATTCTCTAATTAAAAAATTATGTCCCAATTCTTGAGCATGGAAAAATGAAAATGACAAACCAATAGATCAATAAATCTGTTGATGCATCATCCAGCTTTACTTTAATAAAGATTTAGCTCTTCAGGAAATGAAGAAACAGAGTTTCGATAAATCAATGCCATTTTAAGAAATTTGGAACCATTAAGGGATCAGCATCAACCAAATTGATTCATGACTTGGTGTGGGGGTACAGGTGTTCAGCCATACATGCAAGAGGTTTATCTAGAGATGCCATCCTAAACCTATCAGATTTATCGATGTTAACGGCCATGAAACCTCTTAGATTAAAAACTCGTAACATAACGGACTGTTGAAGCGTTTATCAAAGATTTCTACATGTGTAAGCAGTTGCCACTTGCCTAAATCCATAAACTGCACAGCACTATTATGGAAATAAATGTCTGTGAGAAATTAAAATCAGATTTTCGGCATCCATCCATCAACCTTATAGAAATAGAAACAAACCATGTGATTTGGTAACATGCATTATCGGTTTACAATCTTAAAAAGAAACATAATCACATGAACTACACCATTGTGCAAATCTATGAAAACAACGCAACAAATCCAAAAATAGCAAATCACTCCATATGATCTATTGAATCAATTTCCTAAATTTTTGGAGGCAATACATATTTACAACATAACAAATTTCAATATTAGCAAGTATGTAGTTCATATTCCAAATACTTATCAACTTAGCATATTTAAACTTAATTCTTCTTTGAAGTTTCAATTAAAGTATTTGAAGGAAACAAAGCAGAAAATGCAGCAAGAATACTCCATTAAAGTCGAAAAAATGAAGAAAAAATGTAAAAAAATCTGGAGAAAAGAGAAGCAGATCGTAAACCTCTTAGCAAAACTCTCAGCTTCTTCTTCCTCGGTGATCTGACCACCAAACAACACTTTACTCACTCCATCAGACGGCTGAAATCAAAAATCAAACAACATACTTATTAATAAATCAATCAATCAATCAACAAACAAACATCCCTAACTAACTCATTATACTAGAAGTTAAAAAAAAAAAAACCTGGTGAGAACGAGTAGCGGAGGAAGGAGGAGAAGAATGAGAAGGAGGAGCTTCAGTCCAAGTGAGGAGATCAGCAGTTGAAGTGTGAGATTTTCTTCCAGCTCTTGCTCTCTCCGCCATTTTTTCTCTCTCCAAAGTTCTCAATCTGCTGCACTTTCTTTTATGGTAGTACAGAAGAGAAATAAAGAGTGAAAGGGGAGAGGAGTGAGATGATATTGATATCACTCTTGTAAATTCAAAACAATTTGAATTTCGGTATTAAGCTACAACATGTGGAGTCCGATTAGATACGCTAAAGCGCTGCTACCACATTTAAAAGAAGATTATCAAAATACAAAATATATACATAGGTTACTTCAAAAATCAACTTCAGACTTGATTTTTTATGCTTTTTATAGATTTTTATGGTCAACCAGTCACGGAACTTTAATGAGAGAAGGAGCTAGGAAATTCAGTAATCACCACTTTGATTTTTTTGTACCAAGTCTTTATACTTGATCGTTAAGATACCTTTACTATTTGTCTATCTCTAGACTCAATGTAACAAGTAATTTAAAGATATTAATGGTTATAAGTTTATCTTGAAAATCTCAAAATAAACAAATGGACGATCATTTGGAGATAGAAGGAATAATATACATGTTCGGAAAACATATTTATACTTGAACAAAAGATTGAAAACTGGGTACGATTCTATCTGCCAAAAAAGTAAAATCGCCACAAGCAAGACTATCATGTAAACACTAACTAAAGTAATCCATTGGCTTATATCTTTATATTTAATCAACACGTAGATGATTATTCATCACTAAGATTGATATTAAGCAACACTTGTTGTACATGTAAATAACCTGAATATGTGATTGATGTCAACTGACACTCAACTATTTTTCCATGCTTAAATTTAGACGACTCATTCTCAAGAAGCTCTATATACAATAATAAGCTAAATTGAAAAACCAAAATGATATTTAGTACTTCAGAAAAATTTATATAATAAAAAAACTAAAAGCATAATACTTGGCAAAAACTCATTGTTCTAATTCCTATTAACAATTAGCATGCTATAGTTATTTTATATTAAACCTGATTTAGATTAAATTAACTTATTTTAGATCATTTGAATTTATTGAAGCTCTTGTAATTGTGAATTTAACTTATTGAAATTTATTATAACTCATCTAAACTTATTTTATTTTAATAAGTTGAAATAAGATGAGCAAAATACACAATGACTACTAACTTAAGGAAAAGGAATATTAATAAAAAGAAAATTTGAACTATGGGTCATCAAACACAGATGGAGTGATGGACTAACTACAAAAATGTACAAAAAAAAGCACTAATATATTAGCCATGTTAACAAGAATAAACACAGTGACATTAAGTTGGAATATCATTCAAATAAAATCTTTTTTTTCTTTCTAATTCCGGGTTCAACCTTTGGCATCACTTAATGCTTGTTGTTCACATAGTTGCTAGTTTTTTTTTGTACTTAAATGGGAAAGAAAGAAAGGAGGAGATCTAGAGAGAGAGAGGGAGAAGAATACCAGAAGAATGAACAAGTCTTAGTGGAGAAGAAGAACACAAGGATGAAGCGACAAGCGAGCCAATTTGTATTTCATGATCTATACTTCAGTTTATGTATGTCATTTTGTTATGGAAAGTAGAAAAACTTTTATGTAAGCCATCCTATAGTTTGGAGTTAATCAATTCAATAGACATAAACCATTTAATTTAGGCATTTCGATCACACTATTTTACTCTTGAAAAGTCACTTGGTTTAAGATAGGAAGTAATATTTCTTAGAAATATATTTCTTCATATAATTACATTTTTCATAAAGTGTAAAATCTTGTTATGTTAATCATGAGTCTTATTTACCTAGGGGGACCTAGTTAAGTAAATTTCTCCAATTTATGAGATGTAAAACTTTGTAAGAACTGTAATTCGGTAATTTCTATATTTTTGTTAACCAAACAACTTTACATTATTCCATTTATAAAAATTTCTATTTCCCATACTTTATTTATGTCAATCAAACAAGTAGATAGTCTACGTGATTTTATGACTTAGAGCAATATGGGGCACATTTGCTCACATGGACCATCTTTGTGAGCAAAGGAAGTACTAGTTAACTGTTTTACCATTTCATGTGCTTTAATTACTAAAAGGACCATAAAGTTTGACCATATGAGCAAAACGGGGCCCAAAAGCTAAGACTATCTTTAGGACGTAAGGTCCAATCTAACTATACTCTCTATTCTAGTATTTTGGTTTATTTTTAACCATTAGTATTATGTGCATCAGCTGTGCAATAAATTTATTATCACACCAATTCACTTTTAGGCAAGATTGGTCACTTTTAAGTCAAATTGTTCACTTTTTTTTCCTCAAAAAAAATTATTCACTTTTTAAATCAAAATGAGTCACTTTTGAACAAAGGATAACTTTTAAATTTAAGTAGGTCACTTTTATATAAGTAAAAGTAACCCATTTAGGACACAAAGTTACCCTAGATAAATTACTTTTTACCTTAAAGGGGTCACTTTTATATTAATGACTCATTCAAGACAAAAAGATGCCTTGTTGTACAATAAATTTACTGTACACCCGTTGGATTGAATATTCTTGTTTCGACAATTTAAAAACCAGACAGAGATGGCTTTTTACTAATGAATCGATATTTGTTGTGTAGCTTTTATGACACGTCTTAAAGTGTGGCCCGAGTCGAGGTTATAAGCCTACTTGGCAAAGTTTTATCGGTGGCAGCCCAATCCACTATTAATTCTAAATGGGCCTAAGGGAGAGAGAATTCCCATAAAGGGAACTCTTGTTGGTAGTGATCCAAACTTTAGATTTCTTTCCAAAATGAAGCTCAAGTCCAAAATGATTGTGTTTCATGCAATGGTGAAGTGAATGGATAAAGGTCAATGGAGTTTGTATGTCGCTAATCAAACCAAATTTCGAGTTTCATATGAGTCTTTAAATAAGGGGAAAAAAAGAGATTCACCGATAAGAATTAAAAAGCGATGTTTAGTCGTCAAAAAAAATCACTGATGAAAATGCTCCTATGTTTTTTAAGTTTTAAAGTAAGGGGGAAATTTGTAATTTTATAGGTACTCTGAAAGAATTAAACTGTTCTATATGACTATATGCATGTTTATCATTAACATGTTAGTACTTCTCTTTTAATGAATGGGTATTGGGTAACATCAAATTCATATCATATACTTTTTCTGTTATTTCCTATAAAAAACCGTGTTAATATTTATTTCCACTGCAGTTCGATGCAAAAAGATAAAAAGAAATTATTTAGTATCCTTTGTTATTTATATACTACACTTTGATATAAATAACACACCTTTTTTATGTAGCGATCAAGAGTTCTTTGTCATATTTACTAAAATCTAAAAATAGTTAACTAATTTTGAATGTATATGAGCAATAAGATCCATGCAAATCAAAGTTGATAAGTGTATTCTAGAGCAGAATAGCAAATTAGCATTGATTTGTTTCCAAATGGACCACACCAAAATTAGTTAACTAATTCTATACACCAATTAGTCCCAAAAAAAGAAAAAGAAAAAGAAAGCTAAAAGCCATCCAAAGTTGCACCAATTAAAAGCATTTCACTATCAACACAAGAAGAGCAGCACCCTCCATTTGATTTACATCCACACTCATCCCACCTTTGCAACCTCTCTGTTCTTCTCCTCTCCCTCATCTCTTCCTTTGAAACAACCCTCGCCGCGGCCGCCGGAGCCTCTATCTTCATTACTATCTGCAACGCTGGAGGCTTAACACCGTCTTCAACCTTAAGCACCTTATCACCCTGATTAACAGTCATAAAAACCCACTTCTGAAATTCCATTTTTGGCGCATCAAACACATTTTTCCATGGCATCTCAGCAGTTGCAAGAAGCTGCGAGCTGCCAACGTTCCCTAGGAAAGTCTTGGTATTTCGCCATCGAAGCTCGAAAAAAACGCTTTCTTCTTTCAGATGATGGATTGAATCCTCTGTTCCACTGCATTCTAGTGAAAAAGAATCATCCCAGAAGATATAACCATCTTTTTTGGAAGATTTTATTTCTTTTGTGTTTACCTGAACTCTTCTGTTGTTGTTACTTCCTGCAGAAAAGTAGCATCTAATGAATAAATTACCTTTGTGCTTTGTTTCTATATTTTTGGCTCCTATGACTTTTAGCTCAAACATAAGGGAGGAAGAGTTAGAACTGAAATTAGCCATGAGATATAATATATGGTTTATGAAGTAGGAGAATAATAAGATGGACGAGAAATATGTTTTTTCTGGGGGTGTTATAGTTTGAGTTGAGGTTAATGGTTGAATCTATGTATATATAGGAGAATAAAGGTGCTTTCTTCAAGTGATGAGGAGGCAATCAACATTGAAGTGGAAAGATACACTTGACAAAGATAAAGACAAAAATGAGACCTCTTTGAATCTTCCACCTTTGATATGCTTAGTGAAAAAATATAATTGGCATTGAGTGGATTAAGATTTCATGAGTGAACTATAGTATCATGGAGGGATTAATTTTTAGTTTATTTGCAGTAAATGACCCTTTCTGAATCATGAAGGGATCAAATCTTTAATTGACCCTTGCATTTGATGTTAGCTTTTTTCTCATTCTTGAGTTGTTGGGAGAGTTCTTTGTAAGTGCATAGTGGTGGTTGTTTTGTGTCACTTATGTGGATCCATTATTTAGTTGACACATAAAAGGCTATAATGTTAATGCAGTTTGTCTTCTTTATAATGCGTTGCACGTCTAAATGATGATACTTCTTCTGTTCTAAAACAAAAGAAACATCTGTTTTTTTAGTTGCAAGCTTGCAACCTTTTTCATTTATAGGTATTTTTATTTAGATGCAACATTTCCTTTCTTGGTAAAGGTTTTGGGGCAATTTGACAATTTTATCCTCACTTTAACTACCCCACATGCAAAAAGTATGGGCAATTGGGTTAAATTATACTCTCTCTCCTATTTCCTTAATATTTGTGCAAAAAAGCATTTGTTGCAACTAATAAAAAACAGAGGTAGTATCATTTTAGGCTGTTTCAAAATAAAATATTACTTTATTTGGTATCCACTTCTCTCTATCTCTCTCTTCATCACATGGGTCCCTATTTTTATTTCTCTATATCTTTCTCCTATGCCAAGGCCCTACATCTCATTTAAATTAAAACAGAACGGAGGAAGTACAACATTATGACTAACCTATGTACTAAAACTCTATTATATTACTTGTGTTTGTTAGTAACTTCATATATTTTATAACAATAAGTTCATTACAACTTTTCTAATTCATATCACTTACAAATAACCTTATACATGCATTATCATTTATTAGTAATTTCGTTTATATTAATCAATAGTTTACGTTGAACCATCAACAAATTGTATGACGTATCACCTATAAGAATTCGCAAGGTTAATATATAGCAATAATAGTAGTATATTGGCTGTACAAAATATTTCCATTTAAATTTATGTTGGTTTATCAACATTTTTAAATGAAGCAAAAAAAAAATATAAGTATAGAATGCGTCTTAGGGGTATGACAAATTCATTATTGGACCTGCACACACAGGCCCACATTGGAGAAGAGAGTGACCACACACAAGCCCAGATGAGGTTCCATCCTAAAACCAATTGACAATAGGAGGAGTAGCTCATTGCCTTATATGTTAGTCACTCTTTCTCTTTTTCTTCAATGTGGGACAAAGCGCATGTGGGTTAACACCTTAACACTCCCCCTCACATGTGAGCCCATCTGAAATAACACCCCTACATGGGGCAAACACTATTACTAGGCCCTCCCTATGTGGGAACAACAATGGGCCAGGATCGTCCTGCTCTGATACCATGACAAATTCATTATTGGACCTGCACACACAGGCCCACATTGGAGAAGAGAGTGACCACACACAAGCCCAGATGAGGTTCCATCCTAAAACCAATTGGCAATAGGAGGAGTAGCCATTATAGCTTATATGTTAGTCTCTTTTCTCTTTTCTTCAATGGGACAAGCTCACATGTGGGTTAACACCTTAACACCCCCCTCACATGTGAGCCCGGGGATCGTCATGCTCGATACCATGACAAATTCATTATTGGACCCGCACACACGAGGCCCACATTGGAGAAAAGAGTGACCACACATGGCCGAGATGAGGTCCATCTTAAAACCACCGTTAGCAATAGGAGGAGAGTAGCCATTAAGCTTATATGTTAGTCACTCTTTCTCTTTTTCTTCAATGTGGGACAAGCTCACATGTGGGTTAACACCTTAACAGGGTAACATGTTACAACTTACGTCATAACTTATTGTGTAACAAAATCTCATATGTACATAATGACATAGACTCCAACAAATATGACATGACTATACAAATAATAAAATTAATCCAATGTCATTTTGTCCTTTATTTCATGTCATTTGAATCATTGTTATAAACGAAATGTTGGTTTTTGGGTTGTTACATGGTGTAACAGTTTCACCCAAGATTTTGTGACAAGTATATTCTTTACTGTTAGTGTACAAGTAGTCAAGTACAACTATTCATGTGCCTACATAATCCAAGACATCATCCACCTACTTTTTTTTTTTTTGGGCCCCTTTCGAACCGCCAGTGGTAAGTTAATTTTCTCCTGGCCGCTCGCACGCGCCACTCACCTCAGAGCCCAAATGGCCCCAAACCCCTCCCCCTAACAATATTGAAAATTTGCTTCCATCAAAATTTGAACCTTGGTCTCCCATGTGGGAGATAGGAAGTCATACCATTGGACCCAAGGGTCCTTGGTAGACATCATCCACCTACTGGGTCCTCTCGATAGATGGGAAATACACCACATCTTCAGAGAAGCAGACAGCAGATTGGGTAGCTAGTTGGGCACCAGATGCTAGATTCTCTGGCAATTGAGCTTAATTGTAATTCCAGTTTGTTACCTATAATTGTAAATGATATGTTAAGAGCTCCACTCATGAGGAGAGTCTCCTAACGGTCCACCTTTCTTTTCCTTACCCAAAAATAAATGTCCCTACATAATGAAGCACAAAACTCTTTCCATCTAGCCGAGGAGCATAAACTTTTCCAGCAAAGAATATGCAAAGAGGCATATATTGTGTTCCACACATGGGGTGATGGGGACATATTTGAGTTTTCATTGCAATATCATATGTGACTATTGCGTCATAGACAAATAGACTTAGAGATGGGTGCTACGGGCCGGGACAGGCCAGGCCAGCGTCCTCCAGTACGAGTTTGGCACAAGCGCACAGCATAAGGAGCCCGCTACTAGTCTCACAAGGCACGAGAGTTGCAGGGACATATGAACATACTTCCTCCGTTTTTTTAGATGATCGGTTTTGACTTTTGACTATTAACATATGTAACTTTGACTATATTTTGTGATTTGTACTTAAAGAAAAATATAGTGACGTGGAATCTTGTTAGATTCGTCTGAACGTATATTTTCCAAATATCAACTTTTTATAATTTTTGCTTATTGATAATTAAAGATACAAAAGTTCAAAATAGTGCATTGGCAAGTATGCCAAGAGGAAACGGGTCAACTAAAAAAAACAGAGGAAGTAATTTTTTAAGCAACACGAGCACAACGTATAAGTCTGCATGTCGTCTACTCTTTTATTAATCAAAGAAGAAAAAAGTAAGGGCTTATTCAGTATCGTTTTTTGTTTCCAAATTTCAGGTTTTCCTAAAACGAGAAACAACATTATGAAAATCGGAACAAGTAGTTTCCAATGCCAGTTCTCAAAATTGTTATGTTTTGTAGAAGTATGACTAATTTTATGCTTATAATGTATATCATATGACTTTTACATTCAGAAAACCAAAAACTGAAATTTTTTCCTACTTTCTATTATCGTTTATTACCTGAAGCTTTTTTTATGTTTTTGTTTAATTCCTAATTTAGTAAATATTTTTTCCTTGTCCCACTTGTTGCCCTCGTCTAATTTCATTTTCTTACAACCATATTCTCTCTCCCTTTTTTTTCTTCTTCGATCAAGACCCATTTTCACACCCAATTTTTCCTTGTTTTTATTTTTAGAGTTAAAATATTTATAAAATAATTAGGAGGAACAAAGGAAATATGAATTGTTATCGATATGTGAATGCAAACAACTAAAACTCATAATTTTAAAAATTATAATAGTAATAATGATGATGATGTTCAAATTAGACCATATTGTCTAATACTTAGTAGTCCAAATCTTAAACATATAGGGTCTGTTTAGTTTGATTTCCATGGAAAATGGTTTTTCATGGAAAATATTTTCCGGTGTGGAAAAGCAAATGAATACTCACTACTTCTATAAGTTTTTCTTTGTTTGGTTTGATAGAATACTTATGCTAAGAAGGGGAAAATAGAGATAATGGGAACAAGATAGTGAAGGAAAATGATTTTCCTTCAAATTTTGGAGAAAAATGGTTACAAGGATGAAAAAACTCCTATCTACCTTACTTTTCTTTTTCAAATCTCTTATCCAACCAAACAACGAAAAATAATACAAAATTATTTTCGTGGAAAACATTTTCCTCCAAAACAATTGAACCTTAGACCATTCTAGATGTTAGAAACTCATACCATATATATTATATAGTATCTTATTTTTAATGAAAAAAATATAGTGTGAATCGTAGAGCATTTATATAGTCCGAATGTTCTACACTTCTAGCACATCATGCATGCTCTTTTGTCATACTTCCTATATATAGTATGACGGTTCCACTATTCATATTTTTCACTTCAACAAGTTTTTAACGAATATATAAAACAAATGTTATTATGTAAAATGTTATTGAATTGGAATGTATATTCTCAAAATATTAGTTTATAACTTTTAGTAGTAGTATCTATCAAAGAAAATGTAAATAATGATCAAGTTTATACATTGATAAGTTTGCAAATCATATTATTGCAATTTTTACAGTGATCTTCTTCGAGCAAAAGCTTTCAACTTTGGTTTCTCCTCGGTGCTTATCGCCGAGGCCACATCACTTCACCATGGTCTTAAGATTGCTCTCCAAATGGATATTCGCAACATTATTGTTGAAGGCGACAACCTTCTGGTTATCAATGCTATTAATAATAGGAAAAATAGAAACTAATAATCCCACCTTTGCCATCTCGCCCAAAACAATCCCACCTTTTCAAAATCTGGAAATAATCCCACATTTACCCTCCATCTTCTCAAAACAGGTCTTTAACCGGATGAGTAAGTTGATAAACTATTTATGAAGGTTACTTGCCACATGTCAATTTCTAATTGCTTATTTTAAAAAAAAATTAAAAAAAATAACAACCCATTGAACCTAGCCCCTTCCCCGATCCCATACCAAACCAACAGCACCCCCTCCTTGCCGGAGCAACCCCCTCCCAGCCGGAGCAACCTCCACCCCTGCCGGAGCAACCCCCTCCCCTGCCGGAGCAACGCTCCTTCCCGCCGAACAACCCACCTTCCCCGTTGTCCGCCAAACAACAGGGCCCTTCCTTTTTCTCGCAAATTCCCTGCACTATGGAAGTGGGTTTCGGCCTTTCGCGGCGGGGTGGGGTTGAGGTTGAGAGTGATGAACTGCATGAGTGAGGTTCAGGGTGGAATTTTCGTTTAGAGTGGGTGTGGGTTTTCGATTTAAGGGTGGGAATAGGTGGGATTTCAGGTTTCGTTTAGGGGTGAGGCTGGGTTTTCGAATCAAGTGTTTGGGGTTTCGTTTAGGGATGTGGTTGGCCGGGGTTCCGGTTTAGTGGTGGTGGGGTGGGTTTCCTCTTCGGCGGTGGTCGGGTGAGAGGGGGTGGAGGTGGTCGGGTTTTCATTGGTTGGAGGTCGGTTTAGGGGTGGGGGTGGTCAAGAGAGGGGGTGGGGTGTGGTCGGGTGAGGGGGGTGGGGGTGGTGGTCGGTTTAGGGGTGGTGATGAGGTGGTGCCCATGGTGGTGATGGAGGGGCTGCCATGAAAGAAGGATGTAAGGTGGGAAGAGAGAGATTAAAGGAAAAAAAAAATATATAACCTGTTAAACAGGTTGGAGGTAAAAAAGCTTGTTTTGAGAAGATGGGGGTCAAAGGTGGGATTGTTTCCAGATTTTGAAAAGGTGGGATTGTTTTGAGCAGAAGTGACAAAGGTAGGATTATTAGTTTCCATTTTTCCTTAATAATATGTGGTCTGTTCCGTGGAAGATTGCTTCAATCATCGACGACTCCAAGCTACTACTTACAAAGTTCAATTCATTCCAAGTTCGACATGTCTTTAGAGAAGCAAATAGAGCGGCTGACTGAATTGCTAATGTTGGTCATCTAGTTAATTCTAGTTTTGATATCTCAAATTAAAATAATTCTTCACTTTCTTCTATTCTTGTATCCGATGCATTAGGTATTCCCCTCGAGAGGAGAGTAGCCTAATGTTTTTCCTTACCTATATAAATTTTTTTTTTTTACACAAATACAGGAAGTAAACAAGTACGAACTTCTATTCATCGCCCTGAAATTACTTAAAATCGCCCCAACTACCATGTAAATGTACCATTATATCCTTGGCTGCTTTTTCAACTCTCTCTCCACCACCACCTAAAATCACTAACCACCAATCGCTACCTCTCCAACCCACCGACGAGCACAAAATTCCGACGAGGTATTTTTTTTTAACGAATTTCATGGGGCTGAAGTGTGGTGATGGAATTCGTTAGGCCCATGGAATTCACACGTTAGGCCCATGGAATTCGTTAAAAAAAAAAAAAAGTGGTCGGAATTTTGTGCTCGTCGGTGGCGATCGTGGGTGGTGATGGCGAAGATGAGAGAGAATATGAATTAGAGGAGGAGTTAAGTTGGAGTAAAAATAAAAAAAATATCGTAAAGGTATAATGGTATTTTTAGAGGGGAGTTTGGGCGATTTTAAGTTTTTTGGGGGCGACGTTTAACAATACCTTTTTTTAATTGTGTAATGCACAATTGTTAAGGCAATGTCATTTTCAAGCTTTTTGGTGGGTACTTTTTGATCCTTTTAATGTAAAATAATGAGAAAAGTGGGGAAAAGTGAAAAAGTAGGGAGATTGCTACATCTACCTACTGGGTAGACTACCCATTAAAAATAGAGAATTAAATTATAATTGATTCTGCTGAGTTGGACTCCACTAATTATTAATATCTATCTCTAGTGGGTAGATTACCCGGTGGGTAGACAAAGTTTTTCCCAAAAAGTAGTACTTTTTGTGGAAAAAGAGAACAACAAATATAATAATATTACTTTTTGGTGGGCCAAGTACCCCAAATAAGAATAGTTTAAAACAATGTAGCAATTAAAAAAAAACCATTTAAAAAAAATATAGTAATTACAAAAAAAACAGAGGGAATAATTCATAAGCTACCTCAACGGTCCCCTTTCTTAAGACCTCGCTAAGTCATACTACAACCACATCCACATAAATTCACTATTAGTAAACTTTATTTGATGAAAAACATACGCTTTATTACTTGTTTGAAGGATGTCGATCTGCCAAAGTGACTTTAGAAAAGCACAGTATAATACTCCTATAATAATAATATAGTTGATGATAACATGAAATATACTCCACTAATGGTATGGTAATCCACAATTAGATTTCATGATAATGGAGACCAAGGTGGATAACGCTTAGTTAGCCCTATGGGGCGGCTGTACTGGAGGGCGCAAAATACTACATATAGTAGAAAATCTAGTATGTTAACATCGCATATATTTTATGAACCTTAAGTTGCGATTGGTGAATTATGCAAGTTAAAACTTAGGCGGCGAATCCTAATAAAATCAAATTTGAGGCATAATATTGTGTAAACAAATTGCTCAGATAACTACAATGACAAAAAGAGATCACTTTACAACTCAAAGCCATAGTTTTTATTGTTAAAGTATTACTACACTAATTGTTGTTAGTATTACTAAATTAACTATACACTTGCAGGAATAAAAAAGATCAGCTAGGCTCCCTTTGAGGCTTTGAATGGGGAGTTGTAAACTTGTAACTTTTCTAGTAATCTACTAATCTAGCTAGTTGTAGTTTGTTAGATTGTTCTTATCCATAAATAATCCACTTGGAACTGTTGTATAATACTACACCATTTTTTCTGTGCAAGTGCTTTAGCAAATCTTTTTTTTGAAGGGAAGCAAAAAAAAATTTATTGCAGTGTCCGTAACACACTAATACTAATATACTTCATAACTAATCATACTATTAATGAAAATGTAAAAAGTAAAAAAATTAAGAAAGAAATTATGAAAGATAACTCATTTTAGTAACCTACATAGATTAATAAATAATGCATCTTTATTAGCAAGCATTATTTGTTTTATACCAAAGACCCTTGGAGTTTGAATCAGACTGTCTGATAGTATGGTTTTCCACTTCTTGGGAGAGAGACCAGAGACAAGGATCAAAACCTAGGGGAAATGTAAGGGGTAAAGGGAGGGAGGGAAAGGAGGCCGAAGGAGGATGCCTTTAAAATTTGGTACTTGGGCTAAAATAGTAATAGAGGTTAGACCCAACTACCCAAGCAAATGGATCTGATCAGACACATGAGCAGAGTGAGCGACCGTTCAGGGCCCCCAATTTTAAGGGGGCCCCATCTATATATATAATTTCTATGAGTTTATTAGATGGAAAAAATCTACATTTGTTATTCCAAAAAAATTTGCCCCTAATTATGTACTCTTTTTTTTTCCATATATCATAGTTTATTTTAGTTTTATGTTTGGTATATCTTTACTATTTTGTTATATCCTGAAAATGAAAATAACATTGAAGTATTTAAGAAAGAAATAATTTTTCAATTTAATTTAGTTATTAAAAATATGGGATTATGGATCCTTTATATAGCCCCCCATACGGCCCATGTTTATTAATGCCTGGCACAGGGCCTCGAAATTGTCCGAGACGGTACCCAAGTGTTCATGTATCGACTAAAAGATTATTCTTTTTCATTAACTTTATAGGTTGTAAATATTATATGAAGTCTTTAATAGGTGACATTAATACAAAAAAGTATGAGATTATATTAGTGTGTAAAGAGTGTGATTTTACGTCATCTCACACTCTACTTTTCGTGGCTCATGAAGAACCCACTAGAAAGAAATATGAGAAAATGTTTAAATATATTGAGTATTAGATGGAATTGCAATCCTAACTCTTAATGGTGTGTTAGTAGGGATGACAATGAGTATGGTCTGAAGCGGGTCCAGGAAGACCTAGACTTAGACCCGATTTTTTTAAGGTGCACCCAAACTCGCCCCAGACTTACTGGGTCTTAACTCTTAAATATACCTAGACTTGTTGGGTCTAGTGAGTCTGGAGTCTAAATGGGTCATTAAGAAAGTTTTTTTGCCTAAATTATTTACATCGAAGTTAATGCTGGACTCGACCACTAAATACTAAGTGAATAATGAAGTAGTCAAATTGTAACTCAAGAAAAACTTTTGGAACATATTTCAATTTAAAAGTTTAGTACACAAGACTACAAAAAGTCCGTAATATCTAGATGTTTACATAAAAGTAATATATACTGAAGTACATAATGAGAATACTAAAAAAAATCCATTTGCTAATTCTCCTCGATTCAATCATTAATTTCAATTTTTTTGATAATAATTACAAGTTTTTAGAAAAAAGAGACTTATGGCGAGCATGTAATTTGTGTTTTGCACTTTCTATATATTTAATTTTTGATTTTTTTTATAATCCATAGGGCAGATGTGGGGGTGGGTATGGGGTTGACATCACTATCGGACCCGATCCTAAACCCGACCCAAAAACATTTAGACCCATATATGATCCGGATCCATTGGGTCTGAAAAATTAGAAGTCATACCCTTAATAATGGGGCGGATATGACAAAGTATAGGTTGAGTCTTGGATCCACAATCATCCCTAAGGGTGATAATGAGTCTGACTTGTTCGTGAACAGTTCGAGACCGGCTCGGTCAAAGTTCGGTCAAAGCTCGGCTCGTTGTGGCCCAACTCGAGTTCGAGTTTGGCACGAGACCTTAACGAGCCGAGTTGAGTTATGACAAGCTCGACTCGAAAAGTTCGTGAAACGGCTCGATTACTTTTTTATATATGGAAATAATGTATTATGTATGTATACATAAATATATTTATTCTAGATATTACACAATAATAAGTTAATAGTTTTATTGACAAAGAATAAACTCAAAAAGCAAAAATATTCATAAAAGAAATATAAAGAAATAGAGTAAACTAAAGATAATAATAGGTCAAGCTTGTTCGTGAACAGTTCGATAACGGCTCAGTCAAAGCTCCGCTCGGGTCACAACTCGGTTCGCCAAATTTCGAGCTCGACTCGAGTTCGAATAAAATTAAATGAACACGACCTGAGCTAACAAGAGTTCGGGTTCGCCTCGATCGATAAGCACTCTTAGTCATCCCTATATGTGAGTGCGTTTAAAAGTTTGATTCCGATATCCCCTTAAGTTCCCCCGAGTAGTTTGCACAATTGTCGAGGCCTATCCGACATATATGGGCCAAACTTTGTTACGTTTGGTAAGATCCAAAGTAGAAAAATTGGAGAGAGAAAGCCCAATATTAGCTAAAAGTAAAAGTGGGTTTGCAGTTTGCACATCCACAGGACCACAAGCAAGAGAGCGGCAGTAGCGAGTCCATGAACTGAAATTACACCAGCCCACCTGATATAATTATTTCCTTGAACATTCAACCAGGAAAATGTCCAATGATTTGTCGACAAAGAAAAAGCTTAATGTCAATTAGGTCTGGTAACATGTCTTAGGACTCATTGATTATTTGATTTGCGCCAATTATTTAAGTTACGGTGTCGGCAATATTTGTCAAATGTCAAACAGCAATTAAGGACTAAAAAGGATGTCTCAACCCTTTGATTTAGTTCTTCTATTGGTCTATTCTTTGTTTTTTTTTTCTGTTGTTTCTTTTTTTCCTCTTTGTAATTATTGTAGATTTTGTAATTATCTAAGTGACTACTTGTTTTATGTTTCCTTTCACTTCTCAATTGTCTTTGTATAATCCTCTCTTAGGCTCGTAGCCAATGCACTTCATTCGAAACCGATTTCATGTTCTTTATCCCTTCTATTTCTTTTCTTTTCTTTTTTAAAAAAATGAAACGAAACCTAAAGCATAGGACTCCTCACTTAGAAGTTAAAGAATTAAGTTACCATTAATTGAATCAACTCAGTTGAAAAGAGAAAGATAACTATGTCTCCAATATCTTTAAGAAAACGCTTATACAAATTTTCTAGCAGGAATTCAATGCCATGATCTTATGGCCATTATCAGGATCGAATCGAAGTAACACTTGATACAAAGATATATATGTTAGAAATTTATGACAAATTCATGAGTTGATCAATGTTTTTAATATTTAGTTATTATATAATTTTTGTACTTCTAACAAGGTGATAGCATATATAATATTATTCCTAGTAGATCCTCAACCTTCAACTTAAACTTTTGGTTGAGTTGTTCTTTTAACATAGTATTAAAGTCAGCGTGAAAAGAAGGTCATGGGTCAAATCTCATCCACCCTATTTTCAAAGTGAAATATTTAGCGTCGGGTATTATGGAGATCTGTGATGCATCCACACTCTAAGCTCGATGGCTTTCGCGTGAGGGGGTGTGGAAGACTAAAATATTTCATGGAGCTCCAACAATCAGCTTAGATTTTGGTTGAGTTGTATTATTTCCTCTGTCCCATTTTTTATCGTCAAAATTTCTTTTTTAAGAAGTCCAGAATAACTGTAAAGTTTCCATTAATAAACAACAAAAACATGTAGGGCCCGTTCTTTTTGGCTGAACGGAACGGAACTGAAACGAATTGAACTGACTAAACTAAACTAAACTAAACTAAACTTTGAGTAGAAAAGTAGTTGAATTTAACTAAAGTAAATTTAATTTAATTCTTATTGGTCAAAACTTAAAAGTAATATAAAAAGTTGAAAACATAACAATAAATGATATTCTCAAAGTACTATTTATTCCTATTACATTAAAAAAAAATCGAATAATATAAATCCATTGTAGAATCATGACTTTCAGTGTCCATGAATCCCATGACCATCAACCATTTATTTCTGGATTTATTACACGTCAGTAGTACTTTACATTTTACTGCATCTGTTTTTCAAACAAGTGAAACTCCAATCATATGAATTTCTACAATAGGATTGGTAGAAAATACTATGAAATACTGATAAAAAAAGAATAAAATTGGTCCAAGAAAATAGTAGTAAAACAAAAAGTAAAAAATTCTTTAAAAAGACAAAGCGAGTAAAAAGCGCAATTTTCTTTTTCCTCGCTTTTTGAGGACCAAAAAAAATCATAATATTATACTTCTATGACTTATGAGTGTGAATCAAAAGTAGAAAAAATATATATATATAAAGCGAACTTTCTAGCTGAGTTTCCCTTCTTCACCATCCTCTTCAAGGTAAGCCTTTTTCCTTCTTTCAGCACGAGCAAGTAGACAAATGATAAGAAAACACGTGGCATAGATCCCGTGAACTTTCCAATTAGTCTTAGGCGGCTGATGCAACACCACACGATGAAACACCGTCATGTAATAATGAAGCCCAACAGAAAAGCCCACAAAAATCTGGGCCAAACTCAAGAACTTCTGGCCCAATCCAGAATCAGTAGAAAACACAAGAATAAGATACATGATCAACATCAACAAATACATCACATATCCAAGGGTCTGCAATACTTGTAACCAAACATAGGTAGACTGCGAAGTAGCGTAAAAAAACCTCAGTGGCTCTAACCCAGTGATCAAAGAACTTAAACATAGGATAGAGAAGTAAATTGATAAATAGATTTGGGTAAAAATGACAAGTTTTTGGAGAGAGAAAAATGCTTTGATGTGGTTAAAGAGGAGAGAGACTAACAAAAAGGGTACAATAATGAACGCACAAGAAACTGCAATTGCAACTGAAGAAGCATATTCGTTTCCTACGTAAGGTTTTATGTAGTTTTTAGTAATTTCTTTGTTTGTTTTTGTGAGGTAAAGTTTTGACGTAGTTGAGATTTTGTGTAAATCTGGGATAAATGTTTTGTGAAATTTTGTTGGGAGATCTCGAATTTCCGTAATAAAATCGTAATCTTCGTCGTTTTCATCGTTGTACATCCATGTCGGTGGCGAAGAGGTTTTTGGTTTTTGTTTTTGTTTAGTATCAGATTGGGGTAGTTTGGTAATTTCCTTAACTAGGGTAGATGAAGATTTAGTTTTGTTTTTTGGGGAAGAGTTGGGTTTGACTAGATCCGAGGATTTGATTGAATTTGAGTTGAGCTTGGGAGCACCGACATTTTTAGAAGAAGATTTGGTTTTATTTTTAGGAGAAGATAAGGTTGATTGAATTAATTTGGTTTGGTTTTTTTTGGAGGGTGAATTTGAAGAAATAGAGGAAGAAGGTTTGATAAGTTTAGTTTGGTTTTGAGTCGAGGATTTTTTTTTAGGTGAAATTTGAGGAAGATTAGTATCATCATTTTGTTGCAGTGTTTTTTCAAGTAAGGTTCTTCTTGCAAGAAAGAATTGAGGTTTTAGTTGAATTGCAGAAGAGGCAAACAGAGTAGAAGCAAATAGTAAGTGAAAAAGGAGGAATTTTCTGAAACTGAAATAGTGAGGAAGTGGAGCCATAATAATGTCGGTAAAGTGTACAAGCTAAGTGAGTAGTAGTACTAGGAATTAGGAGTGATGATACTATGAATAGATCTAGTACTAGTACTACTAATACATGAAAGAGAGGAGAGAGAGAGAGAGAGAGGAAGAGTGAGGGGAAGGAGTGATCACTGATCAGAGATGGGGTGGATTTAAGGAGGGAGGAGAGAGAGAGAGAGAGAGAGAGATTAATGAAGGCAAAGATTGAAGTGACGAAAGTGGCGGAAAAGAACAGATGGGACACACATGGTGCTGTGCAGTAGCCAAAGATACGCGGTTTTATGAAATGGAGGGTATGGGTTAATATTATAATCTTTAGTCTAAATCTGTAAATCTAAGGGTTTGTGTAAAGTTTGTAATTATAGGAGTCAATTACTCAAAACAATGTTCTTTCTCTTTCACATTGGATTTCTTTATAGGATATTTTTGTGCTTCTAAAACTGAGAATAGGAACATCCCACCAGCGTTAGCATCTAAACTTCATTTTAGAGCCTCTTCCTGTGGACATGGTCTGTAAAGTTAGACGTGCGGACTAAGGTTGACTTGTGAGAGATCCGATCTGATATAGACCTTAAAAACGACCTTGTAGTATGTATCTCAGAAAAGAAAAGTGATATATTGATTCAAAGCCCAAAGGTTTATGTTTTTGAAATTATGCACACAATATCTTACATAGAGTATTTGGGTATGTTAGAAGTTTTAGGTTAGGTACGTGCATGATTATCATGCATTCTCTCGAATATACGATAGACACACGGAATTGTCCGTATTACTTGTGGTATTGCTATCATGTAGTATCTCCTAACTGAAAAACTTAGATACATTGAAGAATTTAGGCATATTTTCTTCTATAGCCTAAACATATGTTAATATTTCAGTTAAAAGTTGTCTGGCTATGTCAAAACCCACCTAGGTATATTGTTTGACATACTGCAAAGCAAAGTAGTACCATGTAACTGTCTTTTAGGTGTAGAAGTTAGAACAACCTTGTAAACTCATGTATGTTCAATATATACTATATAGGTAGCATATAATTGTAATTTCCTGTCCTATATTTTCTGGGAGAAGGAAAGAAGTAGATTACATGTCAAATATTTGTTTTAGAACACTTGCTTTAGATTGCTGAATCTTGAGATTAAAGAGTTCCAACCATTTACTTTGTTTTGAACATAGTAAGGGGTAATTTATAGAGGTTTTACCGTTTTACATAATGCTGTAATTCGTCCTCTGCAAACCAATGGTCCATGCGCTGTATATTCTTTGAGCTAGCTATGCAAGTAAACAAGTTAAGGGGAACTGAGAAAGTGATGATCTCAATTCTCAGTGTCTATTTGGATTTTAAGAGTAGTCAACTACTATTTACCAAGGAAAGTTACTAGTTTGAGTAGTAGAGACCAGAGAGTAAAAGACTAAAGAGTAGAGACTTAGAGAGTAGACTGTCAATATCAGATCATAATTAGGCAGCCAGGTGGTGTTGACTGTTGAGTATAGACAAACAATTGCCCAATTTGTTGACTTTCGATTCATCACTCATCACACATTCACTTGTAGAGTACATCTCAACTTACTTGCAACTTGCAACTTGCAACTTGCAAGACAGGGCATCGCATAAATCACACTCTTTTTAGTTTTTATATGGGGAATAGCCCAAGCATGTGACATAAGTGTAGTATGGAATATCGTAATTATTGCACATCGATTTTAATTAATCTAGTTTTTCAGAAACCCTTTTTTTTTCTCTAGGGTTGTATTGTCATGTGACACAAGTGAAGTATAGAAAATTTTCTGCGTGGTAACTTGTAACGAATGCTTGTTAAATGATCCTTAGTGTGTCTACGTTGGACCCGATTGAATCAACTGACTGGCCGACTATATATTGAAATTATAGGAGGGCATTAACGAAAACACCAGAGACATGACAGCAAAGTGAAGGGAGCTACACTCTTCACAAAGATGGAGTACGCTGGAACATGAATAAAGAAAGAAAACCATTTTCACATCTCATTCTCGATGATATTCACATAAGGTGTTGGTTCCTTTGTATGGAGTTTCCTGCGTAAGGGCTCTATTCAGGCTGAAAACTATTTGAGTTCTGGATACAACTTCATCAAAATCTTTGACTTTCTATGATTAGGGGAAGTCGATTAATCTTGGACATGTAAGATTCCACATACAAAGCAACTCTTGTACTTCACCTGAAACTCAGCCACGTACCTGTGTTACAAGAAGATTCTTCTCCTCATTTCCATCAGAACTAGGAACTTCATCACTACCATATTCAACTGTCAAAACTCTTGTATCTTCAGAACCTTGTCTATCTATTTCTGCAAACTGAAGCTTACAAGAATGACTGTCGGCCTCCATTAGCTGTGCTTCGGAGTCAATTATACCGTGCATTTTTGCCCGTTCTCTGTCTCTAGGATAAGTACAGTAAAGGAAGGAGTAGATAAAGCAACAAACTGACATTGTGATTGCAAAATTGATGTTAAGAGCCTTTGCCAGTGCAGTAGCATTTTCTCTGTCAGTTTCTATAACTGCAGACTCTGATGATCCTTCAGGGGTTGGCTTGTAGCCGTAAACATGCTGAGCCAGTATGCCAACAAGGGGCGGAGCAAACGAGTTGAGTATTGACTCAAAGGAACAATCTAGTGCATAAATGCTCGTTCGATGTTTCTCAGGTACTATTTCTGCAAATATTGGACTGACAAATTGATATGAACCATCAGTTATGCATGTTTAAGTTTTCAAGAATTCTTTTTACAGGGAAGGGGGGTTCAAGAATTTTAATTGGCCCCTGTTCTTTTTAACTTAAATCTATAATAATCATCTATGAAATACTTCCTGTGATTCCTTTTAATCAATATAAATATATTCAGTTCAGTAAAAATCATGTGAAGAGAATGAGGCCTTAGTCAAACTGAAATGGCTAGTTAAAACATACTTGTTTGTGGCTGGAGCATTCCACGATGTGGCGAGTCCCATGATCAACAAGACCAAACCATACTTATAAGAACCAGAAGGATCATCTGGTAATCCTAAAAATAGTATTGCTGCCAGAGGTATTGCAGACCCAGAACTTATCTGAGATAGAATAATTCTTCCAGTATTAGGCATAGTTTTAGAGAGGATATCTCCCATCTTCCCACCAAATAAACCTCCAACAGAATTACCAATCACATACATGGTTATCAAAACGGCCGTAGTTTCATGGGAGAAGCCAATCAGCTCTAACCACATGGGTGCAAACGAGGATAACCCTGACCAAGGAAACGTTCCAGCGACACCCTGAGCTACAATTATCTGAAAAGATGGAATTCGGATAACAGATTTTGCTTCCAATAGTACCTCCTTAAGTTCTGAGTAAAAGGACATATTTGAAGTATTCTCACTTTTAGCCTTATCTGCAAAGCGGGGATCAGTGGCAAAAACTTGGACTAAAATGCCAACTACGACGCTTATGATCCCAACTACATGGAAGGCAACTCTCCATCCTGGAATTCCCATGAAAGTTGATGAGGCTACTAGCACGGAACATATGCTTCCTAGGATGGCGCCCATGTTTCCTGTGAGTTGCAACCATCCAAAGGCCATGCCGCGTGTGCTCTCTTCTGTGGAGTCTGCAACAAGGGACTGAATCGCGGGTATTACAATGGCTAGACCTACACCGTTCAGTGCTCTTGACATAGCCACCTACACAACAAGTAAACCTCAATTAATTTGTCCAACTACATATCCTGAATTACTATTTCAAAGAAGTTTCCCGCATACTAACCATCTTAATCAAGTCTTGGACAATTTGACTATGATTCCTCAATTAGGGAGAAAAGTAAATATCCTAAAGGTGCACCAAAGCAACCTGCTTTCTTCAGTGTTGAATTCAATTTAAACTAGTCTGGACAACTACATGGTATCAAGAACAATTTGGATTTGGAATGAACTTGCACCAAATTTGAAAATGATACTCATATAGTCATATTAATATGAGTGAATGCAAGAGATTTATACAACAGATCAGATGGGGAAAGCCATAAAAGTCAACGCTAGCAACACACCACACAACTTTCACAAATAGTATAAGATAGCCATACTTAGCAGGAAAATATAAGAGTACCTGGAAGAAGGTGGAAGAGAAGGCGACAAGAAAGGTGGCGGCAGCCCAAAGATAGGCGCCGAGAGCGATGACAAAGGTTCGGTCATGGCGTGTAGCAAGGTAAGCAGCAAGAGGATAGCAAGAAGACTGAACTATGCATCTAAACAGGGTGAGGGAGCCAAGACCTGTGGGATCAATATTCAGGTCTGCTCCCACTTCTTTGTACACACCCGGGAGTAATGACTCGTCTGCTCTCTCTAGTATTCCTGCTATATTTGCCAGCACCAGTGTAACTGTTTCTGGACTCATTTCTAGCTAGTTTAGACGCTGCAAATTCGTACGTCTTATATACTGTTTGTATACTTCATAAGTATTCGTTGCTTGGTATCAGTATCAGTATCAGTATCAGTATCAGTATCAGTTTTTAATCTGATTTGTTTTTGGTGAAACTGCTATAATCTGATATTACAAATTTAGAATACTAGCTTAGAAACTACTTTAGTTTTTCTTTAAATTTTCGTAGTATTCTTTCAAAAAAATGTGAACTAAAAGTCAAACAATAACGAGTAATTCTAACTACTGATTACGATTATCTTATTAATGCCATTAAATAATTGACCGGAGGGAATTAATGGTCCTATTAACTATAGTAGAAGATTATCGCATAGGAAATTATACTTAAATAATGGGTGATTGGTTAGTCATATACTTAATCGATTATGTAATATTCTATTTAATTCAAACTTTCTACTTAATTATTTTCTTTGTTGTAATTCTACTGGTAATCTTTGTTCATTTAAGTTGATTTTATTGGTTGAAACCATTAGCACAATTTCTTTTTTTTAATAAAAGAACAATCAACACAATTCACCATAAGTCTCACGTAGTGGTATCTGTTAAAAGAAAGGAAAAACCATTCACTTACAGCTTACTAATACAAGAACAATATTTAACACAAATTATAATATGTTCCACTTTCCTTAATTCTTGTGTAAAATGAGAAATATAAATTATATGATGAGACGGAGGGAGTAAGATAGTTATATCTTCTTGTAAGAAGGTAATGCCTTGCTTTCTCATTAATCATAATTAGGTATATATACAAGTGCTAACCCTACTGGGTATTAAGGGAAATACAAACTAATTACAAACTAATTAGTAAACTATATATACAACAAGATATACAATATCTATCACACCCCCGCAGTCGAAGCGGGAGGAGCACGGACGCTTAGACTGTCCCGAAAATCATCAAAAAGTACGCGCGGAAGACCTTTAGTGAAGATGTCAGCAATCTGATAACGGGATGGAACATGGAGAACTCGCACTTCACCGCGTTTTACCTTTTCTCGGACAAAGTGAATGTCCATCTCGATATGTTTAGTGCGCTGATGCTGAACAGGATTGCCAGAAAGATATATCGCACTAACATTATCGCAGTAAACCAAAGTTGCTTTAGTGATAGGAAGATGAAGTTCAAGCAACAGATTACGTACCCAACAAGACTCGGAAACAACATTAGCAACGCCTCTGTATTCGGCTTCAGCACTAGACTTGGACAAAGTGGGAAACAACATTAGCAACGCCTCTGTATTCGGCTTCAGCACTAGACTTGGACAAAGTGGGCTGGCGTTTGGAGGACCATGAGATCAAGTTGTCTCCGAGAAAAACACAATAACCAGAAGTACTACGACGAGTATCGGGACACCCTCCCCAGTCGGCATCAGTATACGAGACTAGGGAGGAAATGGAGGACTTATAAAGATGTAAACCAAAATGAAGAGTCCCTTGGAGATATCGCAGGATCCGTTTCAAAGCCTCCATGTGTTCGACCTTAGGGTCGTGCATGAACAAGCAAACCTGTTGAACTGCATATGAGATGTCAGGTCTAGTGAATGTTAAATATTGCAACACACCTGCAAGACTACGATATGTAGTGGGATCATCATACGGGGCTCCAGAGGAGACACTTAATTTTCCTTTAGTGTCGACAGGAGTAAGACATGGCTTACAGTTAGCCATACCAGCTCTATCAAGAATATCAACAACATACTGTTTCTGGGATAGGAACATACCATCAGTCGTTCGGGACACAGCAATCCCAAGAAAGTAGCTCAGAGGACCCAAGTCTTTCATGGCAAATTCAGAACTCAAACTAGAGATGATGGCACGGCGAAGAAAATCAGATGAAGCTGTCAATACAATATCATCAACGTACAACAGTAAATATGCAATAGCAGAACCATTTTGATAGATGAACAAAGAGTTATCAGATTGACTATGTGTGAATCCAAGAGTAGCCACAAAGTCTGCAAATCGCTGATACCAAGCCCGAGGTGCCTGTTTGAGACCATAGAGGGACTTACGCAAGAGACAAACATAATCAGGATGGTGCGGGTCACGGAAACCCAAAGGCTGATGCATATAGACGGTTTCATGCAAATTACCATGCAAGAATGCATTTTTGACATCGAGTTGATGAATTGACCATGATTTTGAGATAGCAATACTGAGAACAAGACGGATTGTAGCAGATTTAACCACTGGACTGAAAGTCTCATCACAATCAACACCTTGTTGTTGAGAGCGGCCATCCCCTACAAGACGAGCCTTATACCTTTCAAAGGAGCCATCAGATTTCATTTTATGCCGAAAAATCCACAAAGACCGAATGATATTGACATTGCAAGGACGGGGAACCAAATCCCAAGTCTGATTTTCAAGTAGAGCATTGAATTCATCTTGCATAGCATTTTTCCAGTTTGGGTCATTAAGGGCGTCCACTGGGCGTTTGGGAATAGGAGAGATAGTGGAGGTGCTTAAGGCCGTGTCTAGGTATTTGGGATTCGGCCGTTGGCTTCGGGTAGTCATACGGGGTTGGGTGGCTGTTTGAGGAGGTATGTGGGTCGGCGGGGAGAGTGAGCTAGGCGATGAGGCAGCTGGGCCGAGAGATGAAGAAGGTGGGCCGAGAGATGAAGAAGGTGGGCCGAGAGATGAAGGGACGGGCTGCCGGGTCAGCATAGGCCACGGGTGGTCAGTGGCTGGGACCGGACTGCCATGGGCTGGCAGTGGGCTAGGGGGAGAGTTTTGGGGGGATGGCGGGTGAGAGATAGAGGAGTGAGGAGGTGAATTTGTGGGGTTTTGTATATGGGCTGGTTGAGCCTGATTTCTAAGAGGCAAATTCACTACATCACTGTTAGCAATGTCATGCATAAGATGGAGCCGTAAAGGGGAGCTAACGCCATCATCCAAAAAATCATAGGAGGTTGAAGTAGGAGAATGAAGTGTGGAGAAAGGAAATGTGGATTCATCAAACCAAACATGTTTGGCAATGATAATTTTACGACTCGATAAGTCATAACACTTATATCCACGATGATCGGGAGGATAACCAAGAAACACACAAGGAGTAGATCGTGATTGGAGCTTATGAATGGTAGTAGAGGGAAAAAGAGGGAAACATAGGCAACCAAAAACACGAAGATGAGAGTATGTGGGAGTCTTTTGATAAAGAATTTGGGTTGGTGACTTATAGTCAAGAAGCTTAGAGGGTAAAATATTGAGGAGATATGTAGCCGTTTCTAAAGCATGATGCCAAAGGGAGGGAGGAAGGGAGGCATGGGCAAGCAACGTGCGCACAATATTATTGATGGATTTGATTTTACGCTCAGCTTTACCATTTTGAGGAGAGGTGTAAGGACAAGAGAAACGAAACACCATGCCATTTTGTTCACCAAAAGTTCTAAAAGGTCCATTATCATATTCCCGACCATTATCACATTGAAAAGTTTTAATTTCTCGTTCAAATTGAGTTTGAATTAAGGCACGAAAAGACAAGAAAACTTTATAGACTTGAGATTTGTGTGAGAGAGGGTAAGTCCACAAGAAATTGGTGTAATTGTCAAGAAATAAAGCATAATAACGATGACCATTAGAACTAATGACAGGAGATGTCCATAAATCACTGTGAACAATATCAAAAGGCATAGTAGTGAAAGAAATAGAATCTGTAAATGATGTTTTTATTAATTTGCCAAGAGGACAAGAATGACAAGCATCACGCTTTTTATTACAAGTAATAGAATTGCGGCTACGCAAGTTATTAAGAATTGCATCTCCCGGATGACCTAGACGGGAGTGCCACACACTAGGAGACAAGGCGGTAAAAGCGGAATGGATGGATGATGATGTGAGACTAGACTTTGTGGTCAATGGATATAGCTCCCCCGAACTCTCACACTTCAGAAGACGGGTCCCCGTCTGCAAGTCCTTCACAGAAAACCCAAAAGGATCAAATTCAACAGAGACCATATTATCAGCAGTGAATTTACGAACAGAAATCAGGTTTTTAATAAGTTTAGGCACATGAAGGACATTGTGTAAGTAGAGGGGTGGGTTTGTGTCAGTGAGAGGTTTGGTTCCATAACCACAAACTGGAATCTTGCTACCATTACCAACAATAATCGAATTATTTTTATCATTGCTCAATTGAAAATAGGACGAGAGATTACCTTGCGAATTGGTCATATGGGATGTGGCACCGGTGTCCATGTAAAAAGCGTCATCGGCAGGCGGAACAGAGAGCGTGTGCATGGCTTGTGGAATGTCTGTTGGCATATACCCATAAGCAGGAGGAGCAGCAACATAGTACGATTGAGAGGGTCGCGGACCAAGCACACCGGGAGTGGAAGGGGTTGCCGAGACCCCTTAGAAATCTGCGCCCTTGCCCAGCCACCCATGATGGGGTATGAACAAGGTGGGGTAGGCCACGGCTGGGGTGACCAGCCACCCCACGGTGGATAGAACCAGGGCTGCTGCTGCTGCTGTCGTGGTCCTTTGCTGCCCTCACCGCGGTTGTGGTTGCGATTTTGACCACCGCGGCCGCGGTTATTTCTGTTATTATTTTTGTGCCGTGAAGGGGGGCGAGAAGTGTTAGAACCATGAGTGGGGCTGGTATGAGCAGTGGAATCAGCAGAATTTTGACCAAGGAGAGCAGTGTCAGATATAGGAGGAGTGTTCTCGTTGGAGGTGGCTTCAAGCTCTAACATGGAGCACGTCTCATCAAAGGAGGGCAGCGGCTTACGGTGCTGCACAGTGGACGTAAATGATTTGTACTCGTCAGTGAGGCCGCGGAGAAGACGAAGAACCATCTGAGCATCCGTAACGGGCTGGCCGACGTTCCGAAGCTTGTCGGCAAGAACTTTAATCTGAGTACAATACTCTTTAACACTCGTGAAATGACTGAGATGAGTGTTTGTGAGTTGGGCGTCCAATTGACAAGCCCTAGCAGTTTTGTTGTCAAGAAATAGGCTTTCAAGACGGGACCATGCTTTCGCCGCGGTATCATCGGAGGAGATGATGGAGTTTAGGAGATCAGTAGCAATAGTTCCGTAAATCCATTGACGAACAATATCGTCAAGACGCTGCCAGATGGCTTGCTCGGCGTCCGTAGGGGGAGACACCTTGGCCGAATCAAGAGAAGGGGGCTCAATGTGGTCAAGGACGAGATTTGCTCGACAGTGCAGTTTGAAGAGCGTGGCCCAATTGGAGTAGTTGGTACCTTCATAGTCCAGCACGAGAGGGATGGCGAGTTTGATGTTGGCGACGGTGGTTGCGGGATGCAATTTGTCAGCCATGGCAGCGAGTATGACAGAGGAAAGAGAGGGTAGAGAAGAGAAAAAAAAACGGCAGGATGGAAAACCTAGCCTGATACCATGTAAGAAGGTAATGCCTTGCTTTCTCATTAATCATAATTAGGTATATATACAAGTGCTAACCCTACTGGGTATTAAGGGAAATACAAACTAATTACAAACTAATTAGTAAACTATATATACAACAAGATATACAATATCTATCACTTCTCTAATTATATTGTCTGGAAAAAGAACTCACTGCTTGACTGCTTCATTCATGTGTGGAATATATAATACTCCACTATTAGTGAGGATTACACTAGCAGGTAGCACGTGAAAATATTCGTTATTGCTTGCATCGGGGATTAACGACTAAATGCTAATTGTTTACTCTACAAGTAGATTAGGCTTCACAGTAATCTATTTGCTCAACTATTGCTTAATGCTAATTGTTTACTCTACAAGTAGATTAGGCTTCACAGTAATCTATTTGCTCAACTATTGCTTTCTAACAAGATAAAAGCTGGAAGTTTGAATAGATCTAGTGATTTGGATAAATTTGACCGACAAGGATTGCATCTTTCAAGGCTTTGATATACATATAGTCATATAGATGGAGAAAACATGAAAGAGGGAATTTTGTTCTTGTCGTGGTCGTATGTCTCTTATGCACAATACTTTGTACTTGTAGGCAATTCAAGATATGAATGTTTGAAATTGTGTGTTCGTGAACATACAAACTGAACTTGATAGAAGTAATAAAAAAACATAGATGAAGTACGTATATGTTAGCTCATGTGTTTCATAATTTGAATGCTTGTTGTGAGTTGCTTGTACATTTGAAGCTACCTAGTCACGGTATATAAGAAAACTTTTTATTTTACTTTTTATGAGATTCAAGTATAAGAGACTCCAGTTTTAGAAGCTACATGTCATCAATTTACTTATCTCTTATGCTTATTATATGATCAATTTCTAGACTTCTCTATGCGTAAGAATACCCTGATATATATAGAAAAATAAACTCAAAAACCAAACGAGAGAGAGAAAAATGTACTATGATTAATCTCAATGACATGTATATTCATTTCCGTACCAAGCATTGCTTGGTCTAGTGATATAGGTTTGTATCCTTGTAATACATGGTTGTGGGATTAAACTCCACTAGCTAGATGAATTTTGGGGGTGGGAAATCTCTTTACCCTTATTCCCTTCTCCAAAGATGTCATGCATGTGTAGCTGAACCGGGTTGACTTATGAGAGATTTCAAAGAAATATAAGTTAAAGAATCATAAAATGTATTGATCTACACAAATTATTAGAATAGGCGGTCTAATTTTAACATAAAATTAGACAAAGCTAAACCTGGATTTTTCTAACAAGCCCATTCCATTTCACTCTGACTCAACACTATCCTAGTTATCCCTTCTCTTCTCCTTCCTTTATTTTCTTGATTCTCGAACTACAACAGACAATTTCAGAAAAATTACCCGACAGTATTACCGAACGGATTAAACTAGTCACTAAATGGATTAAACTAGTCATTGAATGGGTTAAAGAAAGTCCTTACTGAATAGATTAAACTGGTCACGAAATAGATTAAACTGGTCCCTAAATAGATTAAACTAGTCACTATATTAAAAAAGGTGGCATATTCTCTTCTTTATATTGGGCTTGGGGCCTGCCTAATTTTAAATTAAAAGTAGACGGTCTCTTACAAGACCAACTGATTGATCTAACACTAACAGCATGTATCACATTGGTTTTCTAGAATCTATAAGAGATATTTGAGGAGTAAGGAGGCTCTTCTCATCATATTCGTTGAATATAAGAACTTCATCACCTCTATCTTCATATTCAATACCTGTAACACTTCTATCTTCAAAACTTGGATAATCTGATTCTGAAAATCTAAGTGGAGAATCTACTTCTCTTGTAGGAAAAGCATCATCCCCATTCCCCCATTAACTGTATCTCTGATTCTATCAGAACTTGCATCTTCGCGCGTTCTCTATCTCTCGGGTAAGAGTAATAAAGGAAAGAGTAGATCAAGCAGCAAATCGTAAATGGCATACCAATGGCGGTGTACAGGGCCTTAGCAAGTGACGCAGCATTTTCTCTGTCTGTTTGAATTGCTGCAGCATCTGATGATCCTGCTGCGGCTGGCTTATATCCATAAACATGCTGAGCTAGGATTCCAACTATTGCAGGAGCAAATGACGCTAGTGTAGACTCGAAAGAGCAATCCAATGCATATATGCTTGTTCGATGTTTCTCAGGTACTATTTCTGCAAATATAGGGCTGGCAAATCATAACAGTCAGTTACATGCTCAATAATCATGCATGTGTACAAATGTAAAGCACTATTCTTTTCTAACTTCTAAAGTTAACCAGGGGGTAATATTCAATCACTAGTAAAAGACATTTTTCATTCCTAAAAAATCAGTTTAATTACTAAGATTGTTTTTAAACAAACCTAGTAAGATGGTCAGTTGGGATGGTTTTGGGTTAGTTAATCAAAATCTCTAGGTTTGTAGTGTTTTTTACCCATGTGGAGTAGAAATGTGGTATTTCATGAACTTTTGTCGATTTTTCGTAGGATCAATTTTACGTGTTATGTGCATTGTACACTATTTTTAGCAGGATCGTCAGTTTCAATTTCTAGGCTTAAAGTGCATTAAATAGATAGCTCCCAAGATTTCACGTCACTGCTACTAGTTTTAGTGCATCGAGTTCTGGTCAGTTTCTACTTTCTAGTCGGGTCAGTTTCTGTCAATTCTAGAATGTATCTAGTATTAATCAGTGCTTTCATTGGAGAAAATACTAGAGCCAGTGAAACTTAGTCATGAAGATGGAGAAAACCAGTTCTAGACAGTAAAAATTAGTGGTTGCATATGGAGTAAACTTTCTACTTTTCAGTTCTCTTTCTTAGCAACCATGATTTATGGGAAATGTGAGTTCAGACAAGAAGGGAAAGTAACTAGATGAGTGAAAGAACATACTTGTTGGTGGCAGCTACATTCCAGCTTATTATGAGTCCCATAATAAAGAAAACTAAACCATGCAAGAAGGCGGAGGAAGGTGCATCAGGTAATCCCAACAATAGTATAGCTGCTAGTGGGTGATGAGAGACATTTATGTCACTCATAGGGTAGTAATTTGTGCGTAATTAGAGTCGTTTTAGTTTAATTTTCGTAATTATTTTTCTAATTTTATTTCCTTTTTAGTTATTATTGTTTTCTTTATTTATTTTCATTTTATTATTTTATATGTATAGTTTCTCCCCTTGTGTTTGGTTTTCTATGTAGGTAAGCTTTTTGGAGCTACGCGTTCGAGTTTCAAAGTTAGAGGGGTGGCTTGATTTAGTGCTATAGTATAGAGCTTATCCTACACCACACTTCCCACCTATCCATACCACAAACCAAGCATAGAGTGGAGCAATTTTGCCAAAATAAGAGCTTTTGGAAGGATTTGTGCACAAGGGTCATATTATAACGGTCATAACTTTCACCACAAACAATATTTTTCAGTGATTCAAGTTGGAGATAAAAGCTTAGCTCGATAACTTTCCAACGAGTGGTCACAATCCTGATTCCGATGAAAATTGAAAGAGATATGGCTCTTTGAAGTCTGGCGCGTCTGCTGGCCCGCCCGGGCTCCTCAGCCCGCCCGAGCAAGTGTCCAGCCCGCCCGGGCTGCTGAAGAGTCGAGCTTCTGCCTCGACGAAGAAGGGTAGCATGCCCGCCCGGGGGATCAGCATGGGCCCGACCACCCTGCACCGCCCGGGCCTTGACCCAGCCCGCCCGGAGTGCCTTGGTCGCCCCGCCCGGCCATGTGGAGCCCGCCCGGCCGCGTTATTCGCACGTTTTTCTTCGGCCCATTTTGTTTACGACGATGTAATTGAGGGGAGTATAAATACCCCCCCTTAGCCCATTTTGAGGAGGAGAAGTTTTATTTTATTCCCTACTTTTAGTTTTAGAATATTTTTAGGGTTTTAGGAAGGATTAGCCTCCACAACTTAGTTTAGGGGAAAAGTGAGAAAACTCAAAGAAAGATTGAAGATTTGGAGATTCAAGGGTGACAACTTGTATTTAAAGATTCAACAATTTATCAATGAGCATTTCTTACTCTCTCTCTCTCTCTTCTTTTATTTACTTTATTTTAATTGTTTTTATTGTTTAATCTTCATGTTTAATAGTTAATCTAGATTAAAGTTTTCATCTTTTCCTAGTTTCTTCTTGTTTGTTCACTAGATTTTGTTTTGTTTTTGCTTTAAAGTCTTGATTTTAGGTTTTTGCTATTTTTAGATTGGTGATTTATTGCTAGTTTTTCCATATTTAGGATGTTTGGTAGTATAATGGATAGTGAGTAGTTCATTAACTAGGATTGGGAGTAGCCCAATCATTGTTTGCATCCTATTTTCATGAGTAGAGTTTATTGGGTTGGTTATGTTTGGGATTTGTGCAATTTCAATCTTTGATGTCGATTGGTAATTTAGTTGATGTGAGCTCCATCATCTTTTGATCCTTTGTTGCCCATTTAATGGTTTACTTTTATGTGGTTGACCTTCATGATTGATTGATTAGTGGTTACACATCACTTGTTGGTTGGTATTAACTTGGGTTTGATTTCAATCCTTAACTTGGCCTAGTTAGGTGATAACGCCTCGAAATATAGGTTTTGTTACCATAATTAGGACTCTAAACTCCCTAACAACGATTTTAGAGGTGTTTAGGTTTGTTTGTTCCCTTTGCATATCCCCAATACATGTCAATCCCTATATCTCTACTCGGTTGTTGGATGTGAACTATATGATTGTGGTGTTTTCCCATTCCTAGTGCTTTTCCTAATTTGATTTCAATAGTTTATATCCTTAGTTTAACCAAAACTTGACGATTTCTTCGGCCTAGCTTATTGTTAAATTAACACATATTGGTGCTCCTTAGTCCTTGTGGAAGAATGACCCTTGCTTGTCACTTTACTTAGTTTAGTGGTCTAGTTAGGTTTTGTTTGACTTTAGGAGACTAGTAACGACCTAGTTTTCCCCTGTTCAAAATGGCGCCGTTGCCGGGGACTTCGGCTTACATTGATTTGTGTTGATTAGATGAGTCTAGGCTATTTGTGAATATTCTTTGTTTTTCTTTGATTTTTTTTACTTTTCTTATTCTTACTAAAAAAAATGGCAAATATCTCTTTTCCTCAATATGAGAATGAGTCCTTTTGGATTTACTTTGATAGACTTGAGGACTTTATAAAGTACTATGGTTATGGTATTTGGGAGGCTTGTGAGATTACTTATTTGGGGTTTAAATGAGCATACTAGAGGAGTGGTTGAAAATATGTTTAATGGTGAATTTCGAGCTATATCTTTAGATGAAGCTTGGGATTTTTATATGTGGTTAGCTAGGGATACTTATGATTTTGATTGTGCAAATTCTCATAATTCATCTAATGTTTGCATGAATTCCTTTGATGAGTCAAATGTTCCCACTAGTGACCCTATTATACATGATTTTAATCCCCCTCCCCAAAATGGTCTCCAAATTATACTCCAAGCACCTCTTCAATTAGGATCGTCCACCAACACCACTAGTCTAGAGAGTATGATGCAAATCTTCATGACTAATCAAGCTAAAGAGACTAGTGAGTTGAGAGAGAGCTTAAAACAAATGCAAGTTCATAATAAAATGCTAGATACTCAAGTTTCTCAATTGTTGGAGTCTAGGTTGGAGCCTACTTTTGCAAATCAAGAGAAAAATGGATCTTATGATGACCATGGTGAGATTATTGATGATGATGGTGATTCGAGGGATGTTGAAGTTGAAAATCAATTGGGAAAGAGTAGCCTAGATCTTGATGATGGTTTTTGGAGTAGTGATGATGAGGGGTATGCTTTTGAGGAGCAAAGAACCATTATTGAGAATGTTGTTGAAAGTGATGATGTTTACGAGTCTATACATTCTCTTTTTGAGTCTCATGTGTCTACCTCTAATGAATTGGACCTTACTCTCTCTCCTTGTGCTTTAGAGTACCCATCCTCTCCTACCCCATCATGCTTGAGTGGAGATCTTGGTCAATTTGAGAGTGAGATACCTCATTTGGTGGTTGGTGATGTTTTTGAGGCTTTAGAGGATGAGAAAGATGTTGGTAAGGAGTCATTGGTTGAAAAAATGTGCGATTTGAAAACTTGTGATATAGGAGAAGTCATTCGTGAAACCTTAGTTTCCATTCCTTCACCTTATATCCCGTTTTCAAGAAAGCTTGTTCTAGTTCCTTCCTTTCCCATCTCTTTCCCTTATTTACCCAAATTACCTCCATTAAATGAGCCCCCTTCATCCTTTCCCCTTCAAGTGTCCAATTTGATTAATTTTGAGGAAGATAGTGAGATTGCCACAAAAAAAGAGTTTGTTGAGGAGAGTTTGTCATTTTATTTTTCTTTTTCTTCTTACTTTGATTATTCTTCTTCTTATTTATTTGTTTTTCCTTTTGTTCCTTCTTTTAGGCATCACTCTCCTCATTTGCATGGAGTTGCATTGCACTTTATGCACACTTTGCATATTATCATTGCATACTTAATAATAATAGAAATGTGTGCTAGTGCATTTGACAAACTCTTGCGATCGTTGAATTGCTATTTACTAGAAAGGTCAAGCTTATGACCTTAAACAAGCCTTTCTTGGGAAGTAACCCATGATCTATTGCTTTCATTTTATTTCTTTTAATTTTACTCACTTTGGTTTTCTACCCTTGATTTTGATTTAGGTACAAAATTGGAATAAGAATCATTCTCAATAGCACGTAGAAAGTAAATCATGGTTTTGAGGAAGTTGATTAGAAATGGAGAAATTGGGTCATTTGCGGGTATTTACACCCACCTACTATCCGGTAGCATCCTTCCTTTTCTCTTTCTCTAATGTTTTATGATTGCGGAACATGTGCTTGTTGGTTTGGATGTTTCTTTTCCCTCCCCCTTCCCTCCCTTTGATCGTCTTGTTCAAGCATTGAGGACAATGCTTTATTCTAGCTTGGGGGAGTAGCTATTCGCTAGCTTAGGGGAAGTGTACATACTTTATTATTTATTTATTTTTTTAAAAAAAAATTCAAAATCTAAAAATATTTTCCTTTCTTTTATTTTTCCTTCTAGTTTTGAGCTTCTCTTTATAAAGAAAAAAATTGAAAAAAATGAAAAAAGATGTTTGGCAAAATCCAAAAAAAAAAATTGAGGAATAATAAAAGTACAAAGCACTTTGTGTCCAAGGGAAGATTCTTGATGCCAATTTACGTGGATTCCTTTGTTTTGGTCATTTGGATAGATGAGTATAGGTGTTTCCGTTGGATGCTTGTATGTGTAACTTGGGGCAATTAGGGATCGATTAATCTTTGTTGCTTGATTTTCTACTTGAAAAAGTATTCTATAGTTCTAAATGTTGTCAAACTTTGTGTTGAAAATAGTCGAATTATTTCTCTTATGGAAGTTGTAGTGACCCTAGTTGAATCTTGAAATCTTCTTTGGTGCACAAGTTTTACCTCCAAATAAGTTATACTAAGAGTTAAATTGATTGTTAAAAAGAAAAAAAAAACTAGTGTTTTATGTCTTGAGTCCAATAAGTGGAGCCAATGAGCCCACAAGGCATAATAAGCCTATTAAAGTCCATGAAAACAAAAAAAAGGGATCGAAAAAGAGTCAATAAGTGGTAACTACCACATGATTTGAGAAAGTGGGTTAGTCGAAATGGATGAGTGGAAGCTTGAAAATTTAATAAGTAGAGTTTCCCTAGTAATGATGAATGTCATTATGGCTTAAACATTGAGACTCTAGGCTCATTGATCAGTCGTTATAATATTACAATCATGGTTTTCTCTTAGCAAAAGTCAAGTTTGGGGGAGTTTATGTGCACCATAGGTGATTAGGATCAATCTTGGGACCTTCTTCATCCATTTGAGAACGATTTGTAACTCTTGAATGCCTTAGTAGACTCTAATTCATATTTTGATGCTTTTAATAGTGTCAATTTTGCACCTTAGATTAGCATATCCCCTATATTCCAAAGTCATGGATACATATTGATGATGGTTATGCTTTGAAAGTTTGCTTAGATCGTTCATTGCTTTGTGAACCATATTTAAAGAGATGACTTTAGCTTACTATATGTTTGTGCTTGATTAGAGTTGTGGGTTAAGCCTCTTGGGAAACCCTCGCGAGATCTCACTCGCCCTTTAGAGCGATTTAGGGGTTTAAAGAGCTTGTTGCATGCGCTAAATGCAACCGTGATTCCTACGAAAGTGAGTTAGATTTCTTGCTTTCTAGTTTAGCTTTTAATAAATCTTTTTGCTTTCCTATTTCCCTTTTGTGTCCAATTGTTTTGCTCGAGGACGAGCAAAGTTCAAGTTTGGGGGCATTTGATGAGAGACATTTATGTCACTCATAGGGTAGTAATTTGTGCGTAATTAGAGTCGTTTTAGTTTAATTTTCGTAATTATTCTTCTAATTTTATTTCCTTTTTAGTTATTATTGTTTTCTTTATTTATTTTCATTTTATTATTTTATATGTATAGTTTCTCCCCTTGTGTTTGGTTTTCTATGTAGGTAAGCTTTTTGGAGCTACGCGTTCGAGTTTCAAAGTTAGAGGGGTGGCTTGATTTAGTGCTATAGTATAGAGCTTATCCTACACCACACTTCCCACCTATCCATACCACAAACCAAGCATAGAGTAGAGCAATTTTGCCAAAATAAGAGCTTTTGGAAGGATTTGTGCACAAGGGTCATATTATAACGGTCATAACTTTCACCACAAACAATATTTTTCAGTGATTCAAGTTGGAGATAAAAGCTTAGCTCGATAGCTTTCCAACGAGTGGTCACAATCCTGATTCCGATGAAAATTGAAAGAGATATGGCTCTTTGAAGTCTGGCGCGTCTGCTGGCCCGCCCGGGCTCCTCAGCCCGCCCGAGCAAGTGTCCAGCCCGCCCGGGCTGCTGAAGAGTCGAGCTTTTGCCTCGACGAAGAAGGGTAGCATGCCCGCTCGGGGGATCAGCATGGGCCCGACCACCCTGCACCGCCCGGGCCTTGACCCAGCCCGCCCGGAGTGCCTTGGTCAGCCCGCCCGGGCCATGTGGAGCCCGCCCGGGCTGCTGTTATTCGCACGTTTTTCTTCGGCCCATTTTGTTTACGACGATGTAATTGAGGGGAGTATAAATACCCCCCCTTAGCCCATTTTGAGGAGGAGAAGTTTTATTTTATTCCCTACTTTTAGTTTTAGAATATTTTTAGGGTTTTAGGGAGGATTAGCCTCCATAACTTAGTTTAGGGGAAAAGTGAGAAAACTCAAAGAAAGATTGAAGATTTGGAGATTCAAGGGTGACAACTTGTATTTGAAGATTCAACAATTTATCTATGAGCATTTCTTACTCTCTCTCTCTCTCTTCTTTTATTTACTTTATTTTAATTGTTTTTATTGTTTAATCTTCATGTTTAATAGTTAATCTAGATTAAAGTTTTCATCTTTTCCTAGTTTCTTCTTGTTTGTTCACTAGATTTTGTTTTGTTTTTGCTTTAAAGTCTTGATTTTAGGTTTTTGCTATTTTTAGATTGGTGATTTATTGCTAGTTTTTCCATATTTAGGATGTTTGGTAGTATAATGGATAGTGAGTAGTTCATTAACTAGGATTGGGAGTAGCCCAATCATTGTTTGCATCCTATTTTCATGAGTAGAGTTTATTGGGTTGGTTATGTTTGGGATTTGTGTAATTTCAATCTTTGATGTCGATTGGTAATTTAGTTGATGTGAGCTCCATCATCTTTTGATCCTTTGTTGCCCATTTAATGGTTTACTTTTATGTGGTTGACCTTCATGATTGATTGATTAGTGGTTACACATCACTTGTTGGTTGGTATTAACTTGGGTTTGATTTCAATCCTTAACTTGGCCTAGTTAGGTGATAACGCCTCGAAATATAGGTTTTGTTACCATAATTAGGACTCTAAACTTCCTAACAACGATTTTAGAGGTGTTTAGGTTTGTTTGTTCCCTTTGCATATCCCCAATACATGTCAATCCCTATATCTCTACTCGGTTGTTGGATGTGAACTATATGATTGTTGTGTTTTCCCATTCCTAGTGTTTTTCCTAATTTGATTTCAATAGTTTATATCCTTAGTTTAACCAAAACTTGATGATTTCTTCGGCCTAGCTTATTGTTAAATTAACACATATTGGTGCTCCTTAGTCCTTGTGGAAGAATGATTCTTGCTTGTCACTTTACTTAGTTTAGTGGTCTAGTTAGGTTTTGTTTGACTTTAGGAGACTAGTAACGACCTAGTTTTCCCATTGTCAGTGGGACAGCAGAACCAGCGCTGATCTGAGAAAGAATGATTCTTCCAGAGTTAGGCAAACGCCTTGAAAGAATATCGCCCATTTTACCTCCAAATAAAGCTCCCATAGATCGAGTAATAGTGAATATAGTTATAAGTAACGCGGTAGTCTTATGAGAGAAGCCGGTGAGCTCCAACCACATAGGTAGAAATGAAAATGCTGACCATGGAAAAGATCCCGACACACCCTGAGCAATAAGTATCTGAAAAGATGGAATTCTGACAACTGATTTTGCTTCTTGTAAAACCTCCTTCATTTCTAGACAAAAAGACATCTGTGTATCCTCATCTTTACGTTTCATTTCAGTTTCATTAGCAAAGCGAGGATCATTTGCAAAGAGACCCACCAAAATCCCAATTATGACACTGACTATGCCAACCAAATGGAAAGCAAGCCTCCAACCAGGAATTCCCATGAACGATGTTGAGGCTATTAAGATGGAGCAGAGGTTTCCGAGAATTGAGCCTAGGCCTCCTGTGAGCTGTAACCACCCAAATGCTGTGCCACGGTTGCTGTCGTCAGTGGAGTCTGCAACGAGGGATTGTACTGCAGGTATTACTATAGCAAGCCCAATACCATTCAATGCCCTTGATACTGCAACCTGACGATCATGAAGCAGAAGATTCATACAGAGCCGCATCATTGAACATGTAAGATGCTAATGAAAACTTAATTCCTTAATTCAACCCATGTCACTTGGACGGTTATTGATATTTACTATCTTTAATTCTTTACCATACACTACGAAGTCCTAAGAATTTCTTAGTAATTATTGTTAATTCAGACAGTTTTAGGCACTAACTGATAACTTAACCAAATACTCTTTCAAACTTCTGCATTCTTGAAAATCCTGACATTTAAACTGCATCTGAACTAGCAGAAAGAGGCAGTAACAGAGGTTTCTAGAAAAGTCAACGTGAGCTAGATCTTCGCAAATGAATCCAGAAGAGGGCCAGGGGGGTAAGAGAAACAAAAAAAAACTCAGAAACTTCAGCACAAAAAAAAAAAAGAGAATGCTAAGAAACCTGGAAGAAGGTGGAGGAGAAGGCAACGAGGAAAGTGGCAGCAGACCAAAGAAAAGCGCCGAGAGCAATGATATGGGCCCGGTTATGGCGGACAGCAAGGTAAGCGGCAAGTGGATAACAAAAGGATTGAACAATGGATCTAAACAGGGTCAATGAGCCAAGCCCAGTCGGGTCTGTATGAAGGGCTGCACCAACTTCTTTGTAAACTCCAGGAAGCAAGGACTCATCTGCTCTCTCCATTATTCCTGCTAAGTTTATCAGCACCATTGTTAGTGTCTCTGATCTCATTTTGGTTCTTTTTTTTCTATTTCTTTTGTTCTAGTGTTCAAACATTAGCAAGTTGGAGAAAGGAGTTGGGAAAGAGAAAACAAGACCAGTGGGGGAGAGAGAGAGATAGGGGGGTGATTCGTTTGTTGATGACTTGGACTTCAATGTGTGTTTTAAGGTTTTTTGATTGGTGGGTTGGTTCCCAACATGATATTGGGTTCTCCATAGAATTTCCCAAGGAATAATTAAGGGGGTCTTCCATTTTTACTCCCTTTCCTTCATGACTAGGTACTGTAATACTCGAGCAAAAAAAAAAAAAAAAAAAAAAAAAAGCGAGTTCATCTCCATGGACTGTGAGTCTGTGATGAACAAAAAACATACATCAACTCAAGTAACAATGGTGTAAATAAGTGCAAATTTTGCTAAAATGGTAAACAGAACATTGTGCCAAAATAGTATTTTTTTTCGTTTTTTTTCTGGAAAATGACACTACACATTCTATAGAAAGCATGTACTGGGGATCAGGGGATGTTAGCTAGCTTAGTTGATAAAGTGTTGTGAATATGGTATCCAAGATTTACATCACAACCTTCTGTGGCTCTCTACGCATCTAAGAATATGTACATGATGTGGAGCATGCATAATAGATCTATAATCATACAAACTAATGAAGGAGTCAATACTCGATAGTACTGCTTTGTGTAGTTTGCATAAAGCATACCCAGAACTTGGTGGAAGTTGCATTTACAAATCTCTAACGTTTATCATATGAAGTTTTTATGTTCTTAGTGCATAAACATACCCTGATAAAAAAAATCAACCCAAAACCAAAAGAGAGAAAGAAAAGTATAAAGTAAAGAAATTTGTTCTATGATTAACCTCAATGACATGTATGTACATTTCCGTGTAATATACTACACATAAGTTACTTTTGGAAACAAAAAGTAAATGTATTGACCTCAAACGAATCACAGAGGTACTTGAGGTGGAAGGAGGGTCTTTTCGTCATTGTCGTTAAAATCAGGAACTTCATCATCTCCATCATATTCAATACTAATAACAGTTCTATCCTTAAAACTTGGATCATCTGATTCTGAGAATCTAAGTGGAGACACATCCCTTCTTGTAGGAGAAGCATCATCCTCCATTAACTCTATCTCTGATGCTATCAAAGCTTGCATCTTTGCGCGTTCTCTATCTCTCGGGTATGTGTAATAAAGGAAAGAGTAGATGAAGCAACAAATTGTAAATGGGATACCAATGGAAGTGTACAGTGCCTTGGCAAGTGATGCAGCATTCTCTCTGTCTGTTTGAATTGCTGCAGAGTCTGATGATCCTGCTACGGCTGGCTTATACCCATAGACATGCTGAGCCAGGATTCCAACTACTGGGGGAGCGAATGAGGCTAGTATAGGCTCAAAAGCACGATCCAATGCATATATGCTTGTTCGATCCTTCTCAGGTACTATTTCTGCAAATATGGGACTGGTAAAGCATGACAGTCAGTTACAATCTGCTCAATTTTGAGAAAAATACTACATATTTAGTAACAACAAAGACCTGTTTTCTATGGAGTGCCACTTTGAGTAGCCACAGTTATCTCTATGATTTTTGAATTGATTTATGATGCCCCTACCATTATATAGCAGTTAATAAGTTCTCTACTGAAATGTTTTATGTGTTTTGAAATCGTATTTTAGGGTTTGAAATTAATTTTGATTAGCTAAGTATTTTGTTAAAAAGTGCAAAAAAAAAGGGTTTCAAAACCGAAACTGAGACTTGGACGCATAAAACATCTCTCCAACCGTATCTATTAACAAAAAAGATGACAGTTTCGGTATCAATAAGACACTTCTAAAACTACAAGGACACCATAGAGGCTTAAAGAATAGTTGAGGGTACAATAAGATCTACAACAGATATAAGGGCACCCCACATAAAAAACCGAAAACAATTTCAATCTTTTTCTTTCTAGCAAGCATGAATGAAACAATGTGACTTCAGAGTTGAGGTAAGAAAAGAAAGGGATTAAAGAACATACTTGTTTGTGGCAGGTCCATTCCAGCTTATCATGAGTCCCATAATACAGAAAACTAAACCATGCGAAAAGACAGAGGAAGGATCATCAGGTAACCCTAACAATAGTATAGCTGCTAGTGGTACACCACAACCAGCACTTATCTGAGAAAGCATTATTCTTCCAGAATTAGGCAAACGCCTTGAAAGAATATCCCCCATTTTACCTCCAAATAAGCCACCCACAGAAGCAGCAACCACAAAAATGGTCATAAGAAACGCGGTAGTCTTATGAGAGAAACCAATGAGCTCCAACCACATAGGTGCAAATGACAATGCTGACCATGGAAATGAACCAGACACACCCTGAGCAACAAAAATCTGGAAAGATGGAATTCGAATAATCAATTTTGCTGCCTGAAACACCTCCTTCATTTCAATCCAAAAAGACTTGCGCGCTTTCTCATCATCATTAGCCCTTTTACTTTCATCAGTAAAGCGAGGATCATTGGCAAAGAGACGTACTAATATGCCAACTATGACACTGACAATACCAACCAAATGGAAAGCGATCCTCCAACCAGGGACTCCCATGAATGACGTTGAGGCTATTAAGACGGAGCAGAGGCTTCCAAGGATTGAGCCTAGGCCTCCTGTGAACTGTAACCACCCAAATGCTGTGCCACGGTTATGGTCATCAGTCGAATCTGCAACGAGGGATTGTACAGCAGGTATTACGATTGCGAGTCCAATACCATTCAATGCCCTTGATATTGCCACCTAATAATGATCATTCATAACAGAGATCCAGCAATTGGTTATGGGAGCTGTCCATGGATAACAAAAGTTTAAGGAATTAGCACTTTGAGCATTTTGGTTTCTGAATTGAAGCTAAGAAAATGTACTCTAGTTTTGTGCCTTTACTCAAATCTAGTTAGATGGATTATTAAGCCACATTATAACTTGTGCCAAATATTTTTACAGTGAAAGCACCGTTCACTCCTTGGGTCGACCCGATATCAAAGATCATGGTCAAGCGGTTGTCGCCTCATACCGAATATGACCCCAACCTGAAGTTACCCAACTAAACTAACGATCATTTTACCGTGTCTACTCATACTGTTTAATTGGTCTGTAGAAATAAAATCTTAAAGAAACATATCTTATCATCAAATCTCCACATATGGTGACAAACAATTGTAATAATTTTAGCAAAAATTCAAGGGTAAGCCTATTATTTAGCAATGAAGGATTCTCAACTCTCCTTGATCCTTACTAAGATGTACACATACAGATGTAACAGTAAATAGTAATGTCTGAAACATTATCGGATTAGTATTACTATTATCTTTACATAATCATACTGTTTCATTGGTCTCTCATTGTAATAATTTGTGATGATGCTAATTAAAACTAGTGATCTTTACAAGAGCCAAGAGGTAGTCCTAAATTATCACGATGATATGTGAATAGAAGTATATTACTACATCTAAAGATGGAATGAAAAAAAAGGCAGAAATTGAAGTGTCGAGAAAAGTCAACGTGATCTAGATCTAAGCAAAAAAAAAAAAGAGAGAGGAAATGGACCTGTAAGAAGGTGGAGGAAAAGGCGACGAGAAAAGTGGCGGCGGCCCAAAAGAAAAGCGCCGAGAGCAATGACATGGGCCCGGTTATGGTGGATAGCAAGGTAAGCAGCAAGTGGATAACAAGAAGATTGAACAATGGACCTGAAGAGAGTTAATGAGCCCAGCCCAGTTGGGTCCGTATGAAGTGCTTCCCCAACTTCTTTGTAAACTCCAGGTAACAATGATTCATCTGCTCTCTCCATTATTCCTGCTAAGTTTACCAGCACCAATGTTAATGTCTCTGATCTCATTTGTTGTTGTTGTTGTTGTTGTTGTTGTTGTTGTCGTTGTTGTCGTCGTCGTCGTCGTCGTCGTCGTCCTAAAGTAATGTAGATGTAATGGTGTTGTAAACTTGCAAGTTGGGGAAACGGTAGTGTGGGGGGGGAGAGAGAAGAAAGAAGAAACAAGTAGAGAGTACTAAAGTGGGTAATAAAAGTATTCATTTGTTGACTTGGACTTCAATAGGTAAAGTTTTTCTCTTTGCTTATCTTATTGTATTCCCAATTTGTTTGATTGTTTGTTTCTAATGGAAGTATGGTAGTATGAAGGGGTCGCATTTAATTAGTTTGAATTTTAGTTGGTGGATCCTTTCCAACTTCCAACTTCCAATCAGAATAGGAGATAGCCCGGTTAACAAACAATTAGTCGTGGCCCGTGGGTGATGTAAGCTGGTCACAAACATGGGCCTCTATTCCTTTGATAATCTTATTCAAACTCAGAATATGGGCTTTCGTATTTAATACAGGGCATGAAATGGGTCAAGCTTTTTTTTTTTTTTTTTTTGAGGAAGAACGGTTAGTTCACTTAGTAGTTATTAGATAGACTATGCACTACTGAATCTGTCTGAATTACATATTTTTAGAAGTTATTAAAAGCTTTTTTTTAGGGGAAAATAGTAGAGCCGTTGCCAAGACAATATCTGGAGGTGATCAACATGGACGGGTTTTGGCGCGGGAATTTCGGCTTGAGGCTTCGGCCCAAAACGGACCACTTTTTTGGTCAAAATCCGGCCCATGATCACCTCTACTGTATAAAAATGTATAGAGAGCAAAGTGTATATTATAATGATTAATAATAGTATCCTTATCTGCCTTTTATTATTAATCTTTATTTATTATGTATATTATATCGTGAATGATAGTATCATTTGTGCATGGATCAGAATTCTAATCTCAATAAATGTAAATTGATTAGATAAATACGAAGTACATTTTATGAGGAGAGAGAGGAGAACTAGAATTTGATCCAAAAAGAAATTTAACATGTAAATTAGGTAGTAAATCATATAGTTTAATATAAAAAAGATATCCACAAATTAAACTTTGTCAGAAATTAATAAAACAACAAATTGATAAGAAAATATATTTTTCCTTGATATTTTGTGAGTTATATCTCAGAATAATAAAGGGAAAAAAAATCAACGTAATCATCATTCTTTAGCATTTCCTCCCAAAATTGGTCAATATTATAATTCTTTTAGTTGACGTCATCTTGTTCTTGTAAATGACAAGAGACCATAAGTCCATTTTGACATTTTGTACAGAGAGAATAGTTGCGCCTGGCCCAATTATGTCGCTTAATTATGGGCCATCTACAAGAACTTCCATCCATGTCAATTTCAAAAAATTCAAACATCTATAGTTTTAGTGACTTCTAATCTTTTATCAATAGTTTTATCTAAAAACTTAGAATTATGGTAAATTTTTTAATAACGAAATATATATTTTATAACAAAACTTAACCTGTGTATTTCATGGGCCAAGTCTACTTGTTACTCTAAAAGGGTACTTTTTGGAAAATATTAGATAAGGTGCTCTTGATCCATACCGGAACTGACCGAACTTGAACAAACTAAGGGCATGTTCTCTTCGGCATAAAACAACTGAACTGAATTGAACCGAACTGAATTGAACTGAACTGAATTAAAGTAACTAATTAATAGTGTAACACCCCAGAATTTCAAAGCGGAAAAGAAAAAAATTATAATAGTATTATAGGACGATGGCGGAAACATCGTCTTCTGGGAATGTCATTACTAATACAAAGGTATTTAAATAACTATGTGAAGAGACCAACTTAAATAAATAATATAAATAAATAACTAATTCAGAGTATTCCAAATGAGAAAAGTCTAACTAGAAGTCTAGGCCTAAAACAACTATCATTTCATTCTCGCAACTCAACCCGAACCCAAAACCAAAGAAGATTCCCATCAACATAACCTGCAAAATATATAACAACAATCCACAATCAGTGGGGAGTAACTAGCAGTTCTCCCAGAACAAAAGAAATCAAAGTCTATTCCAGACATCGATTAGTATGAAAGGAAATAATAAAGCCAAGACAACTACAACATGCATTCATATCCATAAAGCTCACAAGTGATACAAGTGAAAGTAAATATCAAGTAAATAAGATTAAATGAATAAATCATCTCAAGAGTACTTAAATAATAATAAAAGCAAAGGTACAACAAGTTATTGAGTCAGAAACCGAACGCCAGTGAATCGCAATTCACTTCCTAAGGTTTGTCAGATCGCAATCTCCGGGTCAGTCTATGGGCTTACGTTCCCCACTGCCTGTGTCTAAGAATGACCAAACTCCCGATGCAGGGTAGAACACACAGAAGTCCATGACCTCTCGGACGACAACAATTAACCCAGGTTTACCCTTAGTTCGCAAACCAGGTGGTTGGCATGTTCTTCACCGGGGACTACATCTATCCCACCGGATGTTCTTATCTCAAAATAAAATCATAAATATCATATAAGTATCATTCATCTCAAAACTATTCGTCAAATGGATGCCACTCGGCCTTATACCCACAATTTGTCAATATCATAAAAGTAACATTCATCTCAATAATATTCATCAAAAGGGATGCCACCCGGCCTTATACCCACCATTCATCACTAGATATCTCTTCAAAAGTCCTCAAAAAAAAGTAAACTTACAAATTTACAACAAATACTTTGAACATCACTAAGCACAAACAATGATAATAAAAAGAGTTTGCAGCACTAACAGTATCAACCAGAAATGCATCACATCATATAAGATCACCAACTACATGTAGAACATACGTACAAGATCATACGAAAAATTACACAACACAAGATTGTGCGCTCGGCGCGTGAGCCTGCGCTCAGCGCCACCCTGTGCGTCTGGCGCACTGACCAACCTGCGTCCGACGCATCAGCGTGCGTCTGACGTCACCATCAATTAACTCCAAAGCTAATTAATTCAGCAAAACGTACACGACTAATCATTTTTACAAAGACTAAACGTAAATATAATGATACTCAATTATAACCACAGTAACCTACAAATCATCAACTTCCAAGAACATAAAAGTTCTCAATTTATTTCTGATTATTAAACCCTTAAATAATTTAAAAGAATATCTTCAAACTCTTAACAAGAACACAATAAAAATTATTAAACTAATAAAAACGATCAGTAAAATACCACAAAAATTATCATACGACCATTATAACTCTACTGACATGGTAAAAAATTTATTTCTAATTTTTGGACTCTAAAAGTAATTTTAAACGTTAATTTACAGAATACTCAATAAAGCCAATAAAATAATTAAAAATAGAAATAAACGCCCAAAAATTACTAAAAATTTACATAACATGAATAAACCCACGTTAATACAGATTATGCAAAAAAAATATTTTTCGACCTCAAAACATAATATTCACGATTTAAATACCAACAAACACGAAAATGCAAATAAAGAGAATTCAATCAAACAAACCCGAAGACAGTAGACAAAAATTATTACAAAGCATGAAATACATACTACACACATAACATGCTTCACAAAAAATAATTCAGCAATTATAAATTCGTTCACTAATTATTTTACAGATAAACCATAAATACACGAATTACCAAATAATTCAAATAAATAAGAAAACTCAAATGAAAATTATTTTTCTGCACATAATATTTACACATCATACATCAAGAATACTCCGTAAATTTTCATCAATAATTTCATATAAAAAGTATTTTTAAACAATTCCTAACGTAATAATCTAATACCGAAATATACTCTAATCTCTAGCGTTCTAAGATATCTACTAGTTACCTGGAACTTTGGGAGGAGAGTGAGTCTAAAGAGATACGAAAAATATGTGCAATCCAAGTCCTCCACGAACGATAATTGTAGCAACAAGTCACTAGGCGTTTTCTTCTTGAACGTTGAAAAATCTCATTTCGTGCTGTTCTGTTCCGACTATGATTCCCAGCTATTTAAAGATTAGATTCAAAATCTCTCTGGTCAAAGTGAATTCCAAGATGTTCTAAACTTGCTTTACAAATTTGAGGATGATCAAACGGTTAGATCTCCGGCGATAGACATTTTTGCGAAGGTGTGACAGAAAACAAAAACCGGATGACTCGTCTGATTGAAACGAAAACTGCAGTCACGTCTTTCCCTTTCTTCAAAAACAAATTGCACCACAAGCAGGATCTTTCCGAGTGGATAGATTTTGACTATTCACACGTCCAATTCGGATAAGAAACGAAGGAGATATGATGCAAACAAAATAGGGGTGCATAAATAGCCGAAAATGCGGAAGAGAGAAGAAGAGGAGTTGTTATGCACGAATTTCCTGACTTGTTTTCAGCATTATGGAGGGGGTTAAAGTGCAGTAAAAGAATGAGATTATTCAGCTTATTAAGCAAAGGTTTAAGGGTGCATTAAGGTGGGTTAATGGGGAATTAAATGAGGGGTTACAAGAGATCCAAAGGTTAGCTTAATGAGCACCAAAACTCTTCATCCTCCATACCATAATTGCTGATTTTCGGCCAGCATGACACGCCACACGTGATGCAACATTTCATCACCCAAGTCGGTCCATCAACGTTACAAAAACGCTACGCGACAACACCGCATCTGAAACGCCTAAATAAAAAATGAAACTAATATAACCTTTAAAATAATTAACTAACAGCTTAAAATAAATATATATAAATATATCACAACATATAAAAATATATACACATTTTCACAACATGTTCTAAAATAAATTAAATAATAAATTATTTATTTTTACAAAAAATATCATTTTAATGTAAACAAACGCCAAAAATAAAGGGTGAAAATTACGGGGTGTTACAAATAGTAATGATAATAATTTAGAAACTGAACTGAACTGAACTGAACTGAATTGAACTGAACTGAACTGAACTCAAAATAAGCTGGGGAGAACAGACCCTAATTCAAAAATAATACCATGTATTAGTATTGATTGATTTCCACAAATTTTTTAGTTATCATTCATGTGAATATGACCTAAATTGATATCCTCTTTATTTCTTTTTAATTTACACACTTTGTATAAATCAAATTGAAATCATATATCCTTCCTCCGTTGGTTTTAAATGAAACATTGGGTGAAATGACACTATTCATTGATCAATTTTGACTCCAATTTATCGCCATTATATAATGAAAAACATAGTCAAGTGGGATCTTGTTAGATTCGTTTCGATGCATACAATCAAATTATAACTTTTTTATATTTTTTACGTGTGTACAACTAAAGATATTAATGATTAAAGAAGCGCGTTGGGTTGCGTGAAAAAGCAAACGTTTCATTTAAAACAGAACGGAGGAAGTACATATATATAATGTTATTATTTAATGATAATTAAAAATATCAATAGTTAAAATCTATACTAATATATTAAAAGGCGTTCCTAAATAAGGAACTGTGCCACGTGGCGCTCTCCCTAAGGGTGTGTTACTTCATGTAAGCCACATACAATAAAAAAAAATTAGAAATTGCATACTATAAGCTTTGATCCCATGACCTCAAGTTTATATATTGAAGTCTTAACCACTAGACTAAGTGGTATTTAGTGCTATCATTTTAAAGTATAACTAGTTATTAGGCCCGGGCTATGCCCCGGATAAGGAAAATTTTCATTTATTAATATTATACTTTTAAATGATAACATCAAACATCACTTGGTCTAGTGGTTAAGACTTTAGTACATAAACTTAAAGTCACGGGATCAAACCCTATACTACGCAATTTCTAATTTTTTTAATTGTATATGTGGATTACATGGAGTAAAATGTCCTTAGGGGCAGCGCCACCACTAGTAGAAAAATGATAATTTGCGTCTCCCTATTCGCGTCGAACAGAAGAAAGACTGACGTAAATGTTCGCGAACAGATGATTTGCGTCGGATGTCAACATAGATACGACGCAAATAACCACAGAAAATGAGTAAAAAGAGGATTTGCGTCGGACCATTTGGAGAACGCGACGCAAATGATTGAAGCCAATGGGTTTTTGGATCCAACATTGTGCGTCGGACGCGCACAAGGATACGATGCAAATACCAATGCACGTCGAACGTGCAACCATGTTTGACGCAGATGATAAAGCCCAGTTATGAAAAAAGAATTACGATTTCCGTCGGATCATTAAGGCCCATCCGACGTAAATCACTTACAATATATAAACCAACCTAACCCTAGATCTCATGCATCTCAGTACTCTCCCGCACCAGCCGCATCCATCTGATCTCCATCCCTCTCACCAACCGTCTCTCTCTCACCAAAACCTAGATCTATCATCTCTCATCTCTAATCTCTAATCTCTCATCTCTAATCTCTCATCTCTCATCTCTCATCTCTCATCTCTCATCCCCAATTTTGAGCAAAACCCATCTCAATTAAAGACTCAAAATTTGAGAATCACCCATCCAAAAAACTTGTTTTAATCTGAAAAATCCAATCTTGAGCTTATTTAAAAGTGCAATTCAATATTTCTGAAATTCAATGAAGGATTCTTTTGCTGAAAATGTCGTTGTTGTTGGGCGGAGAAGAAGAAGGAAGATGAGAGAGAGAAAGAATAAAGTCCGCCATTAAAACAGGTTGGCGCTGATTCCGCCAACCGTCGGACGTCCTGCTGATTCCGCCATTAAAGCTTTAACCGTTCGCCTCTCATCCCTCAACTCGGCGCTGATTTCTTTAGATGTTCGGGTTTTGCCGCTGATTTCACCATTGATTTCAACTCGCCACCGCTGAATTACTTATGTTTGTCAGAATCTTAGATGCGTTATACTTGTAGTGTTTATGGGTGTAATTTACTTGGTAATGTGGATGAATCATTTGAATTTCAAGCTCGACGCAAACTCGTTTCTGTTCATTGATTTAACAAACAAACCAAACTCGTTTCTCATCATTAAAGAAACGAACTCATGTCTGCTGCCCAATTATTTGTGCTCATGAACAATGGGCTTGATATAGAGCTAGTTCATTTTTTGTATTTGCGTTAAGACTTAGAACCACAAACGACGCAGATGAATCCATGTTGTGCTTGTGTGGACGATTTGCGTCGGACTTCGCACCACAAACGACGCACATTTGGTGAATATTGTGCTTGTGTTGACTGTTTGCGTCGCACTATGCCAAGGATGCGACACAAATGGAGTATTGTACTTAGTGCTGGGCTTGAGGTCATGTGCGTCGCACATGGTATACGGTCCGACGCAAATGGTTTTTGTTTTGCGTCATATCCTCGTCCGACGCAGATCTTCTACGGTAAATTTGCGTCGAGACCTGTGGCGTCGGACCTTTGTGCGACGCAAATGGTGGTCTGGAGTCCGACGCAAATCATTAATTCTGTACTAGTGCACGTGGCACCGTTCATTGTTTAGGGACGCCTTTTAATATATTAGTATAGATATTAATAAATGAAAATTTTCCTTACCCGGGGCGTAGCCCGGGCCTAATAACTAGTTCTCTATTAATAAGTGTAAAAGTCAAACGTTGTAGATATGTTATATATGAGTCAGATTGAAATTATATAAGCCTGATATAAGCCTCGAATCAAATCAATATGAGTAAAGATTGATCCAGATTGGCCCATTTGAGACCTATAGTTCACTTCTACTTGTACATAACATAGCCCGTAGTGAAAACGTAAGAGAGACATCACTTTTGAGATTTGGTAAATAAACTAGTTGTTGATCCGGGAGATGCCCCGAGGTTAATCTATATTTCGCATTACATTTTAGTTAATCAAGATGGTTAATGTTGTTCTTTTTCTTGCTTTTTTCTTTAAAGAATATAATTAATTAATGAAAGTTTGTTGTTTAGCGGTGTTCATAACCCGTTACCTAGTTATTCGGGTACCAAGTATGCGAGTACCAGAATATGTGGGTACCTGCATTTGCGGGTAGCTAAGAAAAGCAACCCATGACTCGACTCTGAACAATCAGGTGCTAGCAAAAGTGTCATAACTTTTTTTTTTATGAAAAATAAATCTTTAGAAGAGCCACAAAAGAAGCTACTACTATGAGTGTCAAATGCCGACCCATGTTGATTACAGTATCTTGGGGTACTACCATGAGTGTCAACTGTCAATTGCATGCCAACTCTAATCCTCATTTCTCAAAGGATCTACTACCAATCAACCATAACGTAAATATTCTGACTTGCAGATTGTATCACAACTAATTTTTCCATTAACATGTCGATTCATCATATCCTTTTTTTAAAATGTTGAATTGTTGGTTCATCTAATCCAATTTCTCCTATAAAATAATGTTGATTCTTCTTAATATTTATCTTTTCTTTTCCCTCTGAAAGTCACAAGCACAACAATGTAGTACAGGGTAGCTAATAAGCTAACTTAATGCATTTTCACAATTGTTTATTGTAAAAATGATTAATGTAACTGTGAAAAATTAAGAAAGAGAAAAACAATATATAACGACGTGTTTATCCGAGATACACGTGTAACTTAAAGCAAGCCCATTAACCGACTCCATAAAAAAATCATATTTATTACCTTTTTCGGATAGACATGTGAACATGACGGGTCAAATATATCGGGTCTCCTTAACACCCCTGGTGTAGTTACAATTTGGTTCTTAAAGCAGAAGCAATGTAGTTTATAGCTATAAATTATTAAATATTAGGCTATAAACTTTCCAGATATGTCAATCACCATCCGCCCCAGAAAGATCTGAACACTTGTTGGGACACGTAGTTTAAGGTGATAAGTTGTAGTGTGGTTATCAAATGTTATTTTATTAAAAAGTAGATTTGATAGGAGTTGGTGGGGTATTTTTTATTGGAGGAGAGAGAAAGTTGGGTAACTTTTTATTTATAAATGTAAGTGTGGGCCAAAGGAGTGTAAAAAAATTAATATAGTAATAGTGGGACCATGCGAAAAATGGAAGTGTTCAAACTAATTTGGGACAAACATAAAAGGAAAGTGTTCAAACTATTCTGGGACGGAGGGAGTACTTTTTTTGAAATTTAAATATTATATTGCCTATAAATAGACCTGGGCATGGGCCAGGCCGGGGCTGTTCACGGGCTCGACCCGCGGGCTTGAGGAAATGGCGGGTCGGGTGGGGCCCGAGCCTGTGATGTGGCGGACCGTGCCGTGCCGGGCCTGAAATTTCCAGATTTTTTCCACGAGCCGGTCTCGTGCCTCGTGCGGGCCTGGCCCGTGTTTTATGTTGCTTTTTTGGATTCTTGGCAGTTTTAGGCTAAAAAACAAAGAAAAAGGGCGTTTGACCAGCGGGTTGGCCCACGGGCAATATAGGCGGGCTCGTGCCGGTGCGGGCCTGAAATAAAGTTTCTTGACCGTGGCAGGTCCACGGCCCACGGAGCGGGCAACGGAACCGACTGGACCGGTGGATCGGAATCTAAAAATTTTTGGATCGGGATCGGACCAGAATTATTCTGGTCCAGTTCGGTTTTGGACCTGTTGGATCGGAATCTATATTTTTAAAAAAAAATAATTTATTTTATTTAAATATATTTATAAATTAGATACATTAAAAATTTAATAATCTTAATAACAATATTCCTAAAGGTAATAAATCTTCCATCCCCACAAAAATACTTTTACTTTCTCTTTTTTATTTAATCAAGTAAATATTCTTTACATTTTTTTTTGGATATGATCCATTTATTTTTTTATTCCTTTTCCCTTTTAAACATCCAACACTCTCGCTCCTCTAAATAAAATTAAAAAAAAAATATACCAATACTACCAAAATCTACCCCCTAAAAATTATATAATCTAATTTTAAAAAAAAAAACTCTACTTATCTACTTTATAATAACATACTTTTCATAAAAAAAACAAAAAATAAACATATAATAAAATATCACATAAAAAAAAAAATGTCTAAAAGGGAGAGAGAGTAGTAGGTTTTTAACTTTGTAACTTTCTACCTTTTAAACTTTTTTAACATATAAACTTTTTTTTTTACTAAAAAATCAGAAATTCCGGTCCACCGGTCCGGACCGGAATTTTCCGGGTTTGGACCTGACCGGACCGGAAACCCGAAATCGGGATTTTCTGTGGACCGAGGACCGGACCGGAATGGTCCGATCGAGATTCCGGTCCGACTCTGGTTATTGCATAACTTTACATGTGACAGCATGGCAAATCATATTTACTTTGCATCATTTGTTGGGGAGGGAAGGAGTACATCTGTACATGTGACATCATGGGTATACAACACCTAAATGTGGAAGGGAAGATTAGCAGTTGTACTTCTTACTTCTATGAGAATGTTGGGTTAGGTTAGTCATCGGAGTGTGTATTTGATGGTTAGTCTGGATCTTTTTATGGATATGGAGCAAACAAATGAAGAAGGGACTATTAGCGGTAGTAGTGTGCACTTTTGCTCCAACAATGATGGCGGGCCACATAAGCTATCAAGTATTATGAGTCGTAACGTTTGAGATAACTGGATGTAATGGTGGATCTCCTCAATAATTGTGGGGTATATTGTGAAATGTAAGTTGCCATATCTTAGTATGCAATTCTTATACGTATGTTAAACTATTTTTTCTCCCCATAAAAACCAAAACGTGATTGTAGATTAGTTGGTTAGTGTGTTCATATTTCAAATGAGAGTTTGCTTGTTCCAGTCTTCACACATGCATTTTTGTGAATTACTTTGTATTATTTGTTTAGGAGGGGGAGGTACATGTGGCAACATGACATTTGTTTGCTTTAGGTTTTAGATATATATAGATAGATGTAACTAGGTTATTCTGTACTTCTATTTTTGTGTTTACATGTCAAAATTAGTTAAGGTTTAGATTACTGTTGAAGTTCTGTTTTTTTTTTATATATAATCTTTGTAGGAATACAAACTTGATTTCTCGAACTGTTAATTACCATAGGATATGGTTGAGGTACACAAAGATGTCTTAATCATGATGAACATGGTCCATTAAAGAGACAGCTTATGAGAAAATCCCAATATTGCTTAGGCCTTAGAGTAAGGACGGCGTAGTGGCAGGCAATATTGGTTCATGAAATCAACCTCTGACCCACCAAGCCACCATATGCTATATATGGATTATATGTGTTGTTGAGTTCATTATGGATTTGGTCAGGCTGGGTTTGCTGAAAAAGTAGCATGTTTTAGGCCTAGTTTTCGGACCGCAATATTTTGCTCATATCCAGATTTCGGACAGGGCTAGTTTGGGATTATTTTAGGTGGTTCTTTTTTTTTATTTGGTTATTTTAGCTAGCCTTTTAGGTTAAAATTTACATTTCATGCCTAAAAGTAAAGCCCAAAGCTCGGAAAAATTAGAGCCAGAACTATGTAAAAATTTTATTTTTACACCCAGGTGTACTGTGGCGTGAAACATGGCTAAAAACTTTTTCTTCATTCTTCATAAGCAAAATGTCTTAAGGAAGAAGATAGCCCAAATGAAGAAATGAAGGCAAAAATTATGATGAATGAACTCTTGAACAAACTCGGACTTATTTCGAGCAACGTCGGGCAGGGCATAAGTTGATCACTTTTCGACTACATGCTTCCTACATTATGTAGAGAATATCATGAGGAGAATGGTTTGATGTTTAATGTGTTTCCTAGTCAAAAATAATAATTTGTATACTTGAATCACTAATATAAATATCAAAGATTATTATAGTTAGATCTTGTTAAATTCGTTTCAATGCGTATTTTTGAAAATATCTAATTATATAATTAATTTTACTACTACATAATTAAATATATTTATTGATAGTAAACAAATTTGTGTTGGTTGCTTTAGCAAAGCAAATATAGACATTAAAAGAGATGGAAGGACTACAAATTGTATATGTACACCGTATTTCTCCGCCTGTCCTTTTTGAAGTTGCTCCTTTTCATTCATTGTTTAGTATTCTATGGTTGAGAATTTGAATATATGCATCCAGCTTCTCTCTGATGAACAATGATGCCATTCGTTTCAACTTTCAAGCAAGTGAAATTTGTGCCAGCCTTTTGATGCGGATTATAGATGCCAAAAGGCAAAATAAAAAATAAAGGCTCTTCTTCTTGTTATTGTTACAACTTACAACTTACAAGTGTGGGAATGGGATAAACATAATTGCACTTTTGCCAGTTAGCCATATTGTTCCAGCTTTTCACAGATAACACAAATGCACAAACCATCTCCCTAAAAACCAAAGGAAAAAAAGGGGGTGTTTGTGTTTTCCAATCTAAGTTGAGTTTTTGAGTAGAGTGATTGAAATAGCATATAAGCCATCATTGCTACCGAGTACCAACAATAGCATGGGCCGTTCCTCCTAGCTAGCCTCTTAGATGTTGAAAAAGCCTAAACAATTAATCAACTAGATAATTTTGTTTAATAAACTAACCACGAACAAAATAACATACTCGTCTTTATATCGCTTAATTTTTTTTTTTGAAAGTAAAATTAATTCATTAATAAAGGAGTCATACGACATCTACAATAGAAATCAGGAATAACAAATAAATAACAATTTTGAACAAATAAAATTCAGAATTTGCAAAACTACGATCATTGTGTAGTAGATCTAACAATTCCGCATACCCTCTTCCATATCGCTGTTTGATACAGCCTTCAACGAGGGAGTCTTCTGATATGTTGTAGTTTTGAAATAGAATTAAATCTGATACCATTGATTGTAATTGTAGATCTGAAATCTGCTTCGACACCGCATAATTCTTCATCAATGATCCAAAATTACGATAATTCATCTAGAAACAAAGGAGTAAACTAAAGTTTCTCCCAAAGAGAAGAGAATAAACTATTTCTTTCAAGGGAGAAACAATCCTCTCTTTAAAGGAGGAAGTATTATTCAAACAAGAGCGAACATAAAACAAAGCTAAATAACTAATGAAAATTAAAATTAAGGTGGGGTTATCCATCGATAAAATCGATGGGCCCTTTGAAATTCACTAATGGAGGCTAGGGTTTAGGAGAGAAAGGGAAAAATGGGAGAGAAGGTTATACAACTTAATTAATAACAAAGTTGTACATACAAAAGCTATCGGAACTATAATTTATAGGCGTTTTAGTTGACTAATATTAGTCAAATAGCCTAATTCTTTGAAATGAAATGATGATTTACTTAAAAAAAAAAGGATTTTTCACCGAATACCCATATAGTTTATAAAATTCATTAGATATACTTAAAATCTTTACAAATTCACATGGTACCATGACCATTAACAAACATCAAATTATATTAAAAGGAACCCAATCACTACTTTCTTTCCATAATCCTCATTACTTCTTTGAACCCAATGTCTCTAATTCCTTCTTCCCACACTCCATCCCCTCGGCCTTCACCTTCAACCTAGCCGAGGCATCTGATCAACCATCATGACCGTCATATTCTCACTAGTCACTAACTCACTACCACCAGCAAGCTTCAAGTCAAGAGAGTTAATGAGTTGCATTGGTCGATTAGAAAGAATGTGTGTTGGAATTTTTAGTTCATGAAACCACCATGTATCTTATACTCCCTCCGTCTTTTTAGTGCTACCATTTGCTCTTTGCACATCTGGCACCACACAACTTTGAACAATATATTATATATCTTAAATTAGGTATAAGTAAATTAAAAATTATAAAAATTTGATATATATTTTAGAAATATTAAAATATATATCAAGATGAATCCCACAAGATCTCATATAACTATGTTTTTCCTTATACTCCCTCTGGTCTCTATTAGTTTACTCGTATTCCTTTTTGGGATGTCCCTTATAGTTTACCCATTTCTTTTGTTTATGTTTATTTTTGGAATGGGAAACTAACTTTCCATCACACACACATTCAACTTTAATATAAATTAATCTTTTCTTTTTCTTTTTATGTCCCACAACATCATTTCTCCTAAATCTCTGTGTAAAAGAAATGGGTAAACTAATACAAGATAGTTAAAATAGAATCTTAAAGGAGTCAAAAGTCAAAATGGTAAAACTAAAAAAAAGGAAAAGTATCATAGTCAATTAAATAAATTATTGGAACTGTGGTGAAAACTGAAAAATCCCATAAAAAATTTGAACCTCATAGGGTATGGGCACTTAATGAATAGTTAATGAAGACAACAATCAAATCACTTGGCTAGTCATACGTTTTTGTTATCATAAAAAGAGGGACAAATAATTGAGAAGGTGGTGAAAATCCAAGAATGATCATTAGTAAGCAGGGAAAGGAGTGAAAAGAAGAATAATCTACTATTCATTTTACTATTACTGCACTATTTTACATTGTTTCAATTTTGGAAGTCTGTTGAGCATTGAGTAAATTTTTTGTCTCTTTTCCTGTGCAGCTATAATCAATACCCAAATTTTAAATTAAAGTTGCCGGGAAGATCTATAAATGGGATAGAAAATAGATTATGATCTTCCCATCTACTTCTTTCGTTTTTTATTATTCCCTCCTTTTTTCTAATTGTTATATTGTGTTATGCACAAGAATTTAGGCAATGTTACTTTTAAACTTTTTGGAGGGTACTTTTTGACCCATTCAATATAAAATAATGGGAAAAACTGAAAAATAGTACTTCTTGGTGGAAAAAGAGAAAAACAAATATAATACTACCTCCGTTTTTTTTAATTGTTACACTTTGACATTTTACACTATTCACAAATTGCACTTTGACCATCGTTTGTGATTTATACGTGAATAAAAACGTAGTTATGTGGGATCTTGTTAGATTCGTCTTAATATGAATTTTATTAATATGTACTTTTTATAATTTTTACAAATACAAAATTAGAGATATATATCCTCAAAGTTTTGCATTGGCATGCAAAAAAAGTATAAGTGTAACAATTAAAAGAAAACGGAGGGAGTAGTATTACTTTTTGGTGGGTCAAGTACCCCAATTATGGAAAGTTCAAACAATGTAGCAATTAAAAAAACAACCATTTAATAAAAATGTAGCAAGTAAAAAAACGGAGGAAGTACTTGCGTGTCGATTCTTTCTACACAAGAACCAAGATGAGGAGAGAGATAGAGAGAGATAAAAAAAAGGAACCCCATGTGTTAGGAGAGAGAGAAATAAATATAATATATTGCCAAAAATAAAAACAATGCAAGTACAATAATAAAGAATTGCAAAAAACAAAGGGAGTAAGTAACAAAAATGGACAAAGTATGACTCAAAAGGTAAGTAACTTTTCTATGTATTGGATAGGACCACACCACCATTCATGCAGAGATAGACACTTGTATATATTACATGGAAATAGTTATCTTTTAACTTTTAAGTACTCAAATATAGGGGCTAGAAGAATGTAAGTATAGGCTTGATCAAAGTTACTCCCTTTGTTTTTTTTTATCTTTGTCACTTGGAATCTTGGCACTATTTATACTTAGAGAGAATCTTCTCAATTTTTTTCAATTTATAAGAAAAAATATAGTCATATGAGGTCTTGTTTGATTCGTCTCAATTAGTACATTATTAATATTCAATCGTTATAATTTTTACTAATATATAATGAAAGATATTTAAGTTCAAAGGGGTGCATTGGGAGACGCACACAAGAAAGTGATAATGATAAAAAAACAGAGGGAGTACTTCCTTTTGTAATTTTTAATTGCATTATTTTATTTTGGACATTATTCATTAATTAATTTAGAAGTAAAGTATCTTACTATTAAATAAATAAATGAAATAGTCAAGTGAGATATTGTTAGGTTCATCTCAATGCGAAGATTCCAAATATCAACTTTTTATAATTTTTACTTATAAACAATTGGAGATATATATGGTCAAATTAGATACGTGTATTGAAGTATGTGGAAAATCAAATGGTGCAACTAAAAAAATACAGAGGTAGTATTAATGAGTAACGAAATTACTAGATAAGTCCCTATCTTGTTTTCAATGCACTTGTATTTTAATGAATTCAATATAAGTATCAGTTAAATGGTAGATGAGTACAACTTTTGTCATACACCCGGATGTAATGTGAGCATAGTACACCCGAAATTATTTTTATGCTCATTGCTCATTTAAACTCTCCAATCAAGCAAAATATACACAAAAAGAGAGCTCCAAATGAACAAAATATAGTCTTGGCATACCATGCATGCACATGATATACTCGAGTTTGTGATGAATATTCTCATGGATGAGTGAGCATTTAGAACTAGGCACTAGAATGAATAATAAAACCAACCCGCACTGAGTCCGTGTCAAATTTTCAGAAAAGGCTCTTATGCACCTTCCTAACCCTTGTGATGTGTCAGACCGCTCGTCGTGCTCGTGTTAGGCTTGTGCTAATTTCAAATAAGATGTCCATAAACAGTTTATGGCCTACCACCATGCCGCACGCGCACGGTTGGGCCATCAACGGCTTGTCCTAGCGTAAAGACACCCACCACTATGATTAGAGTGGGCTAAGTCATGAGATGAGCCAAGTTGGAAAAATCAGACACAAAAATATAAACTAAGTTAATTAACTCTGACGGGTTGCCGGGCGGGTTAGGTTGGGAATAGCCTCGGTTCCTGTGAATGAAGAAATAGGCAATATCATTATTTAAAAAAAAAAAGGTTTAAAATAATTGGGTTAACTAGGATGGGTAAGGGTGGTTGGGTCGAAACCGGATTGTTCCCGATGTAGAAATTATGATTGAAATGACCTAGATTTTTCGGGTCCCTAGTTGGGCCAAGTTGGCTAAGCCAACCAGGCTCGATAGCTACATCTATTTGTGAGCGTAAATCGAGTACTATGTTCATCCTAAATCCTAATTGATTCCCCCGCTTCCTTTTTAAAGTACAAGTTCACTAATTTCAACCATAAAGTTCCATTGATTATCATGTAGGATCTTGTTACACACCCAGAATGTGTAATTTTAAAATATCAACTTTTTATGTCTTCTACTTATACGTAATTAAAGATAGTAATAGTTAAACACGTGTTTTGGAGATCATGAAGTAACAAGTGGAGTAAAATATTAGGGCAAAAGTAGTTAGATTAAATTATAAAGTTTGGAGTCAATTCAACCTCAATATATGATACCTTTCTTAACCCATCATTTATATTCGACTATCATGCTGAAAATGAACCAAATATAACAGCAAAAGAACAAATTTTATGTAGTTTACATGATACTCGAAACAATTCCATACAAGCTAGTCACACAAAGTATTGCTAATAAGTAATAACGTTGCAATTAAATGGGTGATGTTGTTGGGTACATTTCTAAAAGTTCAACCTTAGCTTAATCCGTTTAATTGATGGGTCGTTTCAAGTCAATCTACTTACTTAAAAGGATTGAATACCCTAAATCAAACCCGCTCGTTTTGTGGCGGATTTGGGCCCAAGTTAATGGGTCGTGGTTGTCTTTGCCACCTCTAGTTTGTACGTTGTAGTGGTAGTCTACTAGTCTGGTGGAATTCTATAGTGGTGATTAAAGTGCTCATGTGGTTGAAGCTTGGAGATATGTAAACGTCGCAATTGGCTGGGACCTAGTGGGGGAGGGGTCAAGGGGGTCAAGTACGGCTGGGGGGTTAGTGGCTGGGAAGAGGCCAAGAAAGAGGGACTCAACTATGGTGATAATGAGTGATGAGTCCAACTATAATTAAGCGTGGGGTAACTTAACTCACACATCAAATTAAACTCATGATGCGCTCGAGTTTGTTGAGCGAATTAAGAAATTTCAAGTTCAGCACTTCAGCTCCACTTGACACCTAATTTGGACTGCATTTACCATATACCCGCCATCCTAAGGTTCACGGCATCTTTTTATCATAGTTACGGACTTAGGGGTTTGTATAGGTTGAACTTTGATAAATTTATATTTCTAAGTTTTTAATATCATATACTACATCGGTTTCTTTTATTGTTCGTCATTTATATCTTTTTAGAAATTAAAAAGTTATTCTTCAAATTTATATATATATATATAAGTATATATATATATATATATATATATATATATATATATATATATATATATATATATATATATATATATATATATATATATATATATATATATATATATATAAGTTATCTAAGTTTAGCATAAGTGATATGCGCTAGAGGATGGGTATAAAATCACATGTAGGAAGAGGCGGCGCAAGACCCACTACCACCACAAGAATAATCCTCAACATATTGTTGGGATGAGGATTCGAACCTCAGCAATACCCTGGACTCATCCTACCACCTCTCCATCAAATAAAAAAATGGTTTTATATGAATCAACTTTAATTTTTATAAAAATTAAGCATTATTCAATAATAGTCAATTGTAATAATCATAAAACATTTTTATCTAGTAAAACCTGTTTTAGTAAGTAGAAGTTGACAGTCGATATAATCTGTAAAAATAAATATAGATCTTTGAGATTAATTAATGTGAAGAGAAGAGAGCCTAAGGGTAAGTAGCTAAAAGGTGCTCACTATATAACATCTAATAAATTAATCAAAAGTTACTTTTTTCATTTATGTTCTTATCAGTTATCAGACATCTAGTTTCGCTTTATTTAGTTTCCAAACATTTTATAATTCTGGCTTAAAAAAAACAGTTTTATAAGTCACATTATGTCAGATAGTGAACAAGTTAATTATTCGAATTTTGGAATATATATATGATCATACCGTAATACACATTATGATTACTTGAAGGATATGAGTTAGCAGTGGGAAAGTGGCTCTGATGCGCGAGGTCGGGGTTCGATCCTCTCCCCAACATACGTTATCTTTGGATTTCTAGCATTCTATGCTTCACCCCTCAAAAAAAAAAAAAAGCTAGTAAGCTTCATCTTACATTTTAAGAGCTCATATGCTAAAATCTAAACTACTTCAAGTCATGCATATTTGAGTGAAGATTCAATGCGTTGAAAGGATATGTATTAATAACTAGGGTAAGAATAAAATTATAACTATCACTAAATAGTACTATATATTATCACCGACATGTGATTTTTATCATAAGTATTTAAATTAACGACTAATTCTCATATGCTATCGGCTACATCGTTAGTTAGCACGGTGCGGCCACTTCACATATAAGGTTAATTATTGTATTTTGAGGTTACTAATTAATATAGTAGGAGTTGCTTTATAAATTGAAGGGTACTTATGTTTTCATATAGTTAGTTTGTCTTTTACGCCTGCAGCTACATGGTTGTTAATCGTGCGACCAACGATGACTTGCTGTTAGATTAATATATACTATAGGAAATGTATTAATACTAAAATTAATCTATTAAAATATTTTATACACTTCAAAATCATTAGAAATGTAGTAGCTTATGAGATGGTTCACTTTCATCTTGTGGATTATTCCAAGGTTATGGGTGGGATGTTGTCGGATGCTTTATAAGATGATGTATTTTTTTTTGAAAGAAAGCCCACGAGGGAAACTAAATATTATTTTAATAACTATCCAAAGCCAACAAAGAGTCAATACAAGAAGGAAAATCAACTAACCAAACATTTCTATCTAAGACCCAAGGCAAACAATGGGTTAGCTCATGAGCAATCCTATTGCCATTTCACGAACAAAACTCCAAGACACAGTATATAGCATTCTACTAGCATGAACAATGTCACCAAGATATCACTTTGATTAATCAAAGTGCTTCTATAAGATGATGTATTTGCTACTAACTATTGTTTATCCTCGAAATAAAAATTGTTGTCTCCAAAAAAAAAAGTTGTACACTTCTACCAATTATACTAATACACTACAGGCCTGTTCTCCCCAACTTATTTTCAGTTCAGTTCCTAAATTATTATCAATACTATTAATTAGTTATAATTTAATTCAGTTCAGTTCAGATCAGTTCAGTTCAATTCAGTTGTTTTATGCCGAAGAGAACAAGCCTACTTGTACCGTCGTACGTATAAGATAATAGTATATCTAGTTCGATAACAGAAAATTTAGCATAAGATTGCGGCAGCCACCAATTCCCCAAAATTTCGCCACCATTCACTCCCATAGAATTTTTTGATTGGATTTCTTCTACCATCGCACCTAGACCAAGTCCTCCACAAATTATAATGCTGGACTTTATTTTATGGATTAGTTGAACTTTTAAAATATTTGTGAGAAATTATCTTATAAAAATATATTTCTATTATGAATTATATTATATATATTTTTTGTGTAAGAAACTAAATTCTAAAGCAAAAATATTGTAAAAAGCTATCTTTATTCAATTTTGACTATTGACCTTTTTTTACTAATGTTGATTTTTTATAGCTTTTTTTTCTTTTTTCACCTCCATTTTCACTCACAATTTTCATTATTCATTGAAATTTAGTATTAAAATGTGGTTGTTAGGCAAAATTGGTGAAAATGAGTCGAAACAAAGGAGGACATAAAGAGAAAAAGGAAAATTCAAAGCCAGAAAAGTGGTTAATGATCGGAATCTAGTCAAAGGTAGCTTACAACAATATTGATTTAAAAAAGTAGTTCCTTCTCTTTTGTAAAATAATTTTATAAGATAGTTTCAAATAAAATATTATAAGGTAATTAATGACGCATTTTCCTAAACTTTTCGGTGATTTATGAAATCCTGGTTGAAGGGAACATATTTAAATTTATAAAAAAAAAGTAAATCTAAACCATATAATATAAAACGGGTCCATGCCATAATATAAGATGAAGATAAAATGAAAATTTAACCGGGTCCACGAAGGGTACGTACGAGGAAGAGAAACGAGATACGGAATTGGCTGCTTCACAATCTCCTAGCAGTCAGGGCCAGTTACTCCTCCCAATACGGCAATACCCAACACTACTTCATACTCTGAAGTCTGAAACAATATGAAGTGCTTTAAAAGGAGTATGTGATTTGAATCTGAGGCTTAATACCAATTATCATATGGATTAGAGAGGTAAAAGTTGGTAAAACTCTTTTACTCCACCTAATTTAAAATAATAGGGCATGTTTAAGTTTAAGCATTGTTTTATGGACTTTGACGATTGAATTCTTTTACATGAAACTATTGATTGCCATGGTAATAATATGGTTTGAATTAATAATGTCTTTCTCGTTTTCTTTTGTTGTTCCTATTTTAAATCGGGGAAGAAATCAATGCAACTCAAAAGATGGGCAAGATTCCACTATTTTAAATAAAATAAAATAAACTAAAAATAAAGATTCTACCCCCTTTGAGTTATTCTATGTTGGCCAATCAATGATACAAAAAGTTTGAGGGGTAAAAGAGTAAAATAACTACTACAAATTAGTGTGAATACATCTATTGCTCTTTGAGTTAATCTATGTTATACAACCAATTAGACAAAAGTTTGAGGGGTAAAAAGGTAAAAAAATGAATACTCAATAGTGTGAACATATTTATTGCAACTTAAAACTAATGGGAAATTTAATTCATAAATGATACTATATATGGAAAGATTCAAAATAGGAACAACTTATTAAAATTTCCCAATAGGAAATACAAGAACAACAAAAGAAAACGGAGGGAGTAGTATCTTTATCTTGGATGGGGGTAATAGTAATTTAACTTATAATATCATGTCTTATCAAATTAATCTAAAAAAAATAGATGTAAGAATATACATAAGAATATTTTCAAATGGATTACTTATAGGTAGTTTTAATAAATGAAATAAACATAAAGATACTTAATTATATCGTACATGGTCCAACATTGATACCTAACCAAGATGATATACACAAACAAATCCAACCAAGAAAATGAAGCACTAGAATAATAAAACCTTTATGGCAACAAATGATGGCAACAAATGTGAAAATTTTCACTATAAAATTATGATAGCTAGACATCAAAGTCCTAGAAGGTAAAGTAAAACCTATTGTAGAATTTTACCTTTTAATAATAAAGTTCTGATGGTTTGTCTGATTTAATTTTATAGTCAGATATTCCACCTTCAATATCATATAATACACTTTTACTCATTACTCAACAATGAGGGCATGATTTTTTGTTAAATTGGTAAGAAGAAGTGACGTATTGGATCGGAACATTGTATTAGGTTAATCTAACCGACCCAACTATACATGCAAGATCCTTTGGAAGTGGGAGGAAGGTAAGGGAATCCACCCCCAAAGTGCCTCTATAGTGGGGTTTGGTGTGAGATACAAACCTTACCAATAGACTTAGTACTACTTGGTACGAGGGTGGGATATATATGTTGCTTTACTTCTAATACTATTTTGACTCTTTGCATTATACGCATATATCATGTTGATCAATTTATATTTCTAATATACCAAATTTTTATGATTTTTATTGATTGAGAATTAATAAATATATTACTCTAATAGCATGAGTTATGCTTTAGCATATATGAAAGTCGAAATGGTTGAAATAAAAAAAATCAAGTTTATGCTCGTTAAATATATAACATTTGAGGATTAAGAAGCAACTAAATTTGAGGGTTAAGAAGTAAATCTTCTAGCTAGAAGCAACCCCATTTCCACCAGTAATCAAGTGTCAGAAACTAATCTTCACCTAAAGATGTATGCTGTAGAGTAAATGCACGATAATTACCAAAGAAAATGAAGACAATTATGATATTCTATAGTATGAAGGGAAGTATATACGTATATTAGCAATATATATACAGTCATACAGATGATAGTGAATTTTCAATGGTTAAAAAATTCCATACATTACTAGCTAGCTAAAACTACCACCACCCACCTCAATCAGTTATAAGTACTAGTTAATTAATAGGGTTATTTGTCAGAAAATATCTAATAAAATACAAGTTTTATAGGAAAGGACCTAATAAATTTTTTTTTTGTCTAAAAAGACCTATTAAAATACTTTCGATTGTTAATGGGAACCAGTTTATGAATTTCAGGCCAAAAATTGAAGGAAAATGTCTACGAAATCATCTTCAAGCAATAAAATTCCTGTCAAATGTAGTTGTGGTGTCCCAATTGCAAAAAGTCAACGCCGGAATATGGTAATTTTGGCCTGAAATTCATAAATTGGTTCCTATTAACAATCGGAAGTATTTTAATAGGTCTTTTTAGACAAATTTTTTTTATTAGGTCATTCCCTATAAATTAAAACTTGTATTTTATTAAAGTACTTTGTGACAAAAAAAACCCAAATTAATAATCTTCTTTCTTCTCACAGTTTACTTTGCTACAAATATACTTGATGAAATACATTAATCAATATAAGCTAACTAATCAGATGAACAAATCCATGAATCCACCATACCTTCACCCTTGGTAGCACCTCCATTAGTACCGGTGGCGCGGCCATTAACAAGAGCATCAGTAGTAGTCATGCTGCCGTAGTTTCCACCTGCAGGATTAACAGAGCAAGTAGTATGATGAGGAGTGGCAGTAGTACAAGTGACGGCGACGGAAGAGGGTTGAAGGAGGGATTGAAAGCTGAGCTGAGGGTGGTTGTTGTTGTTGTTGTTGTTGGTGCTAAGAAACTCATGCGGATCACATAGTTGAAAAGCGGTGGTTGTTGGTGGTGCAATGGTGGTGCTAACACTAGTATTGGTAGCAGAAGTAGTAGAAGCCGCTAAGCCAATCCCATCAGCTAAAGCATTACTATTGTTAATACTAGTAGTAGTAGTAAGTGAAGGAAGTGATGAGGAATTAGCTAAAAATGATGGTTGGTGAAGAGAAGTTCTCTTTTGTGGAAAAGGCCTTAAAAGATAAGGTGGAGGTGGCACTGTAGAGCTAGAATTACCACCTAAACCACCAAAGATATCGAATCGTGTTCGAGTCGAAAAGGCGGTGAATGGTGGCGCAGGGATGCCAGTAAACTCCTGGACCATTTGTCTAAAATTGGTAGTGTCGGTAGTCAGCACAGTAGTAGGTGCTCGCCTTGAGGCCCTGGACCTTTTCTTCGGGTTTCGACTCGATCCGGTATTCGTTGTCGCTGAGGACGACCGTGGAGATGTCACAGGCGGAGAAGGGCCTTGAGGTGGTACCGGTATCGGTTGCTGCTGCTGCTGCTGCTGCTGTTGTTGTTGGTGGTGGTGTTGCTGATTGTTGGTGATGCTGTAGCCAAGAGGACCCTCATGATGAGTGCAATTAGCATCATCGGTTGATATAGACGGTCTAATTGAGGCAAATTTATTGGGCCACATCATATCGAGTTGATCATTGTTGTTGTTATTATTATTGTTAGGATTATTATTGGTACTATTATTATGGTGGTTTAACATAAAGTTGGAACACTCAAGTGAAGAAGATTGAGATAAAGTAGGTGGATGGTCAAAATAGTTGGATACTTGATGATGAGCAAACGAGGATGATCCGTTGTTGCTGAAAGAGTAAAGTTGAAGCGGAGGAGTCATGTTTTCAAGGTTGAAGTTCGATATCGCGGCCGCGGCCGGGTTAAAAAACGCGGCCGCACCACCGCGTGAGTCGTATTCTTGATCTTCACCACCACCACCAGCACCACCACCAGTACTCGAAGACTGCATACTTCCACTATTCCCTGAATCCATGTCTCCTGAATACATAAAACATACACAATAATAAAGCACAAAAAAAGCATCAACATAGAGTCAACTCAAAAAGAATGAACTAGATTAACATATAAAAAAGAGTACCAAATATGAAGAAGCTGGTAATATAGGAGAGAGAGAAATGGGAAAACACTGAAACAGTGGAAAAAAAGAGAGAAATCAGAAAGTTACCCATAAGTCTTTTTACGAAAGATCTGCAAAAGATGATCTGGGTGATCAAAGAAAGTGGGTTTTTGATCAGCTAAAGTGGTTTTTTTTCCTGGAGCTTCAAAAAGGGTGGGTTGTAAAAAGAGTAGATGTTGCCTAAGTTAAGCTTTTTGGAAAAAAGGGAGCAAAATCAAGTTAAAAAAATGGATGAAATATTTATCATTTGTTGGGTTTGTTGTAATTAGGTCGATTTGTTTGAGGAAGCTGCTATGGATGGCTTTTGTCTGTAAAAACATACTCCATTGACAATGAGCTGAATTAGGGATTTCGTATATGGGAAGAAAGGAGGATGAAAATTAAAAGGAGAGGAGACAAAGAAAAGGAAAGGATAAATAATAGGCAATGGAGGAGTACTTATTTTCTTTTCTTTTTGGTTTTTGTTTTTTTATGATTTTTTTACCTTGTGCGTGCGTGGGTAACAAAGATTAAAAAGTGAGGAGGCAGGAGACTCTTTCCCACGTTTCTAACTTGAATTTATTGGGTGGATGACACTCAGGAATTCTAAGTGTTTTTAGTATCTATAGACTATAGTTAAGTTACATATTTCAAAAATAAATAAATTAAGATAAGTTAAGTTATGATAATTTCAGTTATGATAAGTTCAGTTAGTTAAGTTTTGATAAATTTTAATACCTTATAAATTAATCAAAACCTACACAAAACTTATGTTTTTGCTTATTTGGAGCTATATGACTGAGCGACGAGCAAAGTATTAGCCTTTGGGTGCACCGTACAACTGAGTTTATAATATAAATTGCATAAATTAAACTTTAATAAGTTCGGATAAGTTCAGATAAATTTTATATAAGATAAGTTCAAAGAAGCTAAGATAAATTAAGAAAGTTTAGATAGGTCAAAATAGGTTGAATAGAACAGACCCTCAGGCGTAAGGGTGCATTCTCTTCACTTAAGCTTATGTACGACTTCTATTGTTTTATCATACATCTATGGTATATCGTGAGCATGATACACCCAAAGTTATTTTTTTTATCATTGCTCATTCGAAACCTCCAAATATGCAAAATTTGCACTGATAGGGAGAGATCCAAATGAAGCAAATGCAAGACAAATAGCCTTGGGGGTTGGGGTATAATACATCAAACTCTGTTCATTTCAGTCTGATTTTGTCTCGAACTTATATTATCTTAACTTATTTCGTTTGAACTTGTATTCTTAGAACTTATGTTGTATGAACTTATTTTGCTTGAAAACAATTTAATTTGTTTGAAATTATATTATTTGTGTGTTAAGTTGTTTGAAGTTGGCTAAAATAAACTTCTTTTAATTTTTCTAAACTTGTTTAAACGGACCCTAATTAGTTGAGCTGTCCATCAAACAAAAAAAAAGATTTAATTTGAACTTATTAAACTTGATTAACCCTAATATCACTTTGGCCCTGTTCTTTTGAACTTATTTTGGGTGAACCGAAATTAAATTAACCGAACCGAAGCGAAATGAAATTAGATTAACCGAACCGAACCGAAATCAACCGAACCCGAGCGAAATTAGCGAAATGGAGAAACCGGGCTGAATTGTATATTTAATTTTCTTAAATAATAATAATCGATAATAATCAATAAGTATTAACATAATATTATCAATACTTATTATTATTGTTATTATTATTATTATTATTATTATTATTATTATTATTATTATTATTATAAATAATAATAATAATAATAATAGTAATATTGAAAACAAAAATAATAATTAAAACATTAGATAAGATTGAACGAAACGAAGCGAGCGAAATTAAGCGGCCGAAATTAAATTAACTTAAATTAGCGAACGGGCGAAATTAAATTAAATTAACCGACCGAAATTAAATTAAGCGGCCGAAATTAACTTAAATAAGTCCAAAAGAACAGGGCCTTTATGTTAACACCTGATTGGATCTGATTGGCCTTGATAGTGTAGGGCCCACGAGTCCACCTACAGCTCCAGCATTAGTATGATATTGTCCACTTTGGGCCTAACCCGCGCGGATTTATTTTTGGGCTCCTTTCCAGAAGGCATCATACTAATGTAGGAGGTGAACTCATATATACTAGGTAACTCTTTCGCCTACAACCAACATGTTTCCGCTCCATGCTTCCAGGTTGCACCCATGACTAGGGCTGCGCAAAGACCTGGGTCAGACCGGAATTCGGACCGGACCGGACCGGACCTGACCGAAGATTCCGGTCCGGTCCTCGGTGCACAAAAAATCCCGATTTCGGGTTTCCGGTCCGGTCCGGTCCAAACCCGGAAAATTCTGGTCCGGACCGTTGGACCGGAATTTCTATCATTTAAGTAAAAAAAAAAATTAGAAAGTTAAAAACCAACTATTTTTTACCATTAGGATTATTATTATTATTAAATTTTAATGTATCTAATTTATAAATATCTTTAAATCAAATAAAAACGATTTTTTTAAAGATTCCGGTCCAACAGGTGCGAAACTAGACCAGACCGGAAGGTCCAGTCCTGGTCCAAAAAAATCCCACATTCCGGTCCACCGATCTAGCCGGTTTCGGTTCCGTTCCAGTCCCGGACCGGTACACACCCTTACCCATGACATATTACCACGCTGCAATTGCACGTCCATGCATCAACTGAATCACCCATCTTTGAGAACCATACAGAATATCATCAAAGACTTGCACCCACGTCCTAGAACTACACCGCTCAACACCCTGCGTACACCAGCAAGCCACTCATGGAGTCCACCATTGTATGTGTGTTATCCCAGCCGAACCGTTGGCTCTGATACCATTTGTAGGGCACACGAGTTCACCTACAACTCCACCATTAGTATAATATTCTCCGCTTTGAGCCTACCCACACGGATTCTTTTTTGGGCTCTTTTCCAAAAGGCCTCATACTAATATAGTAGGTGAACTCATATATATATACAAGGTAACTCTTTCTTATCTCTCCAATGCGGGACTTGGGATGTACACCCAACAGATAGGACCTGATAAATCATAAAACTTACTTCCTCCGTTTCTTTATACTTGCAACCAAGAGGTTTGCACGGTATTTAAGAAACAGGAGAGAGAGTATTGAAAAGGACATTTGACCCATTTAATCAACAAAGCTAATCGACCAAATACAATAATTAACAAAACTAATGATTCCCTCCCACCCACCTTCCTTCTTCCCTATCATACTACCATGTCCATCACCACCTTCTAGCTGCACCACCACCAACAAAGCACAGCCACGTCGCCACCACAGTCACTCCGCCACCCAAGCCTTGATAGATTACCAACACAATCACGAGCCAATCCTCCGTCACCCTTTGTCAAGAGCTCACTAGCCGAACCAGAAGCCCAACCGGTTGTTTTTTTTTTCTTTCTTCACAATACCACCGCTATCCCAACCTCTATTGTCAGGGTCTAGGGACTTGAAATGGTCGAATTCGACCATGAGCTTTGTAGATCTGGAATTTTCATGCCCATCCGCCATGACAGCCATCATAGAAGAGTGGAAAGAAAGGGCCATTAAGTTGAAGGAGAGAGTGGAGAAGATGGGAACTCTTCGTCGGAAAAGAGGGGGAAAAATGACGGAGAAAGTTCTTTGGAAAACTAGGGGTGGTGGTGGAGGGTGTCGGTGGTGATGGTGGTGGTTCGGGTTGGGTTGGGAGTTGGCGAGGGGTTTAGAGGGGGGAGAGGAGAGAGTGAGAAGTAATGAGGGGGATGGGTTATGGATGATTAGATGTTGAGTTAGCTAACTAAGTAAGGGTAAATGTGACATCTTGTTATAGAAAAGTTTCCATTTTAGACTTGGTTGCAAGTATTGTGACATTTCCCTAAAAGGAAAGTGATGCAAGTAAAAAGAAACGGAGGAAGTATTTTTTTTGAAGGCGAAGAGAATGCACCCTTAAAAGTTTTGCTTAATGTCCCAATTGATTATATGAATGGATAAAATAGCCTTGGGTACACGTATCTAAGTCTAGATATACTCAGGGTCGTCATAGACATGTCGGATGACACTAGTCTTCTCCTTTTTTAAAAAAAGAAAAAACTAATTAATTCATTAATACAAGTAAACAACATTTATAATTAAGTCAAAATTTAACAAATTCATATCCAATTAGACCAAATAAAACCCCCCTTTTTTTAGCAAACCAATGATCGTTGTAAATGAAATCTGACACTTTTACATATATTCATCATATCGCAACTTCATTATATAATCTGCCACGCGTAGTACCATCAATTTGTTACGATTTTGAAGTTAATTTATATATCCTAGAATTATCCTCTATATAGGCTATATTTAGCAACACATTTCAAACACCTTATATATATGAGCAAGTGGTCAGGTACTGAAATATTTGAGGCGCAAACTTCTTTTTTATTTGTCTTTGTTCTCAACTTCCAACCCAAATGAACATACATTATCTTCCTTAGTTTTATATGCGTTTCTATCTTCCTTATCCACATAATATGTCAAGTCACAAAAAATAACGATTTTAAACTTGTTATGCATTGCTACTCTTCTTTCCACTTTTTTTTATAAAGGTAAGAAAAAAAAAGCATTAGGATACCCTCTGCTCGAGGGGAACTCCTAATGCATCAATGATTGACCAACATTTGCTATCCAATCGGCTGCTCTATTAGCTTCACGATAGAAATGAGAGATTTACCAGGAGTGAAATTGCTGCAGTAGTAGCTGAATATCTCTAAGTATAACTTGAATTTGCCATGGCGCCTTCCAAATACCTTTTATTGCATTGGTGACTAGTAGATTGTCTCCTTCAATAATAAGATTGTTAATATTGAGTTGGGAGGCAAAGAATATACCCTGATGTAGAGCAGAAGCTTCCGCTACAAAAACTGGTGCGGAACCAAGGTGGTAAGCTTTTGCATGAAGAGCTTGACCATTATGATCTCTGATGAGGAACCCAGCTGTTGCTGATTGATTTTTAACGGAACCGTCAAAGTTGAGCTTGAGAAAGTTTGAAGGTGGAGGTAACCATGAGATGAGAATAGATATGTGATGGGGGGATGGGAAGGGGGTAGTGCTCCCTTTAAGGGAGATCCTTGTTTGATGATTATCTGTATTTGTTCTTGCGCTCCATTCCAGATAATTAAATTTTCCTCTTTGAAAGATTATGTGAAAATCCCAAGATTCCACTAGTGGAAAAAAGTTCAACCGTTGCGGTCAAAACCAGGCTTACCACTCCAGTTTTGGGCCGCATCGGTTGGACTCGCAGCAGTCCCCAAATATTAACTGATCCGGTCATAATCCGTATCAGTTAATCATTTACCGCTGCGGCTTTGACCCAAAACCGCAGCGGTTGACCACCCCAAAAATCATTTTCTTTTTTTTTTTCATTTTTTCATTCTTAATCAATTCAAAATCAATAATATATATATCAATACTCATTTTATTACGCTTAATTGATCATAAATAATTAGATACATAGAAAAATTAACTATAATTCTAACATCATAATTGCAGGACTTCAAATTTGAAACTCAAGAATATTTTATACACAACCAGATTACAACAATTTATCATTACACTATACACAACCAGAATACTATAGTGAGCAGCAATTCCATACCTTGTTGTGCCATGTCGCCTAACCCTTACTCTTCTTGCAGAGCCTATAACAATTAATCAGAGGTTAATGGTTATCTGCCTGAGCAGTTGACTTCACGTGATAAACGTTCCTCTCTCTATCTCAGGTGGGAGATAAAAAGGCAAACAGAAAAACATGAGGAAGAAACAAGGACAACGCAATCAGATTTTTACGAGGAAGGTCAAAAGAGAGAGCATTAGTAGCTTAACTTCTTCATTATTGCAGAGCATAACAATAACATAATCCAAGCACACCTAGGCTGAATCTATTACCAAAGTACATTACAACTATAAAAGAAGATGAAGGCAGTAAAGTATATTCCCCTTTTACCTACAATGCAAGCTTTTGAAATCTACAACACAAGCAAACAAAATTTTATAAAGAAGGGTTGGGGAGACTATATTTTCCTTCCACATCCCCCAAATACCTAAGAGTTATATCTATTTGCAGTGCATGAAGTGTTATATGTTTCAGATCATGAGGTAAGGGCCATATGTAATAGAGAAAACAAAAAAGACCATCACCTTAATTCCCTCAAAATATCCTCCCACGAGTTCAGCAAAATTCAGATTACTTCCAGCCAAATTAAGAGTATCATTTAGACAACCAAAAGATTTTGCATTAAATCAATCTGATATACGACGAAAAAACAGGGATAATAAAGATGGATTAGATCCTGCACAGAGCGGCATCTTAGGATGATGATCACAAAAGCGAGAAGACATTATAAGGAACAGATAAAAATCTCAGTTGAAGCAGCAACCAGCCAACCCGCATTGTTCCACAAATTTAAAAAGTAAACATAGATACAGAAGCTTAACAAATGAACAAACAATGCTTTAAGCTTTACATATGCTGAGCAACAGGAATGCAGCACACTCGTGAATGACGGAAATGATTGTCAAACTTTCAAAAAGCATGCTCACTGATAGTGGAACATATCTAACACTCTTTCCAAACCCTGCCCCAAGTTTCTTCCCAAAATCCCTTGTTATAACTTATGACATTCAGGAATACATAATATCTCTTGTCTTAATAGAGATAATAGATGGTGGTAATCTGTTAGTTATTCATATATTACCATTTTTATTCAATATACTACCTTCACAATTTCATTTTGCTACCTTCACGATTTCATATACTGTAATGTGAATCAACTAGCTATAATAACAAATTGTACAATTAATTTTGAAAAGGGTACTCAAACAATGCATCAAAAACTAACTACCCAGTACATATCATCATAATCCAACAACTTCACAATAAAATACAAAAAACCCAAAATTAAATTAGCAAATGGGTACTGTTTCTTCCTATAAATTCATATTTGACAACACTCACACCCTCATCCCATTCCCTGGTTTCTTACTAAAACCTAATTTTCACAATGCTCGCCCCTTCAACCGTAATTTTCGTCCGGGCATACCCTAAAACTACCGCACTCATCAACTGTACGTCTCCATAATCTCTATTCCAGATTTCAACCAACCTGTTAAGTCAGCAATGAAGTCAATCTTTGTAACCAAGAACTACCGACAAGTCAAGCGCATACAACACAATGACATAAATGAAAGCTAATGCCTCTTTAATACGAATTTCAGTATTCATTGTTCAATCACTTGAGTTCATCCTACTAGAAAATCTGAAATACATAGGGAACAGTTCAAAAGAAAACTTTTAAGTGCAAATTAATTTACAGTAATTACCCGAGGAAGCAAATCAAATTTCCCCATAGTATGGTCGAAAGCCTGAGAACAAATGAATGAACACAATTGATTAATATTTGTAATTGAAAAGAAAGAGACCACGAGCAACTGAACAAAACCTGTGGCATCAATGCCACTGCCCAACATCACCAAAACAACGACAAATGACAGCAACATTGAGAGAGGAGACGAAATCAACGACGTAGATGGAGAGAACTTCAACAATAGATGGCGAGCGAAAGCGGCGCGTGACGAGTGAGAGACGACTGAGAGCGACGCTGATGGATAGACGAGTGAGAGTGGAGAGCGGCGTAGATGGAGACGAGTGAGAGCATCGCATATGGAGTTGGGAGGAGGACAGAGGGCGTCGTTCGTAGGAAGATCGAACGAAAACGGTGGTTGTGCGAAGATCGACGAAGATGGTGCGGTAAAAGGAGAGGGAGTTAGGGTTTCATAGGAGAGGGGCGGATGAAAGAGGGAAGAGGAGTAGGAGAGAGAGCTAGGGTTTCATAGGAGAGGGCGTTTGAGAGGGAGTTGGGGTTTCAGAGTAGAGGGAGTTAGGCTGGAGTTAGCGTTTTTGAGTCTCATGAGTTTGGGCCATTTAAAAGGACATTGGCCCAGTTAAAAGGACGTTGGGCTTAAATGAAATTGGGCAACATTAACCGTTGCGGTTAAGAGAACCGGAGCGGTTAACAGAAAACAGGAGCAGTTTTCTATTAATCGACCCGGTTCTCTTAAGGACCGCAGCGGTTGTGTTTCCAGGTTTCCTACCCAAAATTTTGAGGATTTACCGATTCGGTTCTCTTAAGGACCGCATCGGTTGTGTTGTGACATTTAGCGTTTTTTCCACTAGTGTTCGTTGGAGAAGATGATAGCATTTCGTTCTTTCCAAATACTCCATGTTAGAAAGATGATTTTAGGCATGCTTTTGTTACTTTTAAACTTGTCAAGTATAGTTAAGAGCAGCAGATGCGGAAGCTTTAATTGTTTGTAGCCATTCAATGATTTGAGGGGAATGCCAACATAAACACTTTTGTACAATTAACAAAAAGATGGTCTAAAGTTTCAGTTTGAAGATTACAAATTGGACAACAGTCAGTTGGAATAATTTTCCTGACACCAGGCTTTCGTGACATATTTGCCATAAAAAAATTTGCAGTTTTGGTGGAATATCTAATTTCTAAATCCACTTAAAAATCCAAGGAGTGGATTCCTGAACATTATGAGCTAGCCAGCAGGTTGTAGATTTGACTGAGAATTGACCTGAAGGGGTTGGTCCCCAAACCGGGGAGTCGTCAATTTCATTAATTAGAAGCGGGATTCCTTTAATTTTTTTAATTAGATGGTCTGGTAAGAATTGCTTGAGAAGAGAAATATTTCACAATCGAGAATCGGTAATAAAGTTTGCCACTTTAAGATTGAAATCTATATTGGTGAAACTTCGATTAAGAAGGGAAGCCAAATTATTATTTTGAACCCATTTCTCGAGCCAGAAGAAAGTAGATTTAACATTGCCAATTTTCCATCTTATTCCTTTCCTTAAGATGTACCTTTGCGCAATATTTTTTTTTTCCAAATGAAGGATCCACTTTGTTTAGGTGTATACTCGAAAAAAGTTGTCTGGGATAAACACTTTTCTTTAATTAATTTAGCCCATAAGCTGTCATTATCTGAAACCATCATCCATCTTAGTTTGGCAAGGAAGGCTTGATTGTGCGGCTAGGTTTTCCTGAGGCCCAAGCCTCCTTAGGCCTTGGGTTGGCAAATTTTACTCCAACAAATTAGGGGAATACTATTTTTATCTTTGTATTGCCGCCAAAAAAATTGTTCGTGGATTGTGTCAATTTTTTGACAGATTTCTGACGGAAGAAGAGAAGATGAACAAGAATAAGCAGGTAGAGATTCAAGATTAGATTGTATCAAGGTAAATCTCCCAGTTTTAGACAGGAAGCCTCGCTTCCCAATGATTAATACTTCTTTCCACTTGTTTGCTTCTTTACAAAAAGAATACCCCTACTTTTCTAGGTATATTATGAGAGAAATGGCTAAAAAAGAAGTGATTGTTGAGAAACAAAGGAAACAGAAAGATTATAGAGTGAAAGATAGCAGAGAAGTGATTGATTTTCTTCCGTTGTTGTGTATTGCTACTTATGGCAAGAGCCATATTTATACTACAAGAAATATACAAGAAGTCAATACATGTACATTACCCTAGTATATAGGTTTAGAAAAAATTAGCCATGCATTAAATACATGGCATTCACTTTTGACTTCATAACACTCCCCTTGAATGCCCATATTTAATAGGATATTAGTTGTCTCGTTAAGAACCTTGTTAGGAAAAACCCTGTGGGAAAAATCTATAACTAGGGAAAAGAGTACAACTATTATGTATCCTTATATGCTTAAAATTAACTGCCTCATTAAAAACCTTGTCGGGAAAACCCGGTGGGATAAAAACCTCGATCGAAGGGAAAAAGAGTGCAAGCACATATAATACTCCCCCGAATCTAGCATATATCACGAAGATGACGCATTCCAATTTTTCGGACTAATTCTTCAAATTTCTTCGCGGAAGGGATTTGGTGAATAAATCTGCAAGATTATCTCATGATTGGATTTGTTGGATGTTTATCGTCCCTTCCTTTTTGGAGGTCATGAGTGAAGAAGAGTTTTGGTGATAAATGTTTAGTTTCGTCTCCTTTGATGTACCCTTCACTTACTTGGGTGATACATGCGGTATTGTCTTCGTAGATGATAGTTGGATTTGTTGTTATTGTTTCCATTCCACATTCTTCTTGGATATTATTGATCATTGACCTTAGCCATACACATTCCCTTCCGGCTTCATAAAGAGCAATTAATTACGCATGATTTGATTATGTGGCCGTCAAAGTCACGCTCGTGGATTTCCAAGATATTGCGGTACCTCCATAAGTGAATAGATACCCGGATTGAGACTTAGCCTTTTGTGGATCGATAGGTATCCAAGCATCCGCATATCCAATGAGTGACGCATTTGGTTTCAATCGGTAGAATAATCCAAGATCTTGTGTTCCTCGAAGATAGCGTAACAAGTGTCGATTCCATTCCAATGTCTCTTCGTTGGTGCATTCTTTGTATCTAGCTAACAAGTTTCTTGAAAAAGCTATGTCGGGTCGAGTATTGTTAGCCAAGTACATTAAGGCACCAATCGCACTTAAATATGGTACTTCAGGACCAAGAATTTCTTCATTTTCTTCTCGTGGTCTGAATGGATCATCTTTCACATTCAGAGAACGCACTATCATTGGAGAACTTATTGGGTGGGCTTTGTCCATGAAAAAACGTCTCAGAATTTTTCTGTATAGTTTGATTGATGGACAAAAATCCCATTTCTCAAATGTTCTATTTGCAAGCCAAGGCAAAATTTGTCCTTCCGAGATCTTTGATCTCAAATTCTTTCATCAAGTACTTTGCAGTTACTTCGAGTTCTCTAGGAGTTCCAATAATATTCAAATCATCGATATAGACATCAATGATGGCGAATCCTGATTTGGATCGCTTTATGAAAACACAAGGACTGATTTGATTATTTTTGAATCTTTCTTTCAATAGGTATTCACTAAGACGATTATACCACATTCTTCCAGATTGTTTTAACCCAGAGAGTGATTTTTTCAATTTTATTGAAAACAACATGTGATTTTCTGGTAGTTTTAGTCCATCATGGACTTTCATATAAATATTTGTGTCAAGTGACCCATATAAGTATGCAGTCACTACATCCATTAACCTCATTTGCAATACTCTCAAAACTGATTAGCTTACCAGAAATCTTAGTGTAGTTGCATCAACTACTGGAGAATATGTTTCATCATAATCAATCCCTGGCATTTGCGAGAAGCCTTGGGCTACTAGCCTTGCCTTATATCTATTAACCTCATTTTTCTCATTTCGTTTTCTCACGAATACCCATTTGTACCCAACTGGTTTTACACCTTTTGGTATTTGGGTTATTTGTCCGAATACCTCACGTTTTTCAAGTGATTTCAATTCTGCTTGAATTGCTTCTTTCCATTTTGGCCAATATTTTCTGCGGCGACATTCATCTACTGTATTTGGTTCTATATCATTTTCATCGTATGTCATTTCAACCGCTATGGAGTAAGCAAAGATTTCATTCAAGACAACATATTTTCGATTCTATTGTTTCTTTGTAGAAACATAATTAATTGAAGTTTCATTGTTGTCTATGCTTTCATGTTCATGTTCTTCTGGAACATGCTTATCTTCATTTTTGTTTTCATCATGAATTTCATCATGCTCCTTTGGAGGATTTATATTAATTTTGTTCGTTGTTTCTCTTTGCTTTTTCATTTTTCTTGGTTTTGAGTCTTTAGAACCGGGTGGTCTACCACGTTTTCGACGTGCTATTGACTCATCTTCAATGGCCTTATTGTCATTAGGAATTTCAATTCGTGCCGGGGCATTCTCAGCATGCACATGTGACTTTGTCACTTTCTTAGTATCTGTGAATGCATCTGGCAATTGGTTTGCAATACTTTGCAAATGAACAATCTTCTTGACTTCTTGTTCACATGAATTTATTCTCTGGTCCAGAAACGACATCTGTGATGCGTTCCATGTAATTTCTGTTTTTATATTTTGTGGGTCCACTTTCTCTCCCCCTAAGGATGGGAATACTGACTCATTAAAATGACAGTCAGCAAATCGAGCCGTAAATAAATCGCCCGTTGTTGGTTCTAAATATTTGATAATTGATGGAGATTCAAATCCAACATATATTCCCATCCTTCTTTGTGGACCCATTTTAGTACGTTTGGGAGGAGCAATAGGTACATGTACAGCGCACCCAAAAATTTTCAAATGTGAGACATTCGATTCTCGACCTGATACTAATTGTAACGGTGAGAATTTATGATAGGCTGTCGGCCTTAATCTTATCAATGCTGTTGCATGTAATATAGCATGACCCCAAGCAGAAGAGGGCAATGATCTCATTATTAATGGTCTTGCAATTAATTGTAGTCTCTTGATTAATGATTCAGCAAGACCATTTTGTGTATGTACATGAGGCACAGGGTGCTCTACAACAATCCCAATAGACATGCAATAGTCATTAAAAGTTTGTGATGTAAATTCCCCAGCATTGTCTAATCTTATTCTCTTTATTGTATGATCTGGGAGTTGAGTTCTTAATCGAATTATTTGAGCCATAAGTTTTGCAAATGCAACATTTCTATTGACAAAAGGCTCACATGTGACCATCGAGTAGATGCATCAATTAATACCATGAAATAGCGGAATGGTCCGCATGCGGGGTGCATAGGCCCACAAATATCTCCTTGTATTCTTTCTAAAAATATTGGTGATTCAGTGGCAATCTTATTTATAGATGGTCTAATTATCAATTTGCCAAGTGAGCATGCAGAGCATGATAATTCATTTGACCGAGGAATTTTGACATTCTTTATAGAGTGTCCAATTGAATTTTCAATGATTCTATGCATCATTCCTGTGCCAGGATGGCCAAATCGGTTATGCCATAGAGTAAATAAGTCTCTATTATCTAACTTCTGGTTAGATATCATATTAATTTCAATTGGACGTATATTTATGCGATATAGTCCCAAGGAAATTGCTGGCAATTTTTCATAGATGTATTTCTTGCCGCATTTTTCTGCCGTGAGGCATATAAATTCCTCTTGGTTCACCGTCATCGTTTCCAAATGGTAACCATTCTGACGTACAACTTTGAAACTTATGAGGTTTCTTCGAGATTTACTCGAATATAATGCGTCATTGATTATCAATTTTGTCCCATTTGGAAATATAATACAGGCTTTCCCAGAGCCTTCAATTAACTTGGTTGTCCCATATATTGTGCAAACATTTGCGTGGAATATTGTAAGTTTTGAAAAATACTCTTTATTTTTCAATATGGTGTGTGTTGTCCCACTGTCGAGGAGACATTGTTCTTTGGATCCAACTTCTGGTAAATCCATATCTTCATAAATAATAAATATGAAGATCAGTATAAGAAAATGCATATTTTATTAATAATCAAAAGAGGGAATACATGAAAATGAATATTGAAGCAAAAATAAACTAAACATATTAATGCATTGCAAAGTTGTTTTCGGCTTCAGCATTATCCATACAAAAATCAGAAACATCAAGGTTGGGCATGGATGTATTGGCTTCATTAACAAAGTTTGCTTCAGCATTTTTCCCTTTGTTCTTTATTGAAGCCTGATATAGGTCTACCAAATGTTTGGCAGTACGACATGTGCGACTCCAATGCCCAGTCATGCCACATCTGTGGCAAGTGTCATTTCCTTTATAGGACGACTGCCTCTGATTTCCAGATGATTATCCCCAATTTTTATCAGAATTTTTAAAATTGTTATTTCTTGGGGAAAAGCGACCTCTGCCACGTCCACGCCCTCGGCCACGGTAATTACCACGTCCTCTCCCTCGACCGTTGTAATTACCGCGTCCACCTCTATGTATAGCATTTGCTTCAGGTGGATCAGAGTTTTCTATTGCATTTATTTTATGTGTGGCTGAAGACCCCGTAGGTCTAAGATTATGATTTTTCAGTAGAAGATCATTATTTTGTTTAGCCACAAGTAGTACTGATATTAGCTCAGAGTATTTTTTGAAAGCTCTGAACCTGTATTGTTCGGCCAATATTATATTAGAAGCGTGGAAAGTGGAGAGCGTTTTTTCTATCATCTGCTCTTCTGTGATGGGATGATCACAATATTTCAACAATGATACAATTCTAAACAATGTTGAATTGTAATCACTAACTATATCTTTGGGAGGAGCACATTTTTGTGATGCCCATATCTTTCATTCAGGCTATCCCGTAGTTCTTTGGGATCCTCCACAAGGAGATTTTCAGTTTTTAAATTGTCATGTAAATGATGCCTGAGAAGGACTAAGGCTTTTGCCTTTTCTTGTTCAGTCGTTTTTTTAACTGATGCGGCTGATGTCGTTGCATCCCCTTGTTGGGTTGTCACACCCTTAATTGTATGTTCCAGTCCTTGGGCCTTTAAATTCATTTAGGCGCCCACCGTCCATTCTAAAAACTTTTGCCCAGATAGATCTAGTATGTTAAATTGTCTTTTTACTAGATCTCCCATTTTTTACTACAAACATGTAAATATTTGAAATTAGTAAATGATAATAAATCATAATAATATTATTTCCCCCTGATTTATATCATTATAATTATACATAAACAGTACAAATAAAAAAATGCTAAAATAGCGTACAATATTAATTAAGCAAAAAAATGCCAAAAATAGAAGGAAAAAAACAACGAGTGAAATAATTTTTTTTTCCTAAAATGCACTTAAAGATACAAAAGAAAATGATATTCATGTGCATTTTTTTTCGTCATTCTTCCGGGGAGATAAAAATTTTTTTTGTCTCCTAGTTGTGTATGAGGAGATATATCATTAATGCCATAAGAAGGAAAAATAAACCGGCTATAAGGAATAAGTATAGCCTTATTATCCTAAAATCCTCCTCAAAAGAAGAACAGGAAGGTGGAGGACGGTTGTCGTCGGCGTGGAACATGGTGGCCGGAAGGTTGAGGAAGAAGATTTTTTTTTGTGAGTTTAGAGGAAACGTTGGAAGAAGATAAGGGATGTGTGGTGAAAATGGGGTGGGTAATCCACTTTTATAGAGGGTTATCCCTAACTGTACAGTTCATCTACAGGTAAAAATATACAATGCAATAAAATTTTAAGATTGGTAAATATATATTAGAGCAAATTATATGTACTAAATTTGTCTACTATTATGCATGTTGGTAAAATGGTGATATAATATATGTAACTACAAATGCAAAAAAAAAAAAAGATTAGAGACAATAATATATAATAGTGTTTTGAATGCTTTTTCCCTGCATACATATAACATTATTGCACATGTAAGAGATAATAATTTTATCACTTTCCTAGGCCGTCCATATAGGCGGCAAGTTCAAAAAAAATAATTAACCCGTCCATATAGGCGGTTCAAGAGCAAAAAAAAAGAGATAACATAAAATAAATGTCCTTGCCCTCCATTAAGGTGGCTTTATTATCAAATTACTTATTTTCAGGGTTAGTGGCATGGTGACGTTTACTACTAGTCCCTTCCTGTTCATCCCTATTTCTTTTATTACTTGGTGGAGGTTGATTTTCAGTTGGTTGTATAGGAGGGTTTTTATTGGTGTTGGGAACAAGGGTTTGTGGGTTTTCTCTGGTATGGGTATTTGTACCGTCGTTAATGTTACTGGGTCGGGGCTGTCTTACAGTTCCCCTTGGGTTGGTAGTGAATGGCACATTGTTTCGCTCTATCCAAAAATAAACACCCGAGATAGACACATTGTGTAAAACAATGTTAATCCCGTTACTTTGTTGATCCATGTTCGGATAGTACAGGGTTGGGCTTGGGGAAAAAAATTAGAACTTGAAATAGAATGGATGTAAAGATTTTAAAGATACCTTAAAAAAATTTCGGTAGCAAACTCGTGCTGATAACGTGTTGAGAAACAAAGGGAACAGAAAGATTATAGAGTGAAAGATAGCATAGAAGTGATTGATTTTCTTCCGTTGTTGTGTATTGCTACTTATGGCAAGAGCCATATTTATACTACAAGAAATATACAAGAAGTCAATACATGTACATTACCCTAGTATATAAGTTTAGGAAAAATTAGCCATGCATTAAATACATGACATTCACTTTTTGACTTCATAACAGTAATTACCTAATTTTTAGCCTTTTCTATTATATACATTTTTTTTGGAAAAGTTATATACATTTTTAAATGTGGAAATATATTATATATAAGATATATAATGAAAACTTTTAAAAAATATTCATCTACTTGAACAACTAGTTTTATACAAAACATCTTATTAATTTCAGCTAAATTATCAACTTTAACGTCATTTTAACTAGTGTAGTGCCCGTCAAAAAAAAAAAAACTAGTGTTGTGTTAGTATTAACGATGCCCTAAGGCCTAAAACTTTGCAAGGTGCAACAAGTTTGCGACTTTATTTGGCAGAGCGACCTCCACCAATACGTTACTTTATGTTTAAGCTTGGAGAATAACGACGTTATTTCAGTACGATCGAATAGGAGAAAATTTTAGTGAACAAAAGTACGCTTACCTTGTTAGATTTTGGATTAGATGAATAAGCAAACAAGCAAGCACACGTAAGAGATAGATCCATTTGGTAATCCATTTGTTGATCGGACTCCCGAACGGCACACATTCTCTCTACCTATATTTTGTCTCCATTCCAAATATGTGCACGAGTATTATCACAACACAAATATGCTCATTTAACTCAAACTTCAATGTTTCTTTTACCTCATCTACTGAGGTAGGTGATAATTAATTTTTTTATAGGATAAAAATGAGCTAGCCACAAAACAATTGACCATTGTATGTACTGGCCAAACAATGGGCAAGACTATGGGGTATATTGTCATGTGCAAACTTATTTGATTATGTATTGTCCGGCCAATTCGTCAGAAAGAAATTTAAAAGATGAGTGTATAATATATGAGATTCAATTATTATAAGCGTCAATTCATTCTAATCATCCATTATGAACAATGGGAACAAGAGCTCCAAGACTTATAGGATTATTTGACTCATCGGTTAGAGTATCGCTTTCATACGGCGAGAGTCATTGGTTCAAATCCAATAGTAGGTAAAACCGGCCGAAACCCTTGTTTTCAGTTCGTTCTCGTCCCAAAAGGAGCATTAGCAAGCACGTATCGAATTCTTGACGGTATCGAGCTTGGACAAACTGTTCCTTCTGAATACCACTAGGGGAAAAAAAAGGAAGGGCTGCGCTGCAAGGGCTGCGTTTTTTGGAAAACGCAACCCATTGTGTATGAAGGGCTGCGGTTTTCAAGGAAACCGCAACCCTTTTAGTGAAGGGCTGCGGTTAACCAGAAAACGCAGCCCTTCGTACTGTATGAAGGGCTGCGGTTTTCAAGGTAACGCCTTCGTATATACGAAGGGCTGCGTTTTTGGCTAACTATGACCCTTTATGGGCTTTTTATTTAATTTTATTTGAAAAGAATTCAATCTCGCGCTCGGAACGGTGGGCTTATAATGTAAAGCGGCTAGGGTTTAATTTCTCACAATCTCCCTCCATCATTCTCTCTCCTATCTCACAATCTCCTTCACTCATTCTCTGCCCTCTCCCGTTCGCTGCTCTGCTACGTTGCTGCACCAAAGCCGACGCACGCCGCAAGACAGCTTCCGCCACCACAGCCCAGCCCTGCCTCTCTCTCACTCACGCTGTGGTCATCGTCTCATAACTGTGGTCGCCACCGCCTCCCGTTCGCTGCTCTGCTACGCTGCTGCACCAAAGCCGACACACGCCGCAGGATTGCTTCCGCCACCACATCCCAACCCTGCCTCTCTCTCTCTCACTCACGATGTGGTCGCCGCCTTGTAACTGTTGTTCTCCTCCTTCCCTCACTGTTCTCCGCCTCGTTTTCGTCGCTCGACCACCACTGCTCTCCAGCTCTCCACAATTAGGAACAGTCGACTACAGCGGAGATGACGGTGGAGGTGATGAAGATGGTAAGCGTAGGATTTCTTATGTTGTTGCTTCAATTGTTTTGGGAGGGGTTGCTGATGATAGATTTTAGGGTTTTCTAAAGATTGTTTTTCTTTTGGATTTGGTGGTTGATTTATGAATTGTTGTATTAGATTAGTTAATTAATTGAGAGATTTGTTTGTTGTTTCCAAGTTTTTTCTGCAAATTCTGATTGATTATTTTTGGAGGAGCGTCAGATCTGATTGATTATTGCTACATAAACACTACTTCCATCTTTTTTTCCTTTTGATTATAATTTTGTATATCATCTTTTGTCGAGATATGCAAATTCTGATTGATTATCTTTGTTTACGTTGTTTTTGTGTCAATTTGACATAAAAATGCAAAAAAAAAAAAAAAATTGGGGTCAAAAGGGTTGCGGTTTTGGGCAAAAACCGCAGCACTTCTATGTATAAAGGACTGCGTTTTAGGCCCAAGACCGCATCCCTTCCATATTGGAAGGGCTGCGGTTTTGGGCCTAAACTGCAGCCCTTCATTGTGAAAGGTTGCGTTCAAAAACCGCAGCCCTTCACTTTTGCCGAAGGGCTGCTACGGCAAGGGCTGCGGTTAAAAAACGCAGCCCTTAGGACTGTTTTGACCACAACCCTTGCGTTTTTCTAACCTAGTGTACCTTGATTCAGGGCCAAAGAATTACCAGACGCTAACATATACTTCATTCCTACTTGGTGATAAATAAAGCATCTGTACCCTTTTTGCTCTCTCAGAAATTTCATAATAAGGATTTTCAAGAGTCTTTATTAATCTCATATGCGCAACATATATATACTTTCTCCATTATTTTTAATACTTTCATCATACTATAACCCGATAAAAGAAAAATGGACCCCATGTACCAATTTAGGAAATGATGCCGGTAATATGCAATTTCCATTTTAGGGAAATGATGCAAGTCTTGAACTCTTAATCAGATAATGAAAGCTATCTAACTTGAACCATTAGGGGATGAATTTCAACATTATTATTTGAGCTCCCCTGTTTTTTTTTAGTCATTCAACATTGCTTTAAGTTGATTGGGGGTGAAAAATTTGTCACTGAGTTTATTGTTTAAGTGATTTTATGTATATAATTGTCAAGTTGAAGTTTAACTTCCAATAGAAGACACTCTCCGCTTTGGAAAATTAATAAAATATATAAATGAAACGGAAAGAAAAAGAAAACACAAATTCTTAGGTGTAACAACTCACAAATCACCGCTTCTTTTGTAAAAATAACTCAAATGACATGAAATAAATGACATGAGATTCATGTCATTATTTGTATAATTCATGCCATTTTGGAGTCTATGTCATTATGCATGTTACATAATAAGTTATGGTGTAACATGTTACACGACGCACTAAAAAAAATTGTCCTAAAACTTGTGGCGATTTCTCCACATTTGACTTGTTCAAAATAGTTAGTATTAGTGGTAGATATGAGTCAGTGTCAAGAACTTCATCTTTGCTAGTATTAATTTCACTGACTTTATCATTAGGTTGTACATTTCTCATTAGTATACTCACTAATCAGCACAATACAAATAAATATTACCTCAAATCTAATGTTGGCAAAGCAAAGATTGCAGCTATTTTTGTTATTCTAGTCATGCATCAAGATACTATTTTCGTCTCATATAGTCATATGTATCTTTCTCTTAACAATTTTGGATTTGTCCCAAAATTAAGTTCACTCACCTATTATGGTAAACATTCCCACCTCTTTATGATATGAGAATCATATATCTTAATGGTGAAGGAATATGGTCATTATAAGGCTTGATGTCGCAACTTTAAATATCAACATTAAATATTTATTAGTTGATTTAATAAAATTTTGTGGTTCTCTTTTGAGACGAAATAGACTAAATAGTATAACGGTTTTTTCACCATATACCCCTGACAAATTAAAAAATTCACCATATACTCTCAATGTTTCAAATATTCACCATATACCCTTGAGTTTCCGAAAACGTTCACCATATGCCCTTTTTCTAACGGACGTTTACTCGTTGTTTGCCATTTTTCACGACTTTGCCACTATTAACCTAATTATCCATAATCTTTTAAAAAAATCCCTATCTCTCTCCCCCACTATCAACACTAACTAATTAATATCGTATTAGTACTCGTTTTAATTGTACCCTTAAAGGGTCGTAGGTGGCGTCTGTTTTTTCGAAAAAAGTCGTTTTGCCGGTGAAATCGACCGTTTAAGATTGTCTCGGGAAGCGTGCCCAGAATACCGTCGTATTGGTACTCGTTTTGATGGGCTTCTCGAAATTCGCCCTTAGGTTGTAGATGGCGTCCGTTTTTTCAAAAAAAGTCGTTTTGCTAGTGAAATCGGTCGTTTAACATCGTATCGGGAAGCGTGCCCAGAATACCGTCGTATTAGTACTCGTTTTGATGGGCTTCTCAAAATTCGTGTCCTTTAAAAGGTCGTAAGTGGCGTCCGTTTTTTTAAAAAAAATCGTTTTGTCAGTGAAATCGGCTATTTAAGATCACATCGGGAAGCGTGCCCAAAATACCGTCTATTGGTACTAGTTTTGATGGGCTTCTTGAAATTCGTGCCCTTAAAGGGTCGTGGCTGGCGTCCTTTTTTCAAAAAAAGTCGTTTTACCGTGAAATCGGTCGTTTAAGATCGTATCGGGAAGCGTGCCTAGAATACCATTGTATTGGTACTCGTTTTGATGGGCTTCTCGAAATTCGTGCCCTTAAAGAGTCGTCGGTGGCGTCAGTTTTTTCAAAAAAGTCGTTTCGGCGGTGATATCGGACGTTTAAGATCGCTTCGGGTAGCGTGCCCAGAATGCCGTCTTATTGGTAATCGTTGTGATGGGATTCTCGAAATTCGTGCCCTTAATGGGTCGTCGGTGACGGCCGTTTTTTCAAAAAAAGTCGTTTTGGCGGTGAGATATTGAGTTTCATTTGGTTAATTAGTTAGGTTAAGGGCATTAGGGTTAGGGGGTTAGGTTAATTAGGGTATTAGGGTTAGGACTTAGACTTGGTTATTGGGCGGGTCGGGGAGGGTCACTAGCGGGGTTGGTGCGTTGCGGGTCGGGAATACTCCATAGCGGGTCAAGGTCAGGGTGCGGGTCGGGCAAAAATTTTAGCGGGTCATTCACGAGTCAAGCCCACTTGAAATTCAGACCAAATTTAATAAATCAAGAAAGCATATAACAAAATTTCTTTTTCCTCTTCATCTTCCTTCCTCAAAATTCTCGACCGCAAAACTCCCTTTTTTTCGTTTTCCTTTGCCGCTCAAAGACACCTTTCGTTTTAAACCAAAATCCAAAACCCTAAATTTCTCTTTATTTCCCCCCCTTTTCTCTCCTTCTTCCATATAATCATAATTTCCAAATCTGTTTCATTTTCTCTTTTTGTGTTCTTCTTCTACTTTATCTTTTTTTTATATATATAATTTAAATTGAATTTTTCATAACGGTATTTCCGCAAGATTTGCTATGTTCGAAAATTAGTAACGGTTTGTTATGCAGATTCAAATTTTCAACGTCTAAGAAGGTAATATCCATTCTAATTTGAATCTATAACCAATTTTAATGTTAGTTGTCATGAATTTTTTTTGTTTTATTTCCTTTTTTTGATAAATTTCAGTGTTAATTGTTAATCTAGGGTTGTTCGACGGATTTAACAATGGTTATTTATTGGAGAAGGATTAATTGCAGTGATATCTAGAAAGAGGGAGGAGAAAGAGGAGATAGATGAGAGAGAAAAAAAATCAGAAGATCCTTTAATGATTTTAGTGGACAATAATAATTTAAGGTGGGTTGCCCAATAAGACCCAATAAGGGCCCTTTTCATTTAAAACCCTATAATAACCCTGTCCATTAAGGAATAAAGGGTAATAAAGCCCTTTAACAATGGCCCGACCCTTATGCCATTGGACAACCCTGTCCAATAACCATGCCTAGTTAGGAGGTTAGGGTGGATGGAGGGTTAATCAGGTTAATAATGGTAAAGTTGTAAATAATGCAAACGACGACTTAACGTTCGTTAGGAAAAATGGTAGTTGGTGCACATTTTTAAAAACTCAAGAGTATATGGTGAATATCTGAAACATTGGAGGTATATGGTGAATTTTCCAATTTGTCAGGGGTATATGGTGAAAAAGACGTAACTCCCAAAATTTAAAAATAAGAATTTGGACATGAATTTAAAATTTCAAGTTACAATTTTGTTCGTAAGTTCATAAATAATTTTTCATATATAACTTGAAACATTACCTGATAAAAAAAAAATTAATCTTAAAGTGGTATGTAAAGTGTAAACTCTATGTAAAAGATAATTCTCAAATATGGATAAAAAAAAAAAGATAATTCTCAAAAATAGAGGGTGGGTAAGATGAGTTCGAATCCTGGTTTGCCATGCACATTAGTAACTGTTGAATTGATGTCGTCACACTCACTTACTACTAATTATTGCAGTGAATGCAGTCCATATCTATATTGCTTGTGGAGACTTTTATGTAGTCACAGGCTCACAGTAGGAAAAGCAATTGCAAGTTTCATTATTTTTCATTTGCAACTCGTTTAAAACCGCATATGCATATTTAGAGTATTGACAATGGTTGAACTTTTTTTAGGGTCATCAATTATTTTATTAGTTTATCTTTTTTTCCACATCACTTATATCCAACTTACTTAAAAACCCCTATTTTTTACTTCCAATAATTAGACTAATTTTTAGGATCATCAAATTATCTCTCATACTATTTACCATATCCCATCATATTTTATCTCTCAATTGCGCCACATGTCCTCCCCAATTTCTCAAATCTGCCAGCGGTAATTCTCCTCCCTAAATTATCAGCTTTTATTTTTTCACAAACCCTCCATAAACAGTTTATCATGAAGAACCGTTTATGGTTCTCTCTCCTCTCTTTTCTTCTCTCTCTTCTTTTTTTATTAATATTTTCACATTCTCTCTCCCTATAAACCTCTTGGGGTTTTACCATTGGCTATACTCTTAGGATTGGTTCTTTTTCACCTTAATTTGATCTTATTTAAAGTAAATTAAACTTCTTTAAATTATTGGCTACATACTTAATTTATCTGAATTATTGGCCAAGAACTGACTTATATGAACTTGTTTTTACGTAAGTTAAAATAATTGAGGAGAACAAAGTCTCAAGATTTGTTTTCTTCAACTTATTTTAGTTTAGATAAATTAAGATAAGTTCAATTAACTTAAGTTAAGTTTAATTTACAATTACAATAAGTTATGTTAACTTTAGACAATCAAATTCAATTATATAAAGAGTGTCTCTTGGGTGTAACATGTTACACCATAACTTATTGTTTAACATGCATAATGACATGAAACTTCAAAAATGCATATGGACTATACAAATATTGACATGAATCTCATGTCATTTTGTCACTTATTTCATGTCATTTAAGTTTCTTTTACAAAAGTTGTGGTTTGTGGGTTGTTACACCATAAATTATCGTGTAACAATTACCCCAATAATTTGAATAATATAAATTACACCTTAAGCAACGCCTCCTTTAGCAATTCATGGCAATACCTTTTTTATTTTGGGAAATTAAAGCGGATTAGGCACTTGGTTCATCACGCAGGATCATTTATCAGAGATACATGTCCTCAATTTTCTCTTACGGCAACATAGTACGAGTTATTCTTTCGTAAGATGAGTACGTTACTCCTCAAAGAACAAAATATACATAAAACTAAATAGTTTCCTTGATGCCTTCTAGAATCTAGACACAAATTTGCATATTTCGTAGTTCGGTAATGTGGATGAAATCAGTTGAACAAGAAGCAAAGTTCGCTGCAGTGGTCAGAACTAAAAGCAAATTAAAGTTGACAAGCACTCCACTACACTACCCATTAATTTAATTAAAACCTTTTAAAGACGCATATAGACTAAATATCTTATAATATACAAATTCACACATTTTCTGGTACTTTTTGATGGGCACATACAGAGTCACACATGACACATGTATGTGTAATTGTGTAAATGAATAACTCGAGTGAAGGGTCTTTTAATGTTATTTTTTTTACCTTATTAAATAAAATGAATATGTAAATGATCTTGTACTCTAGATAATGGATGCCGATTACCAGCTCTAGAATCATGCCAAGTCAAATAGAAAAACTAAACTCAATTGAACCTAAGAATTAGACGAATAAATAATTCCAATTATATTGGTAGTAGATAACATCATTGATCAATCTATATATGTGCCTGCCTACAGTTTGTATATCTTCCCCTATTAATAACAATCCGGGTGATCACCCATATGGCTATATGCGGCCTTTCCGCTGTTCCCATATCCCACTCTCTATAAATTAAATTTCTGTAACAAGGATGTAATTGGCAAAATAAAGTACTTGAACTCTTGAAGTTGGGGTAAAATGAGAAACGTTTTGAGCATTGATAACACATGTACTTTGTCACATATTGACAAAAGTAAATACCTAATTAGATATATGATTACTAATAATTTTTCTTATACAAAAGATACTAAACAAGGATATATCATATTATTCATATATGATATTTGTATTTAGCAGCAAATTAGAAATAAGAATAGGTGTTGCAGTTTGTTTACTGGAGTTATGTGGCGCTATACTACAAATTTTGTAGACCCGAAAAAATCCAAATTCAACAATTTATAACTTGACTTATGTATAATTCTTTATCGTCACTCATATAGTCATATTAGTAATTAAACTTCATTAAGTGGTGAATTTTGACTAATAATTTTGTCATATATGTCCTATAAATGTATCCCGAAGTATTATAATATACTATCTCTATATTTTAAATTTATATATACAATTGGGTTTTTACTCATACCAAAATAGAATTTTGACAAATATTACATCTAATTATCATTAAGTAAATATTATAAAAAGTTGTTATCTTAAAAATAACAAGATTCCACATGATATAGTTTTCCATGTGTATAAATGACAAACAATAGTCAAAGTGATATAGGTGAATACTAGATAGTGCATATTATTAGAGTAATATTGTATGTAAAAAGATAGAAAGGACTTTTAATAGTCTTAGGTCTGTATTGTAAACCCTATATATATTGAATGCCAGGGTTAGCCTAATCAGGTTAACACAATTATTCTCCACACTTGTACATGGTATCACAGCCTTAGGTTTTTCTTAGGTTTAAAATTTTTCTTCCTTAATGATTCCTTTGCCTGCCACGTTTGGACTGTCATATGCCATGGATGATTTCTCCTCCACAACTGCCATGACTGTCCCCACGACTTCCGCTGTCTCGGCCGCCTCCACGCCGCCGCCGGCAGGTCGCGAGCTTCCTTCGCCAGCCCCTCAACCCTCGTCACTAGGTTCTTCTGCTGCTGGGCTGCAGCAGCCTTCCTATGGCCTTTTCTCGGCCCCTCACGCGATGACCAGTGCTACATCGCAATCGACCTTGGGTGCTGCCGGATTTCCGCAGCCATCCCTCGGCGCTGCTGGAATTACGCAGCCCTCTCTTGGCTTCTCGTCGGCTTTGTTTCAAGCCTACTCGCCATCCTCCTCTTCACGTACTACCACGCGGTTCCCCCGGGTTTTTACCCCGCCGCTGCTGCCGTGTCGTCCTCCTCTTTGATTCAACAGCCCGTGTTTGCTTTACCGCAAATCTCCGCGCCAAATCTTAATAATTTGGTAACTATCACTCTTTCTTCGCCTGAAGATTATTTGTTGTGGAAAACTCAGATTACGTGTTTGCTTCTTTCGCATCAATTACTTGGTATGGTTGAAGGCACTGCTTCTATTCCCCCTTCTTATATTGTTGATGAACGTGGTGTTTCGGTTCCTAATCCCCAATTTTATGAATATTTACGTGTTGATCAACAAATTAAATCTTGGATTTTTGCAACGTTATCTCGCGATGCATGTATTCCTTGATGTTCATGATTTGTCTACTTCTGTGGAAATATGGAATCGCTTGCAAACTCGTTTCATGCATTCTAGTGTGGCGCGTTCTATGGAATTGAAAGGTCGTATTTCCCATATTAAAAAGAGTGATTCTCAGTCTATGGATGGCTATTTACGTGAAATAAAGGTTATTGCTGACTCTTTAGCTGCCATTCAGTGTCCTGTCTCTAATCAGGATTTGGTTCAGTTTACATTATTTGGTTTGGATCGTGATTCGGACTATGATCATATTGTCACCACTTTGTTGCATTATCCATTTACTTTGAGTTTTGATGACTTGCGACCCAAGCTCTTGCTTCATGAGCAACGTATCAAAAGCTCTAAGGAGGGGTTAGAATCTTCCTCTCATCATGCCTTAGTTGCGGTTCAGTCATCTGGTTCTAGTCATTCCACTACTAAGAATAATTCTGGTGGTCGCAATAAAGCCAAGAATAATAAGAACAAAGGTGGTAATAATGGTGGTCACAATAATCACAATCGCAGCAATGGTGGTGCCTCTAATGCTCGCGGTTCTGGTAATAACAACAACACTGCTAATCGGGGATGTCAGAATGGTATGAGTAAATATTATAACTTGTCATTTCCTAGTATGCCTTGCATTGATTCTATTACTAATGGTCTGTCCTCAGCAGGAAATACTTGGCAAAGTGGCAATCTAAACTCTACCCCTAGTTCTGATACTTGTGGTCTTTGTTGGTTTCCAGGTCATCAAGCTGCTTATTATCCTCAACGATTCAATTCTAGCTTTGTTCCTTCTTCCTCGGATAGTGTCACTCGAGCTTTAGCTGCACTGTCTGTTGATGGTGAAGCAAATGACTCAGTTTGGTACCCGGATTCGGGAGCTGCATCTCACATGACTTCTCGAGATGGTGAGCTTTCTGCTATTCTCCCTTACACTGGGTCAAGTTCTGTTGTAGTTGGAAATGGAACCTCTCTCCCAATTAAAAGTGTTGGAACATTGACATTGAAAACTACAAGTCGTCCTCTTACTTTGTCTTCTGTTTGTCATGTGTCTAACCTGAAACGTAATTTATTATCAGTTAACAAGTTGTCTCAAGAAAATGATTGTGTTGTGTGTTTTAATAAAAAATTTGAATATGTTAAGGACAAGACAACGAGGGAGGTTCTGCTTCGGGGATCCAGTAAGCAAGGTGTCTATCCAATTCAACCCACCCTTATCACCAATGAGTCTTCTGTTCCTGCTTTGCTAGCCACTAATTAAGGAGTCTGGAGATGTTTGGCATGCTCGACTTGGTCATACTTCCTCTAGAGTTTTAGGATCTTTATGTTCAAATAAGTCTATCTCATGTACTTCAAAATTTCATGATGATTGCGTTGGTTGTAAGTTAGGAAAAATACATCGATTACCTTTTGAACCAGTAGAACATTGTTCTCCTTATCCATTATATAAAATTCACAGTGATCTTTGGCAATCTCCTGTTTTGTCGAATCAATTTTATAAATATTACGTTGTTTTTGTTGATGATTTCTCGCGATATTCATGGATTTATCCTTTACGTCGCAAATCGGATGCTCACTCTCAATTTCTTGTGTTTCAAAAGATGGTGGAAAATTTATTTAACTGTAAAATCAAAATTTTTCAAAGTGATGGAGGTAGGGAATTTGATAATTCTCCTCTTCTTCAACACTTCTGTGACAATGGTATTATTTTTCAAAAGTCATGTCCCCATACTCAAGCTCATAATGGTGTTGGGGAAAGCAAACATCGTCACATTATTGAAATGGCTCATACAATGCTTATTCATTCTGATTTTCCTGCTGAATTTTGGGTTGATGCTTCGTACACTGCCACTTATACTATCAATAGGTTGCCTAGCTCGGTTCTAGGGGATGTCTCTCCTTTTGAAAAACTTTTTCATCGTCCTCCTTCCTATCCATTTTTGAAAACATTTGGTTGTTCGTGTTTTGCCTTGCTCATGGATCCTAAAATCAACAAACTTCAACCTAAGTCAAAGCAATGTGTTTTTATTGGCTATGCCGTGGATTATAAAGGTTATCGATGTCTTGATCCTCTCACCAACAAAGTATATATCAGTCGTTATGTTCTTTTTCATGAACATAAATTTCCCTATGGGCATCTTGTTGGTTCTCAGTCTTCAGTGCCTTACACGTCTCCCTCGGTCTTGATTGTTGATTGGAGTCCCACCAATGTAGCTCATGTGTCTACTGTGTCTAATGTGTGTCTTGTCCTTCCTGAGCCGAATCGTTCTTCCATTCCCTCAGTTGGGCATTCCTCTCTTGTGCACGCTGATCCCCACAATGGGATTCCAGCGCCCAATGGCCCAAATTCCCCTCCCCTTAGACACGCTGCTCAGCCCGCTGGGTCATCATCTCCCGCTGGGCCTCACTCCCCTTCTTACGTGTCTTCTGTTCCACCAGCTAGGCCCTCAGTGTCCACTGGACTGCAATCATCCCATAATGGGCCTCCTGAACCTTGCGCTGGGCCTGCAGCGTCTAATGTCCCCCTTCCTTCCCTTACTGATGGATCATCGTCCCTTCTTGGGCCATCTTTTCACGCTACTGGCCCAGCGCCCTTAGTTGGGTTGTCAAACCCCACTTCCACCATTTCCTCTCCAATTGCTTCTCCTCCTCCATCCTCTAATGTATATATTGGTAAAAGAAAAACATCTTGATAAAGGTGTCGCAAAAATATCATATTTCAACATCTAGTAATTGTCCAGTGTTGTTCGAAATAGGTCCATATCTTGCAAAAAGAAGTAGACTTCCCCGTGATTGAATCTAGGAACGCACACTCTGATGATTAAGTCAGTGTCAAGATCTAGAGTAAGAAAGTAGCTAGATAGAGAGTATAGTTGGTTATGGTACATATCCCTGTTTATATCAGTTGGAGGGATGACTTTGGGATCCTTATAGATGACGTCATACATGGCACGCTGAATTCCATGTTTTTGGGCTTGAGTCCATATGGATTTGAACACTTCTAACGTCCAATGTCATTTTCATAATTTACTTGGGCCTAAAGGGTATGTTCTCCTCAACTTATTAAGATAACTTTCAATATAAATAAGTTTAGTTCATTTTAAATAAGTTCTGTAGAAATAAGTTAAGCAATTAATAATTAATAAGTAAAGTTCAACAAAATTCTACCATAAGTTTCAGTAAAATAAGTTAAGTTTCGAAGAAAGAAGAAAGTTCAGTAAAAATACGTTTAGAAAAAATTGTCAAAAAAGTAAAAAGCAAGTAAAGTTCAGTAAAAATTAAATTCAACAAAAATAAGTTAAAGTTAAACAAAAATAGGTTTAAGAGAAGTAGAGAATAGAGCCTAACTGGCCTTGGGAACAAACATTGTTGAAATACAAAAGTGGTAGATTTTTTTTCTTAAAAAGAGAGAGAGAGAGAGAGAGGAGTACCTCTTGCGTCCACACCTAAAAGTCATTGACGGGCTCTGCTCCATAGTGGGCTCGTAGGTGGGCCTACACATCATTATTTAATATCCGAAATGCAATGTATTTCATGATGAATTGATGATATCCCTTTTTTGCTTGATCATTTTTGGGTGCATTTTCTCGTTTATTTCTGCTTTTGTCAATTTATTATTTCTCGAAATATTGATAGGAGAAACGGAAAAGTTCCGCTGAGCCATTAAAAATGGAGGAATATAGAATCAACTATAGGAAGTTCATAGTTGATCCACTCCTAAAAAATTTCGAAAAGTAAACGAGAAGTTTCATTTTTAATAACAAGAAAAAGGAAGTTATATTATCATATTCTACTCCCTCCGTTTTCTTTTGTTCTTCCTGTATTTTCCATTGGGAAATTTCAATACGTTGTTTCTATTTTGAATCTTTTCATATATAGTGTAATTTATGAATTAAATTTCCCATTAGTTTTGAGTTGCAATAGATGTGTTCACACTATTGAGTAGTCAGTCTTTACCTTTGTATCCCTCAAACTTTTGTCTAATTGATTGTCTAGCATAGAGAGTAACTCAAAGAGTAATGAATGTGTTCACACTAGTTTGTAGTTACTTTACTCTTTTACCCCTCAAACTTTTTGTATCACTAGTTGCTTAACATAGAATGACTCAAAGGGTTAGAATCTTTGTTTTTAGTTTATTTTATTTTATTTAAAATAGTGGAATCTTGCCTATTTTTTTAGTTGCATTGGTTTACTCCCCGATTCCAAATAGGAACAACAAAAGAAAATGGAGGGAGTATAATATAGTGGGTTTATTACTTACAAATAATTAAACACAAATTCTTATATAAGAGCGCCTAATATTTAATTAACTATCAGACGGAATCCAATAGGCCCAATTATACTCAAGCCCAGCATGATCCACCATCGTGCTCCACATTGCTCCGCACACACAAATGTCCCCCTGATGGTTATAATTTTGGGGTTAAAAATTAAAAATTCATTTCAATTTTTTTTCATCGTATAGTTATTTAAGTTAAAATCTTATTTACAATAATAGAAATTCTATATATTTTACATTAGGAAGAAGCTAATCGAGTAATAACCTTTTCCATCAAATCAGGCTATGAAATACAACAGGATCTTAATGATGTAAATGCTAATGATACACAATAATTTACTAGTTTTTGTAGACTCTTTAAAAAAATCATCTTTTGGAGAAAAGTTCCTAAGAATTATATGTAACTCTTTTTTTTCATTTAGGGTCTGTTTAGTTTGATGGAAAATATTTTTCATGGAAAACGTTATCAGGTTAAAAACGCAAATGGATATTAGTTTTCCTTCGTTTGATTTGATGAAAACTATTAAGCTAAGAAGGGGAAAATGGAGAGGTTGGAAATGAGAGAGTGGAGGTAATAGTTTCCCTTCAAAATTTAAAGAAAAATGTTTACAAAGGAATGGAAAACTCTTTTCCACTTTATTTTTTCTTTTTAAACATTTTATCCAACCAAACAACAAAACATAGGAACATGGTTTTTCCAGAAACATTTTCCATCAAAACAAACACTACCCTAATAAGAAAACACTCACCCCAACTAGTGGAACAACCCATGGAAGGAGTTGAGACAGCAAGTCAGCGGAACAGTTGACTTAACCATAAAAAATGAAGGACATTAATATTACGGCAAATGGAGTAGAAACTTTTTTTTTCATCTTAAATCAGGTCTTTTTGGGGTGCATGTGGAAAAAGAAAGATTATCATATGCACTATCATTAATGATCACTGAAAAAGATAATGCATCAACTCAATCATAAGTTCATAACCCTCTCCAATTGATTGGGGATACAACACCCTGAGCAAGATCTGCTTAATCATGAATTTATGATATTTAATTTATGAAATATCAACGGTTATGCAAGACTGCAAGGAACGAGTTGTAGTCCATTATTGTATGGAGTAGAGTTTTCAACTTTGTAAATATTCTCCAAATCAGAATAATATTTTTTCTGTTTTATCATGATGGTTTTTTTTGTTTGCCGTTATTCCCTATTATATCATTGGGAATCCATAACTGAGTTGGTAATATTTATTGATGACTCAAAGAGTGATTATTGAGTCCAAAATTATGCTGCATTTCTGCCGGAATACTAATAATATACTAATCTTGTGTTTTATATGGTAATTATTGGGATTCGTTTCCTATATGGTTTAGAATCATTATTATTCTTGTTTCCTAATCTCACTGTTTCCTATTTTACTGTAATCTTCCCTTCTCCTTGATGCCCAAGGTTAGCTGTCTAAGATGTATATATATTGATGGTAAATATTAAATACAGATCATCACAATATTTTCCTCACAAATTTGTCAGTAATCTACCTTTTCAAATCCGGGATGATTTAGTGGGAGACGTCACTTCTTTTGTAGATAAAAAAAAAATAGAGGAAGCATATATCATCGCGTTATAATTTCCGATATACTCATACAACTAAAATTAAGATTTTCTCTCTTAAGCAATCATTCAAAAAATCCAGAAAAGTAATTAAAAATAGTATTGAATGTAAATACGCCCGAGTATATATGGTACATAGTCAATTTGTTGGAGTCGATTCTCTTTACTCTCTCCCGAAAGATAGGGGATCATATTGAAGTACCTCTTACCACAAAACCGAAAAATAAAAGGTTGGTTTTGGTCAAAGGTTCATAATCAAATAAAATTACAGATTACATGCATCCTACACACGAAAGTGCATATTATTCAATTCAAAGAAAGATTATACTAAATCCAATAAATCATGAACTATGATTTCGCTAAGATAATTTTTGCTAATGCGTAAGTAGAGAATCTTAACGTCAAAAATATGCATTTGAGCTTGTGAAAAAAAGCAATTGAAAACATCAAAAAACATAGAAAGTAATGCTCATTGGCTTCCTCCGTTCTACTTTCATGTTCTGATTTGAAACTAAAGCCTTGTCATAAAGCCAAAATTTAATGAATTGATACTTCCTCCGTCTTTTTAATCGCTATATATGGTAGGACTGTGAAAAACTGACCCGACCCGTTTACCGAACCCGAACCCGACCTGAAATAAGCGGGTTTGGGTTGAGATTTTTGACCCATTTAAGTAAATGGGTTGACACGACTTACCCATTTAATTAAATGGGTTAGGTTAAAGTTGACATTTTCAACCCGAAATTAACCTGCTTTGACCTGTTTAACTCATTAAAATATAAATTTCCTAAAAAGTTGTATTAAAGTTGGTGAAAATTTTAAAAATACTAATTGTAGAACACAAAAATTGAAAAGAAAATCTAATCATGCATACTTTTATGTGAAGCTATTGTTGAAAACTAATAAATTTCAATAAATTTTTAATAGTAATAAATATGTAAATGGGTTAAACGGGTTATATAGGTAACCCGTTTATTAAACCAGTCGGGTCAAGGTTGAGTTTTGCAACCCGTTTAATAAACGGGTTAGGTTTGGATTGGGACATGCTCAACCCGTTTATTATTAACCCGAACCCGAACACGACCCGACCCGACCCGACATGTTAATCAGCCCTAATATATGGCTTGCACTTACATTCAAGTCAATGGGGGAAAGTAGAGACAAGTGGTCAATACCATGTGAAAATATAGATAAGTGAGAGTAAAAAGTTACTAAAAATTAGTGTATAGTGATTAATTGTACACTTCTATATAAAGAAAATGCATCATGTAAATTAGTAAGAAGGAAGCACGTAGGAAAAAAAGATAGTTATTTGAAATCTTGTTAAGTTTAATTTTGTTTTCTATAGTATTAACTTTTCATAACTTTTAATAATGTGTAATTGAATATTAATGGCCAAAGATGTATTAATTTTTTTAAAAAAATAAAACATTAAAGTGTAATAGAAGTATGTAGAATTGAAAGTGGACAGTAGAGGTCCACAGTCCACTGACTTCCCTCTTGAAACTAAATTCATGCCAAGAGGACAGAGCTAGTTTCCTACTTTTGCCTCTACTTCTATTTCTATGACATAAAGTTACTTGTCTTTGTACATTCCATAATACTACATTGCAAAAGAAAGCTACATACTCTTTTGTTACTTTTACCCAAACCACTCAAAGTCATATTGTTTGTGATCTTTCAGTTTCATCTACTGTTAGGAAGAACTGGTGCTTGTAGTTGTAGCAGTAACCCAGATGTGATGATATGAATAGCTTCAAATGATCCCTTTTCTCCCCCTTTTTACTCATACATAGACTTTCTTAGTAATGTCAACTCTAATTGAAACCAACACCGAATCACAACAGGCAACAGCAGCTCAAGCTTAAATGCTTAATACAGTTTCAGATAGACATCCTAATAGGTCGGTCAGGTCGGCTTTAAGTCAGATAGTCAAATTCTCTATGCCAAGGAGAAGACGCCGGTTCGATTCTCGCTATCCGCTTAAGGGAAAGTCCATTAAGTTATGTTTAAAGCAGCTGCTTTTCAAATAATTCATGGGCCAACCATTTTTAGTTATTTTTTCGGGTTATTTCAGGTTTCAGGTTCAAAGCCCTGAATATTACGACAGCTAACTGTTTTTCAGGTTGGGTAAAGTTTTCCCCAAGCATAGTTGCAAGCTACTACAAATGTAGTAGAATTGTAGAATGTAAGTTTTGCTGCTATAACAAGGGGATACCTCAATTAGATTATTGCCTCCCAAGTATACATATATGAGAAAATTGATAGTACAAAGTCAACTGGTGTCTTCTATTTACTTCAGTTTCTTCTAGTCAATGACAAAGATAGTGATGGAGGCTCTACTTCAACGGAAACATGTACCGAACAAGCTATCTCGCAACAGAACAAGGACTTTGCCAAGTTGATAAATCAGTGATAAGATCTCGAAACTGATCTATGAGATGCTTGAGGTGCTTATTCTTATTTGCAAGATCCTGCAATTACAATAGAAGAAAAATCAATTGAGATACCTACACTATCTCAAATTGTCTCAATCCTAATTACTAACTCCATTCTTTTTTTGTTCCACCTACTTACAGTTCATGTGTCAACACTTAACAGTATGTAAAGACTTTAACCACATTTTATTCATATATACAAGAATATAATTAACATGTGGGATTTTTTCGAATCTGTTTAGCTTTTCAAAATATCAATCTTTCCATAATATCTAATAATCCGCACCTAAAACACATTGAAACAGATCCAACAGTATGTTTCAAAATAAATTGTGTTATGCCTTAGAGAGTAAAAGGCAAAAGGGTAGAGCAAAATGGAACAGATTTGTGCTTTTTAAACACTATTATTCCCTGTGCATGTCCCTAACAAACTTCATCTCACTTAGATTCATACAAGCACTAAATAAAACCATGATAACCTCCAAGACCTCACGAGCACTCAGCATCAATTTCAAAGGAAATGAAACTATGAAAGTAGTTCACAAGAGGACAGCAGGAATTTTTTTCAGGATAAGAATAACAACAGTATATAGCTTTAACATTACCATCCTCAGCTTAGATACTTGCTCTTCTAGCTTCCCAATTTCAGCTTCATCGTCCTGTGATGCAGATGCAGATGCAGATGCACCCACATCTTCCTGAACAAAAGAAACGCAGTTGAGCAAGTCAGATGTCTACAGAGACAGCAGCAGTAACCCTGTTATATGGAAATTCTAAAACAATAATTAATAGATGGGACGATATATGAGGAGCTAAAAAGAAAACTATAGCCATACTTAACTCTAAAGAAGTAAGAGAATGCTAAAACACTAAGCATTAGAGTCTAATTTGCACTCTGACACATATTGATGGTACCAGTTAAGCCCTATTTGGTAAACATTTTCTGATACCAACTAGATACTTCCTAGTACCAAGTGGTTCCTCATGTACATTGGTATTACTATAACGTTTTTTTGGTATTATAGAACTTTCAGATATACCTATGAAACTTGTATTGGTACTAAATTGAACCTTCTAGTGCTACTATTAAACCTTGTATTGGTACTGAAAATGCTTATTTGGTATCATCAACATTATGTAAGAATCCAGAAATGGATTCTAAGTGTTAATGATTAAGGCTTTCTCAAAGATGTAACTCCTAACAATGGAAATCATTACTTTTGGCAATGTTTGATTTCAGGAGAATATCATGAAGAGACTCTCAATTTCTTCAGGAGGATATAGTTCAGAAGAAATCAACTTACAAACTCAATTTTCTGTTTGGGAGATGAGGGAATGGGGAGGATATGGCTTCCTAGTTCCTTCTTCAAAGAAGGGAAATGGGTAAACTATTTTTAGCCTGGAAACATCATTTCCTGTCTTTCACGTACCAAATTTAGGAAGATTTGAAAGTTAAATTGGCAAATGAATTTCCCCTCAACCAAACATAGCCTTCATTAATCGTTCTTGCCAATAGAATCTTAATCTTGATGAAAATTATAAGTATAAATTCAAAAACTTGTATGATTGTATCTCGAGGAATTGTTCCTTTAGAGCTCTGATATATCAGGATACTTTATGTTATGTTTCTCAAAACTTCCGATAATTCTAAACAAACAAAACTGATTCAGAAAATATAATGCCAAGAAACTTGTTTAGCAGCCAGGCGTCACATGTAATTAAGGGACAATAAACTACCAAAATTCAATGAAAATAAATTCTTCTAATAAAAAGCAGGAGGAAATTACCTTGTGGTACTGAGGCATGGAGTTGAGAACAGCACGAAGAGAAGCCACAGAAGATTTATAACGAAGACGAGCTTCGTCAAGAGCACCACCACCCATATCTAAGTGGTGGTTTGAATCTGACAAAACATCGCCATTTGAGCCCTCACTATGCCCATTAGCAGTGATAGCAGTAGTAGTACTGGAATCAGTAATTAGAGCAGGGGAAAAGGTAGTTGTAGACCACAAGGCTGGGCTGCAGAGCTCATCGTTCATTGCCGATAGGATCTGAAATGCAGCATCAACTGTCTCTTCAAGATGTTTCTGACCTTCTGCTGCTAGCTCCTTCGTTGATTTTTGGTTTTCAGTAGCCATTTCCTTGTCTTCCATTATTGTGCTGTTAAGCATTGTAGGAAATGGAAGGTTAAAACTTAAAATTAAAATTACACTTGCATCCTTAGAGCCTTCATACTTGGGTGTATCATTTGTCAATTCCTAATTGAAATGATAAAAAGTAATCAACTGTGATATTTGATTTAGGCTCCGTTTAGTAGGGCGTAAAACATTTTCCTGGAAAACTATTTTCCTCTATTTTCAATTTTACGTTGTTTGGTTCGCAAAGGAGTGTAAAACTATTTTCCCTAGGAGTAAAATTGCTCTCCCAATGATGGAAAACCATTTTCCTTTCAAAATGAAGGGAAAACTGTTTTCCTTCCTTTTCCTTATCTCTCTTGTATACTCCTCTCACTACCTCCTTACTTTCCCTTTTATTTGCCTTTCGTTTCATCATTTTTCTTACATGAAACCAAACAACGGAAAACTAATTTTGGAATTGTATTTTTCAATGTAAATTGTTTTCCATGAAAATCATTTTACACCCAACAAAACGAAGCCTTAATAGAAAACGCCACCTTATATAGTGCAATTTGCCCTTCTCTGTTGAAAGAAATACTTGCACATCTACATCTAGTCAATTGGCTTAATTCAAATACTCGTTTGAAACTCAGATAAATAAGAACTTCACTGGCATAATCTCATATCCTCACCATATTATCAGCAAAAAGAAGCAATGATATGTATTTCATTTCCCGTTGTCTAGAAAAAAAATTGAAACCATTCCTAATGATAGATGTACATTGGACTACTAATGTTCAAAGTTTGCAACTTCGACCGTATTTTTTTATCAAATCAACACATACCAATTGAAAAATAGAACAATTTAATCTAGCCTTAAATTGCTAAATCCCTAAAAATTATATATTTGATTTCAATTTCAATAAGTCCCTAACTAAAGAATAATATCTACAATTTACATGTAAACATTCAAATAATGTAAGAATCTAATATCTATGAAGTGTGAAAGTATGAAAATTGAAAAACAAAGATAAAAAACCTAAAAGAGAACTTACTGTCAACTATGTACTGGTGAGGCCGTGGTGAATGGGGAGAGGGGACGCCGACGGTGGCCGGCCGGTGGACAGCTCTGACGCCTGGAAGATCGGAGGTCGACGTTCAGCAACGGCAAAGGGGCAGGGAGTGTGCCGTAGTGTTTGAGAGATAGAAGAGCGAAGACTAGCGGTGGAACAATTCATCAACAAATTATCCTGTAAAATAAGTACCATAGTGGGAAAGTATTCTCATTTTTGGGCACTAATGGCAAATAGGAAGGATAGAAAAATACATTGGGCACATAAGCCCATAAATTTTATTTTGCACAATTGCACCGATGTTCTCATCCTTTGGACTTATTTTCAGTTCAAATCAGTTTAGTTCATTTCAGTTCATTTCAGTTTCTCTCAATTCAGTTCATTTCAGTTCAGAGTCTCTCAGTCCAAAAGAACGGGGCCTGATACATCGCATCAAGCTCTTCATCATTAGTGGAGATCAATAATGTATCTCAAATTTAATTATTTAATATCTCATACTTCATATTTATGTTTATATGCGACAAATACTAATACACATCATTTGGAAAAATAATTATGAGGAGGGTTCTAACTTTTAAAATTGTACATATCGACATATACTAATAGTCTCATACTCCTACTAATGATTTATTTTTTAGAAACAAAAATAATGCATTATAAAATAAACATTGAATTTAACCATATAATATACTACCTCCGTTTCACAATAAGTGAAACACTTTCCTTATTTGGAATAGTCACAATAAGTGCAACCAAGCACTAAATGGTAAAAAGTTAACTCTTATTACAAATATGCCACCAAAAAGCAATAGGGGACCACAATTTTTTTGTTTCATCACTCTACTTTATTGTGGTCCCAAGTTTCTATCTCTATATTCCTTGGTAACTTCCCACTTTCTTTATGTTTCACTTATTGTGAAATAGAGGAAGTATTAATCATGCTATTAAAATTGATATTATAATTAAAATGTGTAATTTTGGTTTTTCGATAATGCAAACAATTACTTTACCAAACACCTATATTTTAAACAGCTACTGTCACAACTAATCTCTAATAGATACAATCAGACAGCCAACAACTATACCAACAACTACTACAACAGCTAATCTCTACTATAACATCTACTATTGCCAAACAGGCCCTTTGTATGATGAAAACTTTTACATGACATTTTGCAACACACATTGTTACACATAACACATCACACATTGTTACACATAACAATCTAGTTTTAAATGAAAAGAAAATTAACACCACTGGAAAAGTGACAATTAACTCCAATAAAAATTATTAACACTAGTAGAAAAATGTTGATTTGCGTCTCATAAATTGCGTCGTACAACTGGTGAGCCGACGCAGAAGTATCATTTGCGTCGGATGGGTGTTGCACGCGACGCAAATCATCGTTCATGTGCGTCGCACTTGAAGTGCATTCGTCGCAAATACTGAAAGTAAATGGTGGGAAAATCATGTGCGTCGGATGCTTGCTATGTTCGACGCACATGAACACAAGCAATTTGCGTTGAATGCTTTGCTACGTGAGACGCAGATGAATATAATAGGGGATTTGCGTCGGACCATCTAAGCCCATCCGACGCAGACAGTGGCGGATTTACTAGTGGTCCCTATAGGTCACGTGACCAACTATTATTCCTGGAAAAAAAAATCATTTTCCTCTTTCTCACACGCGAACACTAACCCTCACCCAGTTTCCTCTTTCTCTCTCGTTCTCCTTCGCGAACGCGAATCCAAGTATCCAACTTCAGTCTTCAGGCGACGGCGACGGTCGACGCCTCGACGGAGATATTCATTCTTCACACGCGAAGTCGCGAACTAACCCAGTAGCACTTCACACTTCAGGCGACGTAAATCTGTGAAGTCGCGAAGTGTCGCCAACTTGCCAGTGGCGGATTTACTAAACTTCACACTTGCGACTCGTCGCCGACTCGTCGGTGACTGGTGAGTTTATTATTTTTGTTCAGTTTTTTTATCATTTTTGTTCGACTCGCAGAGCAGTCGCCGGTGAGATTTTGTTAGGGTTTTGTTCAATGTTCGATCTATTCTTTTTGTTTGATTATGTTAGGGTTTTGTTCGATCTATTCTGGAAATTGTTTGGTTTGATTTTGTTAGGGTTTTATTCGATCTATTCTTTTGTCTCAAAGAATCTATGGTAGTTGTTCACTTGTTTGTCTGATTGTCTTACATCTTCACTTCTTCATGTCTGATTATAGGCGGCACCGCGGCAGGCGGCAGCGGACGGAGCGACGAGGCGGCAGCGGCGCCAAACTTCAGGTGACAGGTATTCTTCTAATTCAACCTTCTTAATCTTCGCTTAATCGCTAGGATGTCAATTGGATTTCATTAGGATTTCATTACGATTGTGTTGTGAACTTGTGATTTTGGGAATTAGATTAGGATGCCAAATTGACAAATGATTGTGTATTTATGTATTTTTGTCAATTGGATTTCATAACGATTGTGTTGTGATTTGGGAGTTATATTAGGATGCGAAATTGACAAATGATTGTGTATTTGTGTATTTTTGTCAATTGGATTTCATTACAATTGTGTTGTGATTTAGGAATTAGATTAGGATGCGAAATTGACAAATGATTGTGTTGTGAATTTGTGATTAGGAATTATGTTACTAAGGTTAGAAATTAGAATGTTTTAGAAATCATTTTTGAATGATGTATCATGTATTATGTGCTTGATTGTATTGTGTTGACCTTTTAATCTCATTCAAATTATTAATTTAATTTTCAGAATGAAAAGGAAAAAAACGAAGGATATTTCAAGTTTTTTTGTTAAAAGAACGCCAACTCAAAATCCACCTCCACCTTCTCCTCCACCTTCTCCTCCTCCATCTCCTCCTCCATCTCCTCCACCTTCTCCTCCACCTTCTCCTCCACGAAGGATATTGTAATATGAACTATTATTAGTCATAAATTGATTTTATTTGAAGTAGTTTTTTTTAAATTCATGGATTATCTTATATGGACACGCGTATCCGAACCCGTACCCGTACCCGTACCCGTATCCGTCTCTGTGCAACCTAGTCGGTAGTGACCAACTATTCATAAATTCCTGGATCCGCCACTGGACGTAGATCAACCCAGTAGCCCACTTACCTTTTAATTCACACGCCCAACTCATCCCTCTCTAACCTAAAATTCTCACTCTCACCCTCTAACCTAAAACTCCCATTCTCTCTCCTAAACGCCGCTCAATCTTAATCCCCTTCTTCAATCTCTTTAATCTCCTCTCTCCCTCCCCTTCTTCTCCTTTTCCCAGAAAATGAAGCGAAGATCTGTTCATTTGTTCTCCAATTTCATTCGTTCGCTCGTATTTTCAGCGAATGGTTTGGGTTTTCTTAGAGATATTCAGGTGAATGGTTTGGGTTTGTAAATTTTCAACTTTAGGGCAAGAGGATTCAATCGGTGCCGCTTGTGATTGGTCAGTTCATGGAGATGGTGATTGTGATTCAATCGATACCGTCTCTCTCTCCCTCTCATCTACCTTGATCTCTCTTTCGCATCTCTCTTTCGCATCTAACTTTCGCATAATCGCATCTCATCAAGCAGCGAGCGAGTCAATTCGACGGAGAGTTGCAGCAAAAAAGAGATGAAAATGGAGAAGATAAAATGGCGAGGAGAGAGAATCTGATCAAGCTTTAATGGCGGAAAAGAGAGAGATTTGAAGCTTTAACGGCGAGTGCAACTGGTTGAAGCAGCGAAGGATTGAAGCGTAAGATGTGAAAATTCAATATGAAAATTTTGTAATTTTTTCTGTTTTATTGTCTGTAATTTCTCGGTTTTATTTTCTGTAATTTCTCTGTTTTATTTTCTGTAGTTTGTATTTTTTTGTAATTAGTGTTGTAAAAACACCATTTCCTATTTTTTTTGTAATTAGTGGTTTGGATCTATTATCAATATAAATTTGTTTTAATTTCCATAGTTTGTAATACAATTTTGACTTCATCAGCACAAAAATGGATGTTGTTTATGTTGCCTCTAATTTCTGAATTTCTAGCTCTATTTTTAAGCTATTAGCAGTATTAGGCTGTTGTTGTAAATCTTCGAAGGATGAAGCTGAGTAATGTACTATTTGAGTCATTTGCGTCGCACTCTGAGCTATGTGCGACGCAGATGACAACTCATCTGCGTCGCACATAGTTCAGAGTGCGACGCAAATGACAACGCATATACCGTTGTATGGTGCTGCTTGGTGCTGGTGAGGCATCATGTGCGTCAGACGTTGGGCATGGTCCGACGCAAATAGTCAATCAACTGCGTCGTGTCTTATCCGACGCAGATCCTGTATCCTTCATCTGCGACGAGACCTGTGCCGTCGGACCAATGTCCGACGCAAATAGGGGTCTCAGGTACGACGCAAATTGACAATTTTGTACTAGTGTAAAATAGACGGTCTAATTCTAACATCAAAATTGCACACTCAAGCGTACATTATCCTAACAAGCTCATTCCATCTCACTCTAACCCAACACTATTCCTAGACATCTCGCACCAACTTAGTCGTTTCTTCTCTTCTCCTTTTTTATCTCCATTTGAATCTCTACCGCAGACAATTTTAAAAATATAACTTGACAGTCTTACCGAATGAATTAAACTAGTCACTAGATAAATTAAAAAATGTGATTACTATAAATTAAACTGGTCACCAAATTAATTAAATTAGTTATTATACTACAAAAGTAGGTGATTTACTTTCTTTTTAATATTGGGTTTAAATTGTTGTCTAGTTTTAAATTAAAAGTAAGTCGTCTCTCATAAAACCAACTCTAACCCCATAAGTGACAATTTGCATCTCATAATTTTAAAAAGTATAGATGTTTGTGAGATGCTCAACTTCTTTTTTTATATATTTTCCCCTGGTAATTAAGGTGATTTGATGAAGAGGCACCAAAATGCTACACGTAGACTTCAGTCATGCATGCAACCAAACCAAGTGTCGCAAGTTGGCTACACATCTTAATTATAATTTATAATCATCGGTGCAGGCAGCAAAGTTCACTAGAAAAATTGAACAAGTACACCTGATCCATGAACTCAACAACCGGCGGAGAGACGTGAGATAATCACCGTGCCTAACAGAGATACGATAGAAAGAAATGTGGAAAAGATGGATTGGAGGAGAGGGACTGAAGATCATCAGGCTGAAACAAAAACTGATGAAACAAGGAAGAAGAGAGTACTCATCTAAAACCAAAGATTTTCCAACACTTGAAGGCCACCCTGCTGCTCAAATTCATGCAGAGGAAACCGTGGAATCTCAAAGGAGAATACAACACTCCACCGAGGCTCGAACTCCGGCTCGATCACTCACTAAAGAATTCAAAATTTACCGTTGGAACCCCGACTTGCCCAACCGGAAACCTTTTCTCCAGTCGTATTTCGTCGACCTATCTTCCTGTGGCCCCATGGTTCGTACTCTTTTTTTTTTTTTTAATTGCAACCCTTTGAATTTTACACTAGTATACTTTCTCAGTTTTTTTTTTCCTGCAACATTGAAGTATGATACAAGAATTTAGAAGAGGAGAGGTATCAAAAGAGCTAAATGTCCTAAGATAGGGAAAGAGATCGAACGTATGCATTGCCAAAAATGTTAATTAATGTTGCAAGTAATATGCAATAACATAAAATGCAAAATGTTGCAGGTAGAAAAGAAGAATTGAAGTATATACTAACATCGACTACAGACATTTGGGCTTTTGGCCACATATTTTAGTATCTAAAACTATTTCTTGTCCCGGGCGATACGCTCGGATTATCTACCGTTGAAGTCTTCAAAAATAGAAATATTATCTTGCCTTTAAATATTTTTTCCCCTCACAAAGACCAACATGAGTATTGTAGTGTAGTTGGTAGATAATATAATTATTGATTAGAGTTGACATAAAAGTCAAGTTTTTTGGAGTGTGTTTGGTTGAGGGTAAAATCTTTTCTTAGAAAAATGATTTTATTTTCATTTGTGTTAAGTTTATGAGAGAGAGAAAATAATAAGAGTTTATATTATACTTCCTCCGTTTAGAAATAGTTGCACCATTTCATGTTTTCACGCTTGCCGATGCATGTTTTCAAACATTAATATCTTTAATTATCAATAAGTAAAAATTAAAAAAAGTTGATATTAAAAAAATATACATTGAGATGCATCTAACAAGATCTCATATGACTATATTTTTTCTAAAATATAAATCACCAAATACAATCAAAGTGTAAGATGTGAATAGTAAACACTATGCAAATGGTGCAACTATTTCTAAACGGAGGAAGTATTTATGTGTGTTCAATAATGAACGATGGGTACGATATATATAGGAGTACAAAAATAACTCCTACTTAGAAACTATCTTTATAAGATATATTATTCCTAATACTAATCATATACTTATTAGAAATATTCCTAAGATAATATTTCCCTAAGATAATAATATATGCTAAAGATATTATCATTACTTTATTATCCGTAATATTCCTAATACTCTCCCGCAATCGCAACAGCAGTAACATGAACGTTACGGTTGGAGAAACAAAAAAAAGTAAAATCAAATTAACAGAGATATAGTGATGGGAACGCCATCCTTTTCGAAGCTGCTAATTTTTTTTCTTCTCCTTCTTGATGAGAACGCCATTCTTTTCGAACTCACCAAATATATTGACAAAACGGGAACGTCATCTTCTTTGAACCCGTAGTGTTTATATTTTTCTTGAGTAGATCACGCTCACAACAGATATTGACTTTTCTTGAGCAAAGTCGAGCTCTCTTCAAATACTGATTTTTCAGAGCATAACCGCGCTCACAACACATTAAATCCTGTCTCACGACACAAGGAGAACCAATATAGAGACAAGGAGAATCAATAATTCATGTCTCATGACACAGGGAGAGCCGAAAAAAATTACCATATAGCCGAGGACGTTATTATTGCCGAACCTCGTACCAAATAATTTTAGGTGATCAGGCCAAACACTTATGCGATCAAATAATGGGATTTATGATCAACAATAATAAAACACATCCAGCACACCAAGGCATGGAATACTACACAAAAGCAAGAAGCCACGTAGCAAGCCTTAGCCAGCAAATATGGAACTTGACAAACCAACTGCCAGAGAACTGCAGCGGAAAAAAAAACAATGAAGTATCCGAAAACAATAACTCTATTTTGAGTTGGAAAAATCTGGCCGGTGGGTTTAAAACTCAAACCCATCGCCAAGAGAACGATATTTTCGAGTTTTTACTCAAGATCTTAACTTGCTCTTGATACCATGTTAAGTTTATGAGAGGGAGAAAATAATAAGAGTTATATTATATTTATGTGTGTTCAATAATGAACTATGAGTACAATATATATATATATATATATATATATATATATATATATATATATATATATATATATATATATATATATATATATATATATATATATATATATATATATATGAGTATAAAAGGACTCCCACTAGGAAACTGTCTCTAAAAGATATATTATTCCTAATTCTAATCATATACTTATTGGAAATATTCCTAAGATAAAAATATATGCTAAAGATATTATCATTACTTTATTATCCGTAATATTCCTAATAATTTGTTTTTGTATATGGCGGATATAGGGATGAAAGTTATTTGGATAAAAACTGAAATCCAATCCAAACCGAATTAGTAATTTGGATTGGACTCGAGCTATGTACGGATGGGATCTGCATTGAGTTTTTTCTTTTTTGAAAAATTGGATTTCCATATTGGATTGGATTGAGGGTGATGGGATCCAAAAATCTAAAAAAATTGAATAGTAAATAGGTCGTATATTGTACATTTATGATTGGGCTTTACTGAATGTTTTTTTAAAAAAAGTCGGTCCGACAGTCCTTCCTTTTCCCTACAAAGTTAAGTTGAACTTACTGTGTAGTTAAACATGCTATGAAGCCAGTGGCGGATCCAGGAATGTATGAATGGTGGGTCACTATCGACTAGGTTGCACAGAGACGGATACAGGGGGTTCGGATACGGGAACGGGTTTGGATACACACACCCATAACGGATAATCCATGAATTTTTTTTTTAAAAAACTACTTGAAATAAAATCATTTCATGACTAATAATAGTTCATATTACAATAAATTGATACCTAAAGCAGGTATTAGTGTGGTTTTAGTAAAAAAAAAACTTGAGATATTTGGTTGCATTTTCTTTCTTTTCATTCTGAAATTTAAAATATAATTTTTAATTAGATACAACAATTCAATTTGTTAAACATATCAATCAAATTCACTTAAATGATGCAAATATAATCTCATATCAACGCATTATGCATATATGCCAAATAATCTCACATTAGAAGGAATCCTATCCATCTCCAACTAATTCCACCAGCACATAAAACCAAAGGCTCATTCATGGCCTCTCCGAAAACTTCACATGATAGGTCCAATTCTAAAAATCCTAAAACAAGGGTTTTAGTGCATTACCTAAACACAATCAATCAAACCTTCAAAGCTAATCCAATGTTCATAACGTCATAGTCATCATTCACCAATTAGCCACTGTAACAAATTATATTAAATTAACAACAATAAATATAGCAATAATAAATTAACAATAATAAGTCAATAATATAACAGCAATAAATTTACAACAATAATATATGTTATATCAGCAATTACCAACAATAATATAAATTAACAACAATAAATTTAGGCAGTAAAACTTAACCAAGCAAAACTAAATCTCTAAAAACTAAACACCATTACCAGCGGCAGCAAGGCAGCAACTAAGTGTCTAAGCAAGCAGGTGGCAGTCGACAGAGGTTTCAGGCAGTAAAACTAAAAACTAAACTAAATCTCTAAAAACTAAAAACACACAAATTCATAACCAGTGGCAGCATTCAGCAACACACAAATTCAGGAATTTATCTAAATGTCTAAATCTCTAAAAACTAAAAACTAAACCAGTAGGTTAGCAAGCTTCGCGGCTATGTCAGAAATGAAATTTTGATTGAGGTTTTTCGAACAAGAGAAAAAGGATAGAGAAAAACTGAATTCAAACAAACAAACAACTCACCTGACGTTTAGCTAGAGAATCTCGAGTTCTTGAGAGGTTTCAGGCGCGTCAAACGCTTAAGCGCTAAATCTTCAACAACAAAAAACTCGATTAAGCCCTAAATCTTCGATCAATACCGTCGGAAGTCGACTCAGGGGCTTTAAGGGGCCATAAATCTCCATCTCTTTTTCCGATTGCTCTTTGTTCTTCACCACTTCAAAGTGCTGACTTTTTGGGTTTGAAATTTTAAGTAGCACTTCAAGAACAAGTGAAAATTGTTTCTTGTAATTCTCTTCATTTTTTTTGGGTTTTAATTTCTAGAAATCAAGATTTGTTATCAAATTTTCTGCAATTTTTTTGGTTCGTCGAAGCTTTTATGGGAAATCATCTTTCTTTAGAGATTCAGAGAGGAGAGAGGAGAGAGATTCAGAGAGAGGGGACAAGGAAGAGAGGAGAGACTTAGCGTGTAGATTAGCGTGCTGCGTGCGTTGTTTTTTTTTATAAAAACTGCTCCATTTTTTTTGCAAAATAATGGTGGGTCACGTGACCCACCATGACACAACGTGGCTCCGCCACTGTATGAAGCTGTTGTTGAACTTTTTGTAATAAATTATGACTTTGTAATGAATTATTAGTTTTTATTAGTTTATTAATGAAATTGTATGAACTTTTTCTATTATGGAACACTTTATTTTGATGCTCGCGCCAATTTTTTTTTTTTCAAAGAAACAGAGTTTTAAAAAATTGAATAATTCAGATCGAATCTAATCTAGTGTCTGAAAATTCAGATTGGATTGGTTTGGACTGAAATTCTAATTGGTTTCGACTCAAACTCTAATTGGTTTGGATTTGAAATGGAAAATTAGAATCCAAATTTTGTTCGGATCGGATTGAAATAGGCCTAAATCCAAACTGTACACCGAACATTCACCCGTAGGCAGAAAATAGTTTTCCAATTGGTCAAAAATAGATTTTCAATTCCAATGGTTGAAAACATTTTTTCTTCTCCAAGGGAGGGAAAACACATTTTCCTCGACTTTACTCTTCCCCTTTCTCTCATCCATCCTCCCCAGTTTAAAGGTTTCATTACATATTTTTGTCTGATGTCATCCGGCCGACCAAACGGACTCTTGATAAAAGAAAAATAGTGGAAAGTATTATTTATCCCTTTATTCTTTTTCTTTAGCCAACTTCAAGAAAATTTACGCTTATCTAGTTATCTAAACTAGTTCTTCAAGTAATAAAGTAATGAGTAGAATTTATCGGAATTTGTTTGCACTCATAAATTCTGGTCATGGATAGGTTTTGGATGCATTACAAAAGATAAAAGCAGAGGATGACTCAAGTTTAAGCTACAGAAGATCATGCAGGGAAGGAATTTGTGGGTCATGTTCAATGAATATAGATGGCCTTAATACTGTGGCTTGCCTTAAGCCCATTGATTCAGATACTTCAAAGCCTACCACTATCACTCCCCTTCCGCACATGTTCGTTATCAAAGACCTCGTCGTTGATCTTACCAATTTCTATAACCAATACAAGTAATTACTAACTAATACTTTTTCATATATAGCTTTATGGTGCAATTAGGAGCTATGAATATCAGTACTTATTTAACCACTACTCTGCTTAAGTTTTTGTTGGCTTTGCTCTAGTTCATTCATTTCATTTTACATTATCTTAATATTTATTATTTAGATTATAGTTTTCTGCATTCTGTCGATGAATTTTGAGTTCTTTTTTGAGATACAGAATGCTTATGCAACAGGCTAATTTTTCAATCTATCTATACTTTGTTCTATTTTTGTCATGCTACACTTTCCAATTTCAAAGTTTTAAATTCGTATACACCATTAGTCCATTATTGCATGGAAGGGCATGTGTGTGGGTCATCCACAAACATGCCCTTCCATGCAAGCAACGATGCGTTGCTCCGTGTACCCTTCTTTAGCCTATATAACTAATTTAATCATGGTAAGTATAGGTCAATTGAGCCATGGTTGAAGACGAAGAAAAGACCAGAAGATGGGCTAGAGTATAGGCAATCGCCTCAAGACAGGAAGAAGCTTGATGGGTTGTACGAGTGCATATTATGTGCTTGTTGCACCACTTCATGCCCTGCATATTGGTGGAATCCAGAGCAGTTCTTGGGTCCAGCGGCTTTGATAAATGCATATCGATGGATGTCTGACAGTAGAGACGATTATACCGAAGAGAGATTACAATCTATAACTGATGATCACGATAAACTATTTAGGTGCAGGACTGTGAGGAATTGTACTGCAGCATGTCCTAAGAGCTTAGATCCCGCTTCTGCCATTAACAAAATGAAGACTAAACGTATGCTTTCTCGGTTTGTGGAGAATTAGTATGAAAATTAGTAGTTAAAGAATGTCCATTTTCTTGTCCAATTTTATAGTTGTTTCTTCTCTTAATACCTTTATTTAATATCTTTGAACTAGCTATAGTCTATGAGTTCTGATGGCAACAATATTCTATATTAGCACGATCCAGGGAATTTGTTCACTTGTTTGTACTTTAATCGTGAGATAGGAAGAATGTAATGCAAGAGTCTTGAACCATCCTTATCTTGGGAATTGGGAATCAATAAACTTACTTATTTTTTGTTTTTGTATGTTTTAAGTTGATGTTACTGTAGGAACGAAAACTGGTAACAAAGTAATTAAACTTATATGACAGCCATGGCGTGAAATAATCACTGCCCTAAAGTTGAATTTGCCCCGCAACAACACACGGACTTACAGCAATCAACCTCCAGGGTTACACGGCTTCTACCTTTCCGGTGTTGACAGAAAAGTAGATTGAGAACACTCTTGAATATTGCCCAGAAAAAAAAAAGAGAAGATGTGTTTGTGTATTTCTCCGTCTACCCTGAAGGAATACCAGAACACTGGTATTTATAGGAAAAAAGGAGAATCAAACGAGATTAGATCAAGGTTAAAAACATGGCGAACACGGTCCATAAATGGGGAAGTTAATGGCAGCAAATTAGGAGAGAAATTAGGGAAAACGGTCATTAAATGCTGACAAATAATTGACCCAAAAAGATAGTTAAGTTTATTCCCCATTCCCCATTCCCCAAGGTCCAAGGCCCTGGCCCGGACCGGACGGGCGATGCGCGTGTGGTAACCACACATCACCACATACCCACTAAAAGCCTCATTGCTACTCAACTCAAAGGGTAGAGGAAGAGTAATAGTTATAAACCTTACTCTTCCCTTCTATTCTTTCAATGTGGGACAAAACTTTTGAAGCAAAACTTAAGAGTTTAAACTCTAAACTCCAACAATCCCCCACATGATTCAAAAGAAGAAAACAGAAAGAAGCAGGGCTGAAAAAAGATGATCTGGGCAATAGATACTAGGTTTTGAAGTATCAATGTCTTATATATGGACTTGAATTGACACTCAGTGCATACAAAAATGTCTTTACTGTCGTAATAGGTAGATTTCTCTTTGAACCTTTCACGAGTTTAGCAAAGCATAGTTGCGCACTCAACCTTTTTCAAATCAAGAAACGTTCTCGCAATTGTAATACTAGTTGCCCCACAATTTGCCTGGATTCTCATGAATGCTCTAGAGAGCCTAAGCCTTTTGACTCTCATAGGGGATTGGGCATAACCCCCACATTCACATAGGTAAGTTCATCAAGTTTGTACTGTCACAAACCACCTTAATTATTAAGGCTATGAACTTATTAAGTGCTCTAAGCTCAACCTTACACATATGACAGTATAATGAAACAAAATACTACATCACTTTTCTTAATAGGAATGGTAGTAGTATCAACAACTTGAGTTCTTTTGTGATTTCGTTTGACCCTTTGAACTTAGGAATTTCTAAGAAGGGTATCCATCACAATTCACTCCACAATAGGCTTTAAACCCATTCCTTGTGCTAACGCTATCACCAATTTTCTCCAAAGGCCTTTTGTGAGAGGATCAACAATATTCCTCTCCAACTTTATATATACTCGAGTCACATTTTCTAAATAGATTTCTCACAATATCATTCCTTAAGCGAATATGCCTTCTCTTTCATTATAGGCTTGATTATTCGCTACCATAATTATTGTTGCTTATGAATCACAACGCATGGAAACTGATGGAGCTGGCTTACACCACAATGGAATATCAACAACCAATCTCTTTATCCACTCAGCTTCCTGTCCTGCCAATTTTCAGGCATTTAAATATTTGTTAAGCAACAATGTATTATAAACCATATATAGGCAAATGAATACTAACAAAGTCGATCACATATAATATACACATGCATGAGGTTAACATAGCCAAAGAGAAGAGTAGCTCAACAAAACTTCTCACACCATTACTTAGGTCTCTACAACTGATCCCATAAAGACCTTTTCAAGTGTACTCATCTTGCGTTCCTTACAAGGATACACACACATAAAGAGTTCACCTAATCTTACTTTCACATCTGAATTGCCACACCAGAATGCCAATCCTTCATTTGAACCACTATCAAATACCAAAGGATAAAAGGCAATCAACTAGAAGATAATACAAATATAATTATTAGAGAGACAAAACAAATGGTCAACATCAACACTATAGTGAACCCTTTAGTCCTTAGCCACTCTTCTTGGCTTTCACCTTCAACACACTTGTAAAAGTGAACCTTACTGCCTATGTCCCTACTAAGATTAGGCAAGTATGGAACATCCCAAGTATAATAAATCATAAAGTACTCATCGAGCACTAATATTGCTTCTTTTCATAAACTAGCACCAAAAGAGACTCATGACCCCTTAAACAAATTGGAAAACTAATCCATCACTTAAGACTGTCCATGATTTCACCAAGACCATTAATACCTTTCTAACCAAGAAAGCATTGAAACACTAGGACAATTCTAGTTTAAGAACTCCATCTATGTTAATCTTTGAGTTGATCTACTCACCAACTTCATTAGGAATACACAAAACAGAAAGGAGAAGAAGCAATCAAGCCAATAAAACACACTTTATCATACTCTTGCAAACACAAAATATATATTCACAAATAGCTTAATATGATTCACATAGATATTCAAATAAATGAATAAAATAAGCAGTGATGAGATGAAGCACTTTCCACTACATCCATTTCACAAGGTCTCAAAAACACATGTGAATCACATAATATAAGGATAAAAGGTCCTAACTTAGTAGACAAACACAAGAGTCTAACTTCTCGAGAGACTAACCAATCCATTGAAAAGATATCATTATTTGAAACAACTACTACCCCCCCCCAACATAGAGAGATACGACAAAACATTAATCCTTCCAACTATGATTGACCCAACTCACTTACTTAGTCTTAGGCCTCATCCAACTTTTCTCTTCTACAAAAGAAGGAAATTTAAAAATGATCTCATCTAGACCTAAGGTAAAAAGTTATAGCTCAAGAAATCATTTACACATGAAATATAAGAGTAATTACACTTAAAGAGTATTCATAAGAACTGAACTCGAAAAACAACAACCTTTTAGTTACAAACTACTAGGGTGCCCAAAGAATTACACTTAGCTCTTCATACTCATAAATTAAGATATTGTCCACTAGATTAGGGATTAAAAACCACAATCTAAGACACCTTAAGATAACCAAAACATGATCCTTAATCACTCATGACAATTAACTATGGGCGTACCAATACAAACAGAAGCATACTACCTTATAAAAGATAGAGAATACAAATAAGACCGCAAACTAAAGGTTTCTAGGAGGGCATCCAATGAAGTTTTTCTTTCTCCATTACTAATTGACTAGTTAGTCTAGTATACTAACTCACCCCACATTGCATACTCGCAAAATACTAAACATGAGTGGGCACATAATAAACATATTATACAAATGAGTTAGAGTTGGAGAAATAAAGAAAGTGGGGAGAAAACTTCCCTTTCAACAAACACAAATTTGTCGAGTCAATCCACTTAACAATAAATACTCTGTTTTGCAGTTGATATTGAAAAACACCATCTTCCACTCAATATTACTTGATAGATTGTATACTGCCAATAATATCATTCTAGGATACACAAACATTATCAACATCACACAAATAAACAATACAGGAGATGGCCAGATTGAATCATTTGTTTACTACTCTTAAGGCATGCACAAAAAGAAAAACTAAACAAACTTTCACTATATCCTTCATCGCACATAGCACACTCGAGGCCTAAAAGGCTTTGATCACCAAATAACTAACCAGAATCCGACAATCAAGCACAGATCACAAAAAAATTTAAAAATCAAGTTCTATTACTTGAAAACAAACTCATTATGGAAGATATTAGGAATACTAAAAAGAACAAGAAACTCATAGAATTAATCTAAGGCATCAGGTTAACAAACAGTTTCACAAAGTGCATCAATAATTAATAATAATCAATTGATGCAGCAAAAAGTTGTTTCCCACATGAGCAACACCACCAACGAATTCCAATCGAATCCATGAACAATTCGTCAATTAAATATAAGATAAAATTTCTACCAAATAAGAAAATTCTTGAAGTCGAACGAAACATATAACACCAAAGAGTTGACTTTGTTTCCGCAAATTCACGGCACATCAACAAGATATAAACAACCAATAAATAAATTGTAGAACCCAAGTCAATCAACATTCCGTAAACACATATAATCGACACTTAAAATACAATACTCAACAAATCAGATTACACATCTGCAAAACTCGTATAAGCAACAATTCAAAAAACGTTTCTAGATCGAAGGAAAGATTAGCAAAACCCAATACTCAGTTACCAAAAAAAAAAAAAATTCAACTTTAGAATGTAGGAACGAAAACTGGTAACAAAGTAATTAAACTTATCTGACAGCCGTGGCGTGAAATAATCACTGCCCTAAAGTTGAATTTGCCCCGCAACAACACACAGACTCACAACAATCAACCTCCAGGGTTACACGGCTTCTACCTTTCCGGTGTTGACAGAAAAGTAGATTGAGAACGCTCTTGAATATTGCCCAGAAAAAAAAAAAGAGAATATGTGTTTGTGTATTTCTCTGTCTACCCTGAAGGAATACCATAACACTGGTATTTATAGGAAAAAAGGAGAATCAAACGAGATCAGATCAAGGTTAAAAACATGGAGAAAACGGTCCATAAATGGGGAAGTTAATGGCAGCAAATTAGGAGAGAAATTAGGGAAAACGGTCATTAAATGCTGACAAATAATTGACCCAAAAAAATAGTTAAGTTTATTCCCCATTCGGGCGGCGCGCGTGTGGTAACTACACATCACCACATACCCACTAAAAGCCTCATTGCTACTCAACTCAAAGGGTAGAGGAAGAGTAATAGTTATAAACCTTACTCTTCCCTTTTATTCTTTCAATGTTGGACAAAACTTTTGAAGCAAAACTTAAGAGTTTAAACTCTAAACTCCAACAGTTAGTACTTGTTCTGTCTATGGAAAGTTGGTGTTCATATATATTTTGAACATAGCAGATAAAATGAATCTAACTTAAACCTGTAGAAGTATTAAACCGCACGTAGAAGCACAAATGTATATATTAATTCTTTAACTCACAGTAGTATTTTATAGTAGACTGTAACTCCAATATTGTACTTTGTTACATTGTTCTGAATATTTTAGGTTGTAACATGAATGTTAGTATATCATCCTTGATAGTAAGGGAAGTTATGGTCTTGTGGTGTTAAGGATATCCAATGCGAGCTTTGTGCTTGTTTTTAGATGTTTCATGGTTGTTGAGTATTATTGCATATCAAAGCCTTCTCATCTGGTACTATTGATATCATCACTTCTCTGTTTGACTAAATTTCCAGCTCCTAGTCGATCACAAATCTGGTAGAATACAAATTAAAGCTACTCAAACCAAGTAAATTTGCAAGTATCATTAAATACTTCCTTATCCATGATGGAAGTGTTTGGCCTAATTGGATGTTGAAGGATTTAAATATTCCAATAGATATATCTGCATATTGATTCATAATATAAATATTTATTTTTCATGTAAATAATAATTATTTATTTCTATTTAGGAAATAAAGCATGCAAACAATTAAATGATTGGAAATTTGTGTATATCATGATAGATTAATGTCACCTTAAATCTTAATATGCAACATCACCCTTAACTGTCTTTAGTTAAAACCACCTGATAATCTAGCATTGAATATATAATTCGTTCCTCCATATAATACTTTAATTGTCACTCTTAGTTTGCCATTTTTACATATTACATAAGTTTTTTGAATTGCAAAAGGCTCCCATGAGATATTGAGATTTACAAATCTCGTTAAGAATTATATTGTGATATCTCGGCAGCACATATCACGGGGGCATAAGTGTAACTTTATACGTAAATGAAGAAATCGATCTTTGAACAAGACTAATCATTATTATCTAATCAATTAGTTCAGTTATACTATAAAAGGCTAACGTAAATAATCAAGTGTTAGTTTTGTTTAATATATTTTTTGTTGCAAGGAAGGGGCATTCAGTTATAATATAACATGTATTATAGAACCCTTAAATTTATCACCTTCATACCAATTGGACTAAGAGTAGATTTTCTCTCACCATGTAAGCTTGAGATTGTTACTTATAGATGAAATGTATTTTCAGTTGTGATGCTTGTAAAGAGCTTAAATGAGTTTTTTTTTCGTGGAAATTAGCATCAAGTAAAACTTTTAGAAGAATGTCTACAATTGGTACGAGGTTATTGATAAGGCAGGACATAAAATTTATGTAAAGAAATAAAGTGGGACAAAGGCAGTACAATTCTGTCATTTTGGTATGAAACAATGACATAATACGAGAGGGGATAATTTAATACTCGATTTGACAATCCCTAGTATTCAACTTTCCATGAAAAGTGCCACCTCTTATTTATTGGTATTCACCAATTCATCATCAATCCAATACACATCTATCGTGAAACTAATTATGGTGCTAACTATCTTGCGTTTCTAGAACTACTTCTATGGATATATATCTTTTTTTTAAAGCTTAATTATATCAACTAGAGCACAATCTTAAGAGAAGACTTCTCTAGATTAAAATACCTAAAGGAAAACAAGGGCAAGCAACTGAACAAGCAATTCAAGTTGCCGCCAAATCATAACTTGACTTCTTTCTCAAGATATTTCCAACGAAAACGCCATCGTATTATATAACCATAACGCTGCAAATTGGCCAAATTCTCGTGAGACAGCGAACAAATGAGGCAGAAAGAAGAGAGAGAATTGAGTCAATTGCAACACTCACACTCTGATTACTTGAGAAGAAATCTTCCATAAAATTCCCAGTCTTAATTTCTATCTCTCTTAATCGATTCAATGAAATTCGTAGTTCGGTGTTCAATGTATAGGTCAGCTTTTCTCTCTTTCAGAGGTCGCTCAAAGCAGGCGGTCAATTTTCTTCAACGGTTCGTCAATGCCTTTCTTTCTCCCTTTTTCAATTTCTTGAAAACCTAATAATATACTGAATTTTGCTTCAATTTTGATTCGAAATTTTTGTTTGATGCTAATTTACAATCTGCAATTTAGCGTAACTTTGGCGCACATCTTGTTTCTAACCTAGGTATAGTGATTTATCATCGGTATTCATATGAGATATATTGAAGGTTTTAAGAGAGTAATTTTATTTTATTCTTATCCTTTTAGTTCCGACTTCCGAGTAGCTGCCACTAGTAATTTGTTGGTTATATGATGTGGTAATTTTTATGTAATGGATTGCATGGAATGTAAAGAGTAGTAGTTGGTTATTGCAACGAAAATGTTGCCAGAATCATGCTATAATGTTTGGGAGCTTTGTGGTTGTTTTTGTTTGTGAGTTAGTCTTGCGAAATTTTAAGCATCTCATCAGCTTGATTGATAGATAATTAGCATAAACTGACCAAGGATCGATTACATATAGGTCCAAGTGAGATTCCACCTTACTAGTCGTTAATGCTTGGAGTAACACACAAAGGCTTATGTGCTCTTGCAAAATTTTAAGCATCTCATCCAGCTTGATTGATGGATAAGAAGCATAAACCGGTCAAGGATCGATTACATATAGGTCCAAGTGAGATTCCACCTTACTAGTCGTTAATGCTTGGAGTAACACACAAAGGCTTATGTGCTCTAGGTTATATCAACTAGTTCTCAGCATTTCATCTTCTAAATCTTGATTCTGACTCAAATGTTTGTTATGTAGTGTAGAAGTCAACGAAGGGTTTTTCACAGTCTGTGAAGATGAAAATGAAAATTCATTTGGTCTACAATGACCGCACTTGTGAACATATGGATATGCTTATTTTGACGTGATTTATCAACATGGGTTTAAATAGGTCTATGAACTAATCTAACTTCTACATAATTTATCTACTGGAGGGATATTTGTAAGTTAGATTAGTTCAACTAGATTACAAATAGTAATTGAAATCAATGATGCCTAGTTAACAACCGAGTAGAAAAGCTAAGTTTGAGGGTATCGTGTGAAGTTTGAGAAAGGTTGGGGTACAACGTAGAAATCAAAGAAACACAAGGGTATATCGTAGAGAAACCCTAAAAATCTTCTATAATTATCATTCAATATGTGACTGTTAGCTGTACTTTTGCTTTCTTGCATCAATTCTAGCTGCTATTTTGCCAGCAGAACATGTATTAAAGCCAAAAGGCTTGGTCCTTGGTCATATATATAGCTATTAGCTGAATATTTTCTCTTGCTGATTCGTATACATGAACAAAGCTTGCACTTGAAGTACAACTTTCGTGGGTTGAAAGTTTCCTTTTTTTTTTTTTTACTTACAGATGTGCATGATCCTTTGCCATAGGCAGATGGTGGATGCGTAGCACAGTCCAGACATATTTATGGCAACTGATACGTGTTTTTTAAGTATTTGATTGGGAGTTTAAGTTCCAGCTCTTTGTTAGAGATCAATGATCAAGATTGTCATATTTGTAGGAACAATTGACCTGTTAATTTATATGTACACGTCCAACTTTCAACGCTTTAGGAGGTTTAAGTTTGAACCTGCTCTGTTTCTAGCTAAGTGGTTTGCTGCTTCATGTGTAAAAAAAACATCTTTTTGTCCTAGTTTCAGAAAAGTAGTTTTTCCCTGCAATATATAGCCAAGCCATGAGAACTAATCAATGTGAATCTGTATCTGATGTCTCTTTAAATTCCAAATTCTTTCGTGGCTTGAGTGTCATTCTCTTTTTGTATTTCTGATGATCTGGTTCAAAATTGCAGAAGACGAATTTATTTGTACATTGTTTCTGATATATATTGATCTACTTCTATATCGTTTTTCATGTAACTAAGATGTTTTGTTTCCCTTAGGGTTGATCCATCAAAAAGGTGCCAGAGTCGTGGTTATGCTAAATCTGCGAGAGAGACGTCTGAAAGATCAAGTGGACATAAATTACTGTCAGAGACTCATCCAGGGACTCATCCAAGTACTAATTATAGGTCATTGATGGCTTTTGCTATTGTACGTATCTTAAACTCCATTATTTAATGCCAAGCATGGGTGTTATTTGTTTTAGATCTGTATCATATTTAAATTTCTCTTTTAGATTGCTTCCTTTTTTTGGCACCTATTTCCTGTTTGAAGGTTTCTCATCCTTTCGAAATTGGATAAAATTCTCAGCCAATTGCTTTTCTCGGAGTGGCTGGTTATGTTCGTTACAATGATGAGAGAAGAGCTACTAAGAAAGGTACTATGGTATTTACAACCTTGATGACTATATTCTGATATATGTGCTGTAAACACGGTCAATCTATGATTGAGGCAGTATATTTTGTTTGATCATGCTTCATTGAGGAGACTTCTTAAATTGGTGCTTGCCCAATGCTTTACAGATGCTTTCTTTAATTGAGTGATAATAGAAAGAAATGAAGAAAGACTACTTATGGTCCTATGGAGATGCATTATAGTTGGCATGCACATGGCATGTTTAGAATTAGCTAGGAACGTCATTACTATTCCCTTAGCTCATTCTCCGGAGATGTTAATAGTAGGAGGTCCATGACTAGTTATGTATTTAATTTTGGTGGTTTTGTTGTTATCTCGATGACATGCCAAACCTGGGCAATATAATTTGGATCTTGCTTTTCGTGACAAGAAAAACTTCCTCTAACTTCTTTCCCTATAGATTTCCATACCCAATATTTTTAAATCCTTCATATCAAACTCAAGCACTCAGAAGACCCTTCAACTTCTGAATATCAGACTTAGCCTTTGCAGCTATGAGCATATCATCTACATATAGTACGAGATAGATCATCGAAAGCTTGTTATGATAAACAAAACAATCATATGGACTCCAGGTGTAGCCTAGGTCAATCATGTAACTGTCAAACCTCTTCTACCACTGTCTCGGATGCTGCCCTAGTCCATATAAGGACTTCTTGAGCTTGCAAACATAGTCTTCTTTGTTAGGTACTTCGAACCCATCGATTGAGTCATATAAATCTCCTCTTCCAACTCTCCATGTAGGAAAGCTGTCTTCACATCGTGTTGCTCAAGTTCTAAGTTCCAATGTGCAACTATTGCTAGTAGCACCGTGATGGAAGTATGTCTGACCACGGGTGAGAAAATCTCGTTTTAGTCAACCCCTTTTCTCTGCGTCAACCCGCTTGCAACGACACGAGCTTTATATTAATACCCTCCGCAGGTGATATTTCATCCTTTTTCTTAAAGACCCACTTACAAGTAACAATTTTTCTCTCCTTAGGCCGTTTGACTAGATCTCAGGTGATATAAATTTTTCAGTGAATAAAATGTTCTTGATTTAATCTGTCTGTTATTGTTTCCCACTTTCCATTCATCAGGTGAAGGAGGGAAGGAAGCAATTACTTCCAAGGGGCCTACTATTGGTGGTCCATTTAATTTGATAAATACTGAGCGACAAACAGTAACTGAACGTGATCTTCTTGGACACTGGGTGCTCTTATTCTTTGGTTATACATCATCACCTGATGTGGGGCCAGCGGAATTGCAGAAAATGGCAAAGGCCATTGACATATTAGGTTCAACGCATTCACCTTATCTTATAGCTTTTCGTTCATGATTGTGAATTTGTGATAGATCTCTGACATCTTCTATTGCATTTAACAAGAGTCGGAACAGAATGTTAAAGTTCTACCTGTCTTTGTCACAATTGATCCTCAGCGTGATTCACCTTCACAGCTTAAAGCTTATCTTGGAGGTGGATTTTTTTGTTCCTTTTAAATGTCTTTGCCCATATGATTTTATATTGTGTACTAAAATCTGAGATTAACTTACAATTGATCCTTGTTTCTCCTTCTTTAAGGACTGCAGAGTTTGATTCAAGGATACTAGGGTTAACTGGACCTGTCAACTCTATACGGCAAATGGCACAAGAGTATCGAGTATTCTTTAAAAAGGTTGAAGAGGATGGTAGTGACTATCTTGTCGAATCTTCTCATACAATGTAAACCTTTTTCCATAAAGCTTTACATTCCATATTGTGTCAGTGGGTTCCCATGATCATGATTGTGATTGAATGTCTAGGTACTTTATGAACCCAAACATGGAAATAATGGAACGTTTCGGGGTAGAGTATAGTGCTACAGAGATGGCAGAAGCTATAACCAAGGTGTTAAAGAAAAGTGCAACTTAATATTCTATTCTGCATCTTCCTGGAGGTAAGAGAGATTTCTATATCAATTATTCGACTAACATAGATGTTACTTAATTCTATCGGAATATTGATTCATCTTTTAATTGGATGCAACTAACATGACAATCGCTGTAATTTTGGGCTTAGCAATGACACCGTAACAAGTTTCTACGATGGTACTTCTATGCTATCTTTCATTTAAAAACTTTTGGCTGGCATGATCAGTTTAGGTAACTTGGACATGGATGTCTAGTGAGAATTGCTGTAGTGTTAATTTTGATACTAGGCTCTATTTTATTTGCATGATATGCAGTTCATTAGTATGTTGGTATTTTCTGCTCAAGTTCTAAGGGACTAGTGTTTCTGTGGTTGTCTTGTCACCTGTGACAGGCAAATTTATAGGGAACTAGCAAGCGGAAGACCTGTACCTGTTGCGGTCATGAAGTTTTCAACATAATTTTTTTTTATATGATATTAGATAGACTGCTCAATTTACGTGTCTTGTATAGGAAAGTGTAGGATCATAGGTTATGGAATGAATAAGGGATTAAATTTGTACGTTAAAAAAAATAAAACAAATCCTAGCTATAGTAAGAATCATAACTCACAAGTTCTGAAAAGAAGTGGTAGTTCACAATTCTTAAGACTCTAGTTTCGAATTAGTTTGTTAATTGTAGTTTTGCTTAACGGGGTGGGAGGGTAGAGCAGGGTTTGTTGGGGGTATATTTTCGGAAGGGAGAAAGTCACAGAACAATCATAAACGGCATGTCACTTCTTTCCTTTCTTCTCTGCATCTCCTTTACTGAAAAGTACAACACATCTGTCTTCCAACATACCTTTTCTTGGTAGTAACTCTCATTTTTGGGTAATATCTCAAATATCCCGATGAACTATAGATTGATATGTAGAATGAAAACCTAGAAGGCTAGTGATTTCGTATTATAATTAACACTATTGCATGAATATGGAAACAGGCTAAGGATACCATAAAGAGCATATGGAGATCTGGCTTTTTCCAGGCACATAAGTACTCCCAAATTCGATGTGACTGTAAGTATCAAGTACAACAAAACTCTAGTTAACACTTACCAACAATATAGAATTAGGTAATAATTGTCTAAAAATCCGAAATTAGTAATATTCTCACTATCAGCTGCATGAAGCTTGTTGATAATGTTTTTGACATTTTTATTTCCAAAAGACCAAATTGTGGACAGCATAGGCAAATGTGGGAAACTAGAGATCCCAAGGAAGATATAACTCGGATTTAAGAGTCACCAACTTGAAGGAGAAGTTCTGTAGAGTTTTTGGAAACAGTTGTTTCTATACCTGGAAACTGTGGCATTTTCTTATGATGAGAGTCTTTCTGAGGGGTAAGAAAAAGTTCTATTAAAATATAGACTTCGGAGGTGTTGGTTTGACACCTTCAAATACTTATCTGGCATGAGGCCATTTAGGATAGCAGGTAGCAACATTACAGGGGAATTGCTGATGCAGTTGACCTGATCATAAAGGATGTTTGTTCCTGTGTCTCGATCATTTCCAAATTAATATTGTGGCGTACGTTGGCCTTGAAATGCAAGCTGGCACTTTTTCTTTTCACAATATAGATCTCTATACAATTTCTTTTAAGTATCTGCTGTTGTAGACTTGTAGTGTTTTGACCTGCACGTTGTTGCAAAACAGTGTACGACCTAGTCTTTAATATATTCTTTATATCTGATACAAAGTCAATGTTGGTAAGATGTCCTATCAACCTGAGGATCTTTGACCAAGTTTTTCAATGAGGAATGACAAATCACTATATCCTTCCTCCATCCCATATTTGTTTTCCGAAATTTAACTTCTTATTATGTGTTTCGTTAAATACTCTCACTCGTGGTGTGATAGTCTGATTGGGGGTCCGATTTCTCTATCTACCCTATTTTCTCTCTATCACAATAAATCCTTCTCTTAAAATTATCACTCTCACAAGCACTCTTTTCTTCCCCCTCGTTATCGATTGTCAACTTAATCTTAACACTTAAACCGTTCACCCACATTCATAAGTAATTTTCTTAATTTGTGTGTGAAAGCCTATCAAGATGATATATTAGGGACAAAGATAGTATGGTTAATGATTTGTCTCCCGAACATCAAATTAGTCCTTTAGTCCGCTTTTCTATATCTAAACTAGTCTATATCTATATCTATATCTATGTCTAATTCAAGAATTAAAAATACCATTCCCGAGGACATGTCTCTCTCTCTTCCCTTGCCCCTTTTTTGCTTCAATAAGTAAATTTTTAACCATTAATCTGAACCTTTTGAGTACACGAAATGACACAATTATTTCGCTTTATACTCTTCTGAGGATTTCCTTTTTCTCTTTTGTATATCATCACCAGCTTTCCTTTTCATCACTTTTCCCTTCTTTAAAACCATACCAGAGATATAAAATCAATATGAAACATGCATGTTGCTCGCGTCAAAGAACTAATTTATACTCGAACTAATTTATACTCGAACTAATTTATGCTGTGATAAAGAAGGATAAATAGGAGAGAACGTTTGGTTAGTTTGATCACTTGTGTACATTGTAATGGTTCTGAACTCTGGTTCTTTTTTTCTTTTGTTTAGGGAGGGAAAAGTTCTTATATGTGGTCGAATCAAGAATTTTGGATGTCACTGGCTCGTAAATAGCTGATTGATACAAAGCATCAAAATTTGAGAGGTTCCTTGACCATGTGGTTGTAGCTTCTCAGACTAACAGGCATTTCGGTTTAGCTACTCAGACTAGATATATGTTGAAACAGACGTAGCTGTGTTTATGGGTTATATGTTTTTTTTTTTTATTTTTTTTTCTGGATTAAGCAAGCAGAAAATATCTGTTTCACATTGATAATTGTTGCCCAAGCAGGCATTTTGAAGTTGCGAATATGTAAAGATAATTATATAAGTTGCAAAATAATCATATGTTATCATTTAATATTTGTCTATAGCAATAGAAAGAACCTCCCTTTATGTCATTCTAGAGTGTCATTACTTACCTATTTTTCTATCTAATGCACCTAATGCATGAGATAATGTGAAAAATAGTTGGTTTAAAAGGAAATAGATATCCTGCCTTTGTTTTTTTTAGGATATAGTTGTACTTTTAACATATTGTTTTGTGATGTAAATATCAAATTGTCATCTTGTGGTATTATTAGATTCGTATATGTGCGTATTTCCAAAATATCAATTCTATGTTTGCTTTACTAATACTTCCTCCGTTTCTTAATAAGTGCAATATAGAGAAAGTGGGGGAATACCAAGGAATGTAGAGAGAGAAAGTTGGGACCACAATAAAGTAGAGTAATTCAAGTGATGAAACAAAAAGTTGTAGTTCTCTCTTGCTTTTTGGTGGCATATTTGTAATAATATTGAACTTTTTTTACCATTTTGAGCTTGGTTGCACTTATTATGACTATTCCAAATAAGGAAAGTGTTGCACTTATTAAGAAACGGAGGTAGTATATAATATAATTATATGTATTGATGGTAAGGTTATACATTAAGAACAAGAAAACCAATTGTACGATTGAAATAAAATAATAAATCATGAGTATCCGATTATATCTTATGATAATAAACAAACATATTAGTTTTATTGTTTTCCTGTCATTTGACTTTTTCTGTCTTTCAAATGGAGTGATATTTACTTTTTCATTGATGTAGTCATTGCCGCATTGGTCATATACAAACGTTTGTCAACTTCCTTCAACTTTAGAATCAAAAAGTACTCCTAGTTTTACCAAGATTCTTGTTTAGCATGCATACATACTATGGGATTTTGTTAGTGTTGATAATGGATATCTAACGAAGTAGTTAAGAAAATCAGTATGCTATACCAATAAGTAATGTCCTAGAATATTGGTAAATATTTAAGTATTAGGTATGGTCTACGGAGGTAAGTCAAAAAAATATAATTGTTCCATTTTCTTTTGTTGTTCATCAATCGGAGAACAAGACAAATTGGGGTATTATAGTGAGACTTGAAAACAGCCGATCTCAATATGTCCTAAGTTTGAAGTTTCTCTCTTCTATTGGATTGTTTTTACGGGCATTTTCATTTCATACGTACTCAAAAACATAACTTATAGTAGAAATTTTTTTCCCTCTTCCTTTTATCCTGCATGAAATACTCCAACATTCAGGAGAGGCAGAAAATGTAGAGCAAGTGATATAAAGTGTAAACAATATCGTTGCAAATATAAAGCAAGTGAATAGAGTTAGTTTATAGGTCATAGGGTTTATATTAGACGATATCAAGCTGGCAAAAGCAATGATCATTAATTAGAATTTGGGTTGCCAACTGAAACAGTGCAGTCTGAAACTGCTTTGTTCAGATACTTCATTAATTAAACAGAAATTACATTAGATAAGCAACATTATACGGGAGCTACATTTTAGTGAAAATGACATTTTTGGGTTCTCTTTGGTAATTGCAGTACTACCTCTTACAAGTTATGGACGATGAGGTGTTGAGAGTAACCCTGCATTTTTGCAGGAAGAATTTTTTAATTAATGACAGTTCCAAACTAATTTATATTGCTTTCTATATATATATATATATATATATATATATATATATATATATATATATATATATATATAACTAGTTTTTGGGCTTGAGTTATGCTCCGGGAAATTATATTTTATGTAATAATATTTTAGTTTAGAATAATAACACCAAATATCACTTGGTTGAGTGGTTAAAACTTTAGTGTATAAGCTTAAAGTCACGAGGTCATATCTTATACAATGCTTTTTCTATTTTTTTTATTGTATGCGGATTAAGGGAGAACGTCATGTGGCACCGTCCCTGGTTTAAGAATGCCTTTTAATATATTACTATAGATCAATTGTACTATTTTCTTAAATGGTGGAGAATTATGTTAGAAATTATGAAGAAATTACATGTGGATCGCTGTTATTTATATTTAGTTATTGCTTTATATTTAGTTGTTGCTGTAAACATGTAAAAAAATATGTTTAGAACATATAGTGCTGAGTGAAATTGGAAGAAATAATGAAGTTTTAAGTAATGTATTGGCATATTGCCGTAGGTTAAAGGTAGTATCTGATTCCCAGTTGGCAGTCATACATGGAGTTCTGGAACACAAAATTGCGTATCACATCTTTTTCGTCATTTCTCTTGTCTTTATTTATATTTTCCTAAATCTTCTGAGGGAGAATTGCGGACAACAGGGACCCAACACCAAAAAAATAAAGGGGGCTAATTTTTTCTTAAAATAATTAGAATTAAATGAAAAAAAATATGTTTCTAAAAATGTAGAGATCCCGAATTTCTCTATGACCGGGTCTCCTAGCTTTTCTCCTTCCCACCCACCAAACCCCAAAACATTTCCAAATGGAATTCAAGTTGACAATAGCCAATAGTAGAAACAAAGTGGTAAGAAAAGGAAAGAAATAAAAATAATAAATATTAAAATCCCACAAGTAAAAACCTTTTTGCCCAAAATCTTAAAAAATAGATTTTATTATTCAAATCCTAAACGTTGGCACCCACCTTCTCTTTCCCTTCCCTCTCCCTCTCTCTCTCTCTCTCTCTCTGGCATTACAATGTCACCATTTTCTTGCACATTTGCAACAAGACAATAAAAACACAAAGACAAAGTGTAGGTGGCTGATCATATTAAGAGAAAATCAAACATTTTCTGGCATTGTTCTCATGCATTGTCAACATTTTGTATGTTGAGAATTAGACAAAGTTGTTCATGATAGAATAAAATGAACCTTATTATATCCTAAGGAAAGGTTTGTATACATATGCATGGATGCTGGAAATCCCTTCATTGAGTTTGTAGAATAAATACAAGAGAAAGATGAGCAGTGTTTCATCACCGGATCACAAAAAATCAGGATGTGGGTTATTAGGGGCAGTTTTTGGTGGAAGGAAAAAGTTTTGGCCAAGAAGAACCACATCAACAGGTTCTCTCCCTAGTCAAGATGGTAGCCTCAACAGCATCAACAACCCTAAGAGAATTCCTAGTGCTGGCCATAATTCCAAGAAGAGACGCGGTAGTTTTGATGATCTCGATGCTAATAGTCTCTCTTCTCAACCTTCCTCTAGCCGCGTTGGCCCTAAACCTCAACAGAAAGTTCCTCCTGGTAGACACAACCAACAACATCTAAATCAACATCAAGGTAGAAGGCCATCCTCAAATGACACAACCGTATTGCCAGTTTCAAGAAGCCCGGCATCAGCTCAGAATCAAAGTAATGGACATAATACAAGGAAGACGGTTCCAAAGGAATCCATGGGGATATCTGGTGAGTTAGAGATGATGATAGCCGAGCATCAGAAGGGTCGAGTAGGAGGAAATCTTGTCCGTGCTTCATCTGGCAATGTGATGGTTCATAGTAGTTTGGGTAACTTGAGGCAGCCTGGGGGAACCACTTATACTGGCACAAAACCAGGTACTAATGGTAGACCTGAAGAATATCAAACTCCAAACAACAACAATAATTATAGTCATAATAACATTTCATCAAAATATTCAAATAGCGGGATGGGGAATATAGTGAGCAAGAAGCAGATAGAAAATGGAGGGAAAACAACAGGAGGGACTTCGTTATGTCGAGCATTGTCTTGTAGGATGGACCCCGAGGAATTGAAGATATTGGGAAATGAAGATTACAAGAATGGCAACTTTGCAGAAGCTTTAGCTTTGTATGAACGAGCCATCGATTTGGACCCTTCTAAGGCTTCCTACAGGAGTAATAAGAGTGCGGCTTTGACAGCTCTTGGGCGGCTTCTTGAGGCTGTTTTTGAGTGCAGAGAAGCCATTGGTATTGAACCTCACTACCACAGGGCTCACCATCGTTTGGCTAATCTTTATCTGAGGTAGTTACAATGACACTTTGCTATACTTTTAATCATAATTAGCCATATGATTCGTTTATAGCGTTGGATGATATTATAAGGAATATTTTTTTATTAAATTTGTCAGATTAGGAGAAGCGGAAAAGGTTTCGTTTCACTTCAAACAAGCGGGGCCAGAAGCCGACCCAGATATATTGAATCATGCAAAGGCTGTTCTAGGGCACCTGAAGAAGTGCGAGGAGGCTAAGAGGTTGAAGGATTGGCACACTGTGCTCAGAGAATCTGGCAATGCCATAGCTGCCGGAGCAGATTCTGCACCTATGGTTAGCATCTTATGCATTGTGTTCAGTTCAATCGAGAATTCTTGTATCAGACAATCTGATACAGTCAGACCTCTATTAGTTAAACAAAAACTGTTGAAGTCGGTCTATGAAAAAATTATAGAAATTGACCGTAAAAGTTGACAAGTTATACAAAAGTACGTACAAGTTACGAAAAAATCGTAAAAAGTAATCTGGGTTCGACAGTTTGAATAGACACCAGCTGTAATTTAATACTATCGTAAAACAATTGCTGTTTTGATAATATTTGTAACTGCAAGTTATTGACAGTTATTGTATTTGCTTGAAAAAAGATATTTGCAATGCAAGCTGAAGCATATTTGAAACTCCATCGGCCTCAAGATGCTGTCACAACATTGACAAATGGTCCAAATTTTGATATGGATCGATGCACCAAGTTCTTTGGTCCTGCTGGAAATGCTATGTTGTTGGTGGTCAGGGCTCAGGTCGACATGGCTGCTGGGAGGTTAGTCTGTCTCTTTTTAGAAAATCTTTTCAGATCCTCATTGTCGTCAGTTGTTTTTGTTTAGCTCTTCATTCAATAGTAATATAGTATTACAAAATAAGGGTTAAAGGAGTGATTCAAAAAACCAAAAAAGTCAATTAGCATCATCTAATAGTTGCTAGCATGATGATTATGCCAACCACGTATTGTAAGACAGCTCAAAATGTTGGTTGAAGCAAGAGGAATTAACTGTAGATTAATTCCAGTAATTTAAACAAATCACACCAAGGTGATTATTTTATTTAATCTACTTTCAAACTTGTCAAACAAGATTAGCAAGTGACTATAAAAAAAATATTTGTTGTCAAATCAATATTGTATTATTGTTTTTATTGGTGCTGTAGAACTTTCTGTCACAGCAACGTTTTACATCAATTTCCTGTCTGAATCTTTGTTACTGTTATTTTACAATTACTCCTGTCATACACAACTTGTTTGCTAATTTGCTACCCCCTTAATTTTGGAATGATTGTCCCAGTTTCTGTATTGAGATGATTCAATTTGTTTGTCCTAATTAATCACCTCTCTATGCATTTAATGTATCACTTAATGCGTGAGAAATTAACTAGGACAAGCAGTCTGAAATAGAAGATCAATGCAAGAGGCTTTCGTCAAATTTTCTTGGTATAAAAGCAGGGCCACCAATCAAGTAATCTTACTATTTAAGGACTAATCGTATTGAACACTAGGTCATAAATGGCTCTCATGTAAATATTTTGGGTAATATATTTGATCCGTGTTTCTCTTGACATCCTCAAAGCCTTGGCCTTAGTTAAGCTACAATGTCATGTTAGATTCGGCCAGATATCTAGTCTGTTATGCCTACAAAACATACACGAATGATGAAGGGTATCATAATGTGGATCCACATTACACAAGTTCATGTGGATGTTAGTTGGCTTGGTTGGTAAAGTCTGGAGGAGCTCGTATTCAAGACCTAAGATCAGATCCTATTTACGTCACTTCCCAGTTCCCACCGTGGCTCTCAGCCCAAAAAAATAAATTTATTGGTTCCCAAGATAATGTTTATCAACAATCAAAAGGCTTTTATGGGATTAATACCTTAACTTTTAGGTTGGTGCTTAGTATAAACCTATCCCTTTAATTTTGTTGAATTCTGCTGTCACATCTTAACTTTAGGTTTCAAGAAACTACCAGGATTTTAATGTTAATATAGTCACAGATGATGTTTCTACTCAATATCAATTGTGGGCAATAGATGAAGTAAGTCAAAGTGGTTCTAACTGTTGAAGGGGCTTGCAGGTTTGATGAAGCAATGGAAGCGATCCAACATGCAGGTAGACTAGACCCATCCAACAGAGAGGTGGGCGTAGTAACTCGAAGGGCTCGAGCTGTGTCCACTGCTCGAGCTCATGGGAATGACCTCTTCAAAGAAGGTAGGTTCTCAGAAGCTTGTGTTGCTTATGGCCAGGGGCTTGAGCATGACCCACACAACTCGGTCTTGCTTTGCAACCGGGCTGCTTCTCGTGTCAAACTAGGGCAGTTTGAGAAAGCAATAGAGGACTGTACTGCCGCACTTAATTCGCGCTCCTCTTATACCAAGGCTAGACTAAGAAGAGCTGACTGTAATGCCAAGGTACATGAGTTTTCTCTTCTGATGCAAACCCATCTGAGTGCCATTTTCTTGTGCTTCCTAACTGATGTTATAGTTAAGAAAAATAATTAAATTGGATTGAAAACTTCAAGTACTTTTCCTTCTCCACTCGTGTCCAAAAGAGTCTAGCTTAATGGCTAACTACTCAAGCTCTCTATTTAACACCCTTGCTATGGATTGAGTAAAATACCCTCACTAACCCCAAGTCTGATTAGAATTTAGATACATTGGGGATTTAATTCCGATATGCAGGGTGTAAGATAGAGAGCTTGCTAGACATTAATGCTTTCAGAAAAGGTCTTCCTTGGGGTATCTTGGAAACAGTTGCTGAACCTTACTGGAACCAAAAGCTCTTTGTGCTTATGGGAGGATGACCTATTGAATGTGTGATCGAAATTCACAAAAAATATATTTTGGTGATGATGTAGTTGCAAAAATGGGAAACTGCTATAAGAGATTATGAGATATTGTTGCAAGAATCACCGGGAAATGAGGATGTTGCGAAGGCATATTTCGAGGCACAGATGCAACTCAAGAAGCAGCGGGGAGAAGACGTGTCAAATATAAGATTTGGGAATGATGGTTTAATTAAAATCCAAAGTAACGAGCACTTCAAGCATGTCACATCCTGGCCTGGTAAATTAGATGCTATAAAATGAAAATTTTGTCAGTTATGTAGATGATTCATTGTAAGCTAAGCGTAATATCTGTTATGATTTGGGCAGGTTTATCAGTAGCGTTGTTCTGTAACAAGCCAGGCGACAAACAAACGCTGCAATTTATCGAACAACTCTGCAAGAGATACCCAACCATTAAATTTCTCAAGGTCTGTTTCAATTTTTGGTTGGTTGAGGTTAGACGGTTTACCTTATACCCCGTCCCTATTTTTTGGAGATAATGGCTAATGGTTGCTTTTTTGGGGGTATGAGAAGAGACAAGTTGTTACAGAAAAGTTATAAAACTATAATTGGATCCATATAGTATATGAAAAATATACATAGGGACAAGTCAATGATATTATACTACTACATAATAATATTTGTTTTATATATTAGTGTATAATTTAGGCAAATGAGTACGATTGAGAAGACAGGGGAAATATGGTATACTTTATATGGTTGTTCAGTTGAATATAGAAGTTTATTTTCCTAAAACTCCCATTCAAATGAAGTTTTACTATTTCCTAGGAAGTAAAAAGTTTTTTTTTAATTAAGTCTTTCCATGACAATTCCTACTCAAAATAGGGGATTGGTAAGTTATTTCTCCATTTTGTGGGAAGTATAATTTATCAGTGAATGACACTTCTTGTGTGAAGGTCAATCAAACAACTTCGCTATTCTCTATATCCTAGGAGTTCTCACTTTCCATGTTTTATCATGTTAACTAAACAAGCACTAGAGCTGATTAGCAGCGCTGTGTTCTCGTCTACCCCTACCCTACCAAAAATCCCAAAACTTTGGGCCTTGGAATTGGGGCAACAGGTTTAGGACAAAAACAGTTTGGTCGAGAATGTAATTTGGGTCAGGCTATACCAAAATTTTTTTTACTCAATCTGCACAAGCTGGTACTTTAGGTTGGGGTCATACTTGATCAACTCTATTGTACTAACCTAATGCACGAATTACCAGCTTGGGGTCATACTTGATAAACTCTATTGTACTAACCTAATGCACGAACTGGTAATTGTCATCTGAATTTCGATGTTTGTGAAAACATTCCAGGTTGCTGTTGAAGATCATCAAAGCTTGGTGAAATCTGAGGGTGTTAGCACATTGCCAGCCTTGAAGATATACCGAAATGGCTCAAGGCTTACAGAACTTCCTGGAGAAGATCATGAATTCTTAGAGAACTCCATCAAAGAGTATACAAGCTAGCATATGGGAAAACCATAATAGTGGAAGTTTGTCATTCTTTCATTTTTTTTTTTGGCTACACAATTGAGTGCATGGTTGTAATGGCAAAAGTAGTAAGTTTGTAAGGACAAAGCTTGCCTTGGGCTTGAGTTGCATATTTTAACGGGAAGAAAAATCTGGGGATTTATCCATTTAAATTTGTGCTGCTAATATGATTTTCAGATTGTATAGAGCCAAAAGAATTAAAGAAGAGAACTGGAATGTGAATCATTTGTTTGTTTCTCTTTTTTCTTAATTCTTTCAACTAATTTTGAGTGAATTAACTCCACTACTAATTAGTACAATACCCCATATGACTATATTTTTTCTCATATTAATTGAAGAGATTCTCTTTAATTGTGAATAGTGTCTAGATTTCAAATGAAAAAAGATTATAAAAAAAAAACAGAGGGAGTACATATTAGGCACTTTTCACAATAAGTCGGACATTGACACGGTTTACCCAATCTATATATATATATCTAAAATCCAAGACAAAAACATGTACGTGTTGTCACGTATCTTTCCCCCACACAATTAAATGAGAAATATTCAACAATAAAAATGTGTGTTATAAGACTCGAACCCATGACCTCTCATTTGAGATACAAATGCACTAACCAACTGATTCTATTATCTCATATTGGGTCATTATGGGAAAAAGAGTATATTTAAAGACAAGATAATTTTCTATTTTTAAGACAATTAAATACAAATGTATATATTAATACTCATTAAAACAATAAAAATGTGTGTTATAAGACTCGAACCCATGACCTCTCATTTGAGATACAAATGCACTAACCAACTACTCTATTATCCCATATTGGTCTTTATGGGAAAAAGAATATATTTAAAGACAAACTAATTTTCTATTTTAAGACAATTAAATACAAATGTAGTATATAATAATACTCATTAAGCTATTGTTAATAATAACGTGTCCTACTTTTCAACAATCTTATATTAAAAAAAAGCTCTTCAATTTTTTTAATTACCGTAATTAACACTACTACACCATTTCATTGCATCGGTTGTATTCTTACATATTAACCTACATCTAAAAAAAGATTGTATTATATTTTTTATAAGTAATTATATATTTATTTATATGTACTCTCTTGAAGGCGAGGTCATATTGATGAATAATTCGTATTATAATTTCTTATGTAGAAAATTTAAAAGGGAACCGGAAGATCACTTCCTATGCATAATCCAATGCATATAACTCTTTTTTTGCACTTTTCTCAAGTGTTTGGTTCGAAATTCAAATTCACATTGATAAATTATTAGGGGTATCGCCCAATAACCAGTGGAATTCTATTAGAACAAGACAATATACTTAATTTAAACTGCAAAGTTGGATGCTACTTCCATTAATGTTTATCACTAGTGAAAAATTACCCGATCGTTAGATTAAAATTTTTCCATGAAATTTGTAGAAGACTATTATCGTAATTTTCAACCTTTATCTAGATTTGGTTGTCACATTATTATAACAGATTACACTATCAATCAGACAATCATACCATTAATTACAAAGAGATTGCGCATGTATGTATGAGTGTATCTTCTATATACCTGGACTATTGCATATGCATGGTACATTCCAAAAGTTATTTTTAGCTCATTTGGAGTGTTCATCATTATGAGACTTTTGCCTATTTGTAATTCTTCAAATAATACGAAGATAGCGTTGGGGTGTACTTATCCTTATTGTATACCCGGATGTATAATAAAAGTTGTATGTATTAGGACGGTGAATTCAATATTTTTTTTTGAAAGGAGAAATTTCATTAATTGAAGGCCAAACGACATATACAATTGATATTAAAGAAAAACAAGATACAATCAAACAAGGTTAAATCAAATTCGTCTTCGAAGAAACTACTAATGAACCGGTCGAACAAGGCAAATACGCAACCCCTTGTATTTGTTGAATCAAACAACTGTTGATGAGGAAGTCTATCATTCCGACATAGTATGGGAAGAAAGCATTCTTGATCGATCCATGTTGACCGCATCCGAGATTCCAATACCTTCCGTGTTTGAAGAACATTTCGAACTTCAACCAATGAAAATAATTTCTCATATCTAAAGGCAAAAAAACCATACTCACAACACCCATAGAGAAGGAGATCTCCATAAAAGAGACTAACATCCCCATAACGGGGTTTGAAAAATCTCATAAACAAGTAATTTATTCAACAAAACAAGAAAATTAAGTCAAAAGTGAAAATAAAGGGGAAAAGGGAACTGTGGATGAAATCATCCATAGCAATTTTCTAACCGATGAAAAGGGATAGGGAAGAGCAGGGTTTGAGAAAGAGGGGGCGGCTAGGTTTTTTAATCTCTCTGGGGTTTTAGTTAGTAGTGAGTGGTAGATGTCAACAGGGTGAATTCAATATTTAAATTTGAATAATACCTTTTCTAAATTACCCAGGTTTCTTCCGTAGACATAGACACATAGTTGATAGTTACAACTTACACGTACTGTGTAACTTGGCCATTACTTTTGGATCTGGTGCTATACATGTTTAATTAGCAGGTGGGAACCTCGAAATGTTGTTTTATGGTATTAAAATCTCAGGATAACATCTTATTAATTGAGACTCTCCATTGGCTTTTAAAAGAGATCCTATCATTGTCTTTCATGGGGTTGATCATTTTTGTAAGATTGTCATTAATAAGGAAGGAGCAGTACATATCAAGAAACCTTTAGCCAATTTCTACGTCGTTTTCTATTGGGCCTTGATAGGCTGTCATGGACCATGGGTATGAATTATCATATCATATAACTAATATATAAAGCGAGCTGAAAAAGTTTACCACGATGTCGCGGCATTTGTCATCCTCGTTGGATTTCCATTTGTCCGTATTTCAATAAGTGACATGTCAAACTTTTTTTTGAATATAAATAGAGTTCTAAATTGATTAAAATACAAATAAAGGTTAGGATAAGAATAAATATAGTTGGGTTCATAATGCAAAACTTAAATATAGTAAATTGATTATAACTTTTAATATATAGTTCGTAAAATTATAATTTTTGTACCATTGGAAAGTGTTTAAAAAGTACTTTAAAATAAGATCCATTTATACTATATTTAAAATTTTATATTAAAGTAACATATAAAAAGAAATATTGACTATCTTAGCGTATTAAAGTAACCTATTGCGTTGGAATTAGCGGTTCAATTAGAATTAGGGTTAAAGAATTAAAGTAACCTACTGCAATTGGAATTAGAGATTCAATTAGAATTAGGGTTGTTATAAGAGATTCAATTAGAATTAGAGTTGTTCTACAAAACCTATTCATGTTAGAATTAGAATATTCAAAGTTACATATCTTAGATTGTCGTGATCAACTTTGTACATTGAGTTTTCTTCCCTATATTTTATTTCCACTTAAGCTAATTACGTGAACTACATATTACTCATATTTTATTTTCATTTGATAAAAAACAAATGATGCATCCTTCGTCTCTCCAAACATGCATGTTGGATAAGATGGGGCATTAGTCAACATATTAGAAAGATGGTTGATATTGTTAATCATGTTGGTCTATTGAGGCTTGAAGGGCCGTGAAGCAACATACCTTAGCAACATACCGTAACAATATAACCAATCCTTCATAATTTAACAAATTGTTTCATATTTATATGACATGTGCTTTTATTTGATTTGTAAACACAATGAGTACTAAAGAAAGTGGGTTTTTTTTTAAAGTACCTCTATTTCCATTTACCAAGTTCTTATCTTCAGTTAGAGGTCAAACCTCTGTACTAAAGCAAACAAAATAAAATAGAAAGCGTGTAAGCACCTCGCATCTACAATTATTAAAACATTTAAATGGACCTGGTGCACACTAATGTTGGAAATTCATATTAAATTCATATAGTGAAGTGAGTTTTATATAGATATAGTGAACTTCTATACAATATACTAGATTTTATTAACGGAAAACATATAGTGAAATAATATGCAATATAGTGGAGGTTTTATTTTTAATGTTTTAACATGCAATAAGTTGTAGTTTGTGTAGTATATCACGACATGTGCTTTAACATATACAAATATGTAGTTTCTGCATGATAGAGTGAATGTCTGAATCATATAGTGAGTTTTTGTATGATATAGTGAGTGTATAAATGATATAGTGGATTGTTCAGAAATGATGTAGTTTCTGCATGATATAGTATATTTCTAAATGGTATAGTGAGTTTCTTCATGACATATAAATTAGAAACCAACATCAAAGATAATGACAAAATCATATTATAACTTTTAGTTGTTCTATGTCAGGCAAAAATAACGACCAAAAATAAGGGTGTAAATATTTAAAAACTATACCTCTTCTTCACGAAAAAGCCCGGGCATTTTTCCGGATCCCAATACTAGTAACTAATATATAAAGTAGAGTACAAAAGTCGGATCGCGAGGCGCGACATTTGGCAAAAGCCATATCATGAGGCTGCGACATTTGGCAAAACCCGGATCACGAGGCCGCGACATTTGGCATCCTCATTGGTGGACGCCATTTGTCGCGCTCATTAAGTGCCATGTCATATTTTTTTTAAAATATAAATAGAGTTCTTAATTGATTAAAATACAAATAGAGTTTAGGATAAGAATAAATAGAGTTGGGTTCACAATGAAAAATTAAAATATAGTAAATTGATTATAACATTTAATATATAGTTCGTAAAATTATAATTTTTGTACCATTAGAAAGTGTTTAAAAAGTACTTTAAAATAAGATCCATTTATACTATATTTAAAATTTTATATTAAAGTAACATATAAAAGGAAATATTGACTATACTAACGTATTAAAGTGACCTACTGCAATTGAAATTAGCAATTCAATTAGAATTAGGGTTAAAGTATAAAAGTAACCTACTGCAATTGGAATTAGGGATTCAATTAGAATTAGGGTTGGTCGCGACATTTGACGTCCTCATTGGACGCCATTTGTCGCGCTCATTAAGTGCCATGTCACATTATTTTTTAAATATAAATAGAGTTCTAAATTGATTAAAATACAAATAGAGTTTAGGATAAGAATAAATAGAGTTGGATTCACAATGAAAAACTTAAATATAGTAAATTGATTACAACTTTTAATATATAGTTCGTAAAATTATAATTTTTGTACCATTGGAAAGTGTTTAAAAAGTATTTTAGAATAAGATCCATTTACAATATATTTAAAATTTTATATTAAAGTAACATATAATTTCTGCATGATAGAGTGAATGTCTGAATCATATAGTGATAATCTGCATGATATAGTGAGTGTCGAAATGATATAGTGGATTGTTTAGAAATGATGTAGTTTCTGCATGATATAGTATGTTTCTGAATGATATAGTGAGTTTCTTCATGACATATAAATTAGAACCCAACGTCAAAGATATTGATAAAATCATATTATAACTTTTAGTTGTTCTATATCAGACAAAAATAACGGCCAATAATAGGGGTGTAAATATTTAAAAACTATACATCTTCTTCACGAAAAGTCAGAGCATTTGCCGGGTCCCAATACTAGTGATTTAATATACTTAAATAATGGACTTTAATCGAGTCACTGAAAATCTAAAATTCTACTAGTATCTACTACTACATATTAGTACAATAATTCACTGAAAATCTAAAATTAGTACAATAATACAATATCCTAGTTCCAAAAGGAGCCAGGAACCTGAATGTTTCATTTTCGTTTATACTCCCTCGTCTTTTTAATTGCTCTATTGTTTGGACACGTTTTTCAAAATATTTTTAAATTCTTAATATCTCTTATTCTTTTTAAGTAAAAGTTATAGGAGTTGTTTGGCAATCGGCTGTTGGCTGTTGACTTTTGGCTGGTTTAGTTGGCTTGTTTGACTGGCTGGAAGCATTGATTGTATGTATTGGCTTTTTAAGTTGGCTATTTAAGCCAGCTGTTTGCAAAAGTGTGGCAAAATTAATTGTAGATGTTGTACTTTTTATTAAAGAGTTTGCGGGCCAACAAGCCAAAAGCCAATCCAAAAAGCTGCTTCAAACAACTTTTTCATTTTGGCTTAAAAGCCGCTTTTCACCAACCAAAAGCCGATAACCAAACACTTTTTTTTAGATTTGTTTGACCAAATTGAAAAGCCAAAGCCAAAAGCTAAAAGCCAATGAAAAAGCCAATTACCAAACATGGCCTATAAAAAATTGATATTATGAATATACACGGAGACGAATCTAACAAGACCACACATGACTATATTTTTACTTCTAAAAAAATCACAACAATCGGTCAAAGTTGGTAGTTTGATTTCTTAAAAATAGAAATGTAACAATGAAAAAAAACGGAGGGGGTATGATTTAAGGCCTTTTAAAAATGGGATAAAAAATTTGGACATATTGAGTTCTTCAAAAAAATATCTAGATGTAATGAAGCATATTTCATAAAGTAGTGAAGATTATTGAAACTTAACTAAATTTATCGAAGTTTATTGGAACTTTTGTGAACTTATTAGACTTGAAACTGTTTTTTTATGGTGAAGATAACACATTTATAGATTTGGAGACATTTAAACGTTTTGTGTTGCTAAATGCCGCCCGTTATTTCCTACTAACGCCTGTATAAATACATTTTATGTAAATACATTTTATGTATTTATACTCAAACATATTCACTCTCACTCTCTCACTCTCCCACTCTTTTTCACTCTCCCTCACTCTCTCATTCTCTCTCTCTCATCAACAAGGACCTCCCATCTCCGGCGACAAGGACCTCGGTCAACAAGACCTTCGGCGACACCAACACCGGTGGCAGAATTTCCGGCGGCATTCCTCCGGCAATACATATCTCTGGCGACCAAGGTTAGTAGTTTGTTGAGAAAAATCCGGAAGACTACAAGCGTCTAAAATAGATGTATCATCATAGGCATGGCGCCTGATGAGGACGCCTCCCACTGTGGTGGAACGCCAAAGTTAGGCGCCTATACCCAGGTGGGTCGTCTATTTCGGACGCCCACCACCATTTTTATTTTTATTAAAATCGCATGTGTAGAATTGCATGTTTGATTCGAAGATTGTAAATTTGTTATTAGAATTGCGTATGTTAGACTAGGATTGCATTGTGGACTCTTGATGAAAATGATAATGTTGTTGATTCGAGATTGGAATTCGAATGTAGGAGATGAGCGCCTAAAATAGGCGCTTGAACCGCAGGTCAGGCGCCTACTTTAGGCGCTTCACCATTGGTGAAGGCGCCTAAAATAGGCGCTTACACCACAGGTCAGGCGCTTAATTTAGGCGCCCTCACCTACGGTGAAGCGCAAATTAGGCGTCGACTGTGGTGTAAGCGCCTAAAATAAGCGCCCGAACCCTTTTTTGTAGTTTTAGGCGCTAACTTAGTTGATTTGATTTTTTTTTTGGTTGCTCTATATTTGAATTTGTTTATTTTAGAAAATAATAATTATAAAATTTAGTTAATATGGTGTATTAATGTAGAAAAATGTGTAATTGTGAAAAAATGAATGAAATATAATAGAAAAAGATAGTTAATGAACTTTTGAAAAATAATTAGAAAATTGATAACGCATACAATTATTGGATATAATTGATTTTTCATATTATTACATTATTAATATTTATGATATTTTATACTTTTAATTAAAGATGAGTGGGCGAGACAAGGGCAAAGCGAAGTCTTTGCCTACAGTTATGGGCATCGTCATCCTCATGAGAGAGGAGTGACGATCTCATCGCGGAAGGCTGGAGAGTCGCTTTTGAGGAGCACTCGGTCTTCATCGGGCGCGAAAAGAGAGGAAGCTAATCGGGCGCGGAACGAGAGGAAGCTACGGAAATTCTGCTTTGTTCGTTGCATTGCCTACTCCAACCATTATGGTTGTTGAGCCGTGGAGACCTCACTCGACTTGGACGGACGATGCGATGGCGGGGAACGAGCAAGAGGCGATGATTGTTATGATAGTTGGTCGGAGCATCCATCAACGGGCGCATAGGATGGTTATGCTTCTAGGGGATGCGGACCATGTACCTCTCGTGGTCATTTTGCACGTTCTTGGGACGAAGCATCGTGCAATCTTTGAGGATCCGGGAGTAGTAGGGCGGGCAAGAGGAAGGTGACGGGGGTGACACTTCATGGCTAGTACTAGGGGTGGCAATCCGGGTCGGGTTGGGTCAATTTCAAGTCGAACGATTTTTATTTCGGATCACTTACCCCTAACCTCAAGCCAACCTGAATTTAGTTTCAAGTCAAAAATCACAACTGAACCCGACCTACCTAATTTCAGGTTGACCCAAAACCAACTCCAAATGAACTAACCCAAAATGACCTGAAATTAAATTTATTTATTGCAATAATCTATACAAATATATTAAAAGGTGTGCTTGACAACGTCTATGCGCCACGTGGCACCTCCTTCTCCCACTAGAATTTTGCCATGTGTACAATTAACCAGCAATAAGTCAGATGATTATTATTTAAAAATTTATATGCTCAAACCCGAGCTCGAACCCTTGACCTTAATGATTCACCATCTAATCTAACACCTTTTAATGATTCATATTTTCACAAAATAATGAATATGTTTGTAAAGAATTTAATAATGTGGCAGTCAACGCCTACTTGCAACCAAGTTTATTTTTCTTATTTGTTTTTTTTCCTTGCAGTCATCCCCTTGCTCCATCTCCCCTTTCAAAATTCCCCATGAATGTTACACTCCTCTACTTCGTAATTAATGGGCTAGCGGTACAAATTATACTTGCTATTAATCGAACTTTAAAATTGTTGTTCGAGAATACGGATTAGGAGATGGAGTTCAAAGGTCAGACGGCAACGCCCATAAAGAAGGCCAGTGAAACTGTTAATCTTAGCACAAATCCGTTGATTGCATATATAATTTAATTCGCTAATCACTCCTAAATCCTGTTATTCTCATTGCAGGTTGAAGTTCAATTATCAATTCAGTAATTGTATAAGTTCGTAACTGAAATCTACCCCTATCTCTATATGTATATATAACTAATAGTTATGGTATTTGTATGATCCTCAAACTTTTGGTGTTCCTCTTCAAGAAGGTATTAGTTAATCTGGCATTTTTTTTTGGTTTTTGGGATAGATGGAGATTTATTTTCCAATTCTCTTTTGTTTATTTAACTGATTCGTTTTCTCTTGGTTTTTTTTTTGTCAGAGGATTTCTCTAATCAATCAACTTTGCAAGGTAATATGTTCATCTTCTCTTTTTCCTTTGGTATAAATTTAATAAGAACTGTTTTCTCTTTTATTTGTTTTCTAGATAGATTATAACGCATTTGAGTACATCAATTCACTTTTATGTTTATTGTACGTCTTTGGTGTGTGAAGTAGTTACTCATACATGGAACTAACTGGATATGGAGCGCAATTCAATTTGGTCATGTAGTGTTGGGTTAAACGTTGGGTAGGTGGGTAGAGCAAGTCATGCAATTAAAAAGTTAAACTGATTATGAGAAATAAAAAGTTATGATTATGTTAATCAATGACAGATTGGTTGTGAATTTGTGTTTAGTTAACCAATGTCAAAGTAATGATTATTGATTTGATACACACTTGGTATTACAAACGACAGAAAGGATATCACACGATAAACAATAGAAACAATAGTTAAACTATACAAAAAATTGAACAATAGCCCTCCGGGGCAACGCCCGGGCCACACACTAGTTAAACACGATAAGTAGGTCCTAAAATCAAATACCAATTAAATCAAAGTTTCAACCTTTAAAGTCATATATTGAGCACCTGCTTCAAATTACAAAACTTAAATTTAAAGTTTACATATTCAAATCCAACCAAAGTTTTCTTGCAAAAATTTAAAATAAAATATTTCAAGTTAGGATTGCTACATAGTAAGAAGAAATTAAGAGAGAAGAATGATCACTCGCAAATGTTAGTGTACTAATATTGCTGAACACTTAAACTGTGATATTTGATAAAGGTGAGAACGAAGAATCTCTCGCAAATGCAACACCGAATGAATTTAGGAAGCGGTGGACTGATGGAGTGAAGGACTAAATTAAAGGTGAAAATTTAGGGATTCACTTTTTATAGGTTTAAAACTTTAGAAGATTCAAGAAACGGGCTTGGCCCAATACAAGTATATACTTAGAAAATAGGCTATATAAGTCATAAAAGTTGGGTTAATTTTTAGGTTGACCGATCCGAACCTAACCTGATTTCTAAATCAGGTTGTTTGGGTTATTTTCAGGTTCAAAAAGTCAACCCGAACCTAACCCGTTAAATTTTCAGGTCGGGTTGGGTCGACCCATTTTTTATTTCAGGTCGAAATCTCAACCAAACCCGAAATTTTTGGGTAAGATTCAGGTCGGGTTATCAGGTTGGGTCAGCTTTTGTCAGCCCTAGCTAGTACGTGACGCTAGGCCAGGTGGGCCGGTGGACGGTAGTGTAATACCGAGTTATGGAATCCACATAGCGTCACGCATTTGGGCTAGAGAGGACGAGAGGAATATGTTGAAGTGTCATAACCGGGAGAAGACGTGCAAGAAGCTTCAGGCTTGGTACTCTAGTATGAGTTCCATTGTTCAGGGGATGATACAGGCTATTGGATTGAGTCACTTGCCTGATATTATGTTCGATCATTTGGACCAGCCGTTGATATGTGCGTTTGTCGAGAGGTGGCAGTCGGACTCAAACTCTTTCCACCTCCCTTTCGGAGAGATGAGTATCTTGCTCCACGATGTGAGTTCTATCCTTGGGATCCCATCAGATGGACTGATTACAGGTGACTTTGGTACATAGGATGACCTGAAGAGTTCATGTGCAGAGCTATTTGGGATGGAGAAGAGCGCCTTTTTGAAGGCGCATTGGTCCGGTGGTGGTGTATTCATTGATTCTTTGCTACGTAGATGTTCTGCTGCCGATCGGAGTCCGACCCACCAGTTTCGAGGTTATGTTCCTTGGTGCCACTCTATTCGTTGATAAGAGTGGTAACCGAGTCCGTCCTTGCCCACTGTCGTTTTTGTCTTCTCCCCTGAAGGATGTGGGTCGATATTCTTGGGGGTGCGGCTACATTAGCGTACCTATACATGCATCTTGGTATAGCTAGTCATGCTTATTCAGCACAGATATGTGGTTGCCTCACGCTTTTGCAGGCATGGATTTACAAGTATTTTCCCATGTTAAGTCTCGAATCGTACTAGGAGGATGGTTCCTGTAGGATCTGCTTCGGCACTTTGTTGGGATGTTCGACATGAGAGCAGGGGTTTGATCGTCTACCGATTATTCGACAGACATTGGATTCTATGAATGCCATCAGGTTGATTAGTTACCATATGGTATCTGTCCGGTATCGGCTTATCCTCGGAGCACGTACTACGGGTGGCTGCGATACTTGGATATTATTGAGCCGTATATGCTCGACCGTACTCTACGACAGTTTAGATTCATTCAGGATGTCCCCCATAAGATCTTGGAGTCGGAGTCTTGCTATAGGCCTTCTGCAGGAGATGAGTACAGGGTAGACTTCTCATTTATAGCGCAGCGACAAACGTGGGATTTATTTCCACGTGCTTCACAACTTATGTTGGGTGCTCTGCAGAAGGCGGCAGATCCTGTACTCTCGACAAAATGCTTTCATGCAGTGGTATCACACCTACTCCCATCCTTACACCATTAACCCGACTGAGTTACCTGATGGTGGACAACCATCACAGTATCAGCCGGGTTTGGTGCCAGATCAGGTATATATTATATGCTATTGTTGTTTGAAATTATGTGTTAATAAATTATACATTAAATTCTAACTGTGTTGTTATATACTACTATATGCAGGTATTGACTCAGATGTTCTCTTTGATGGAGCCGTTTATGGAACGGGACACCAGCCATCTACCTTCTGATTTTAGGACTGATACGCTCAAGTTATACGATGTTTATATTATATTTTGGGTGCTTTTTGCTAAGAGTCTTGATCATAAGTGTTAACGTTTACGTTTTATTTAGCTCTTAGCGGAAGTTCGGAATTTTGTATTTTAATTATAGTTAAAGTTGTAAGTTCCGAGCTCCTAGAAGCATTAGTGTTTGGAACGACTCAACATCGTTATACTTGCCAAGCGTCGCCACATGTTCCAATCAAGCATCGCCGCAAGCCGTAGCCGAGCATAGCACCTAGCCCATCGCAGCAAGCACAACGACACATCCGCGCCCGCCTAAATTTTGGCGCCGTTGCAGGGGAAACGGTGTTACTTGTTTGTATTTAGCGTGATTTTTGGATGGTATTGCTTGTGCTCTTTGTTTTTGGTTGGCCACTCATATAAAGAATTCCCTTTTTGTTTTAGTTTCCAGTTTTCATCTTCCATTGAGCTCTATGTATTTCACTTTTGTATTTTGGACAAGAAGCATGAAACTTGTTGCTTAAACTCTCTTGGGGAATGGTTGATTGAAGCTTTTGACGGTTTATTGTAAGATTTACTCTATATCTTGGTTATTGTCTAGCTTTAAATATTTATATTAATGGTCATGACTTGGATTAGCTAGGAGTACTACTAGTTGATGTTTGTTGTTGACTTAATGCTAGGTTTTGGATATAATCTGATGTTATATGCTCAACCATGTTGTAGTAAGCTAGGTATTGACGATGCATTGCAAGAGTTCTTCTCAATCAATTTTGCAGGTACTTGAAGTGGAGATTGACATGGAACCACCATTGTCACACATGGAGCACAACCCAATGATTAAGCTTAAGGTACTAAGTTGAGCTCACGACTTTAAACAACAGCGCTTCTCGGGAGGCAACCCGAGAACCCTTTTTATTTTCTTTCTTTTTCTTTATTTCTCATCAAATTTCCACCACCACAACAAATTTTCTTTCACCCACCGCCCACCCACTAAAAAGATTCACAACCAATCTTAATCCGCTTGGAACCAAAATCCACAAAAGAAAACCCGTTGGGAGGACTTCAATAGCTAGGAGTTGGTAACACTAGAGGATTGAGATTGTTAATGTATCTTTTCGATCTCTTGAGCAAGGTGAAAATCTCACAAATTCAAAACTTTTGAACTTGTCATTTGTTTGAGTGATTCGAGGGAGAGGGTTGGGAGTTGAGTTATGAGATTTGAGTTGGTGTTGTTAAGAAATTTGAGTTTGACGGATTGCTTTTCATGAGCTTTGAGCATTCGATCTTCGATTTACCCGATTTTCAAATAACCCCCCATTTTCAGTTTACTTTTTCTTTTAATTGTCGACACATTGAGGACAATGTGTAGTTTAAGTAGGGGGGAGGGTATTCTCATTCTCATGTATCTATGTTGTATATATTACTTTCAATTTGAAATGAAAAATGAAAAAAAAAATAAAAATGAAAAAATAAAAAGAATATAAAAAAAAAAGTGATGAAGTGAATCCCACTGAGTTGAAAACCCGCAAGGGCGGGCGACTCGGGCAAAATTGGGGCCCCGAATAGGTTGAAAACCCGAAAGGACAACCTATGCAAAAAAGTGGCTTATATTGAGCGGGTAAGATGGTGAGATGCAACCAAAAAGAAATGTGTGAAACTAGGATGAAAACCCGAAAGGGCTCCTAGGCAAAATGAGAGATTAAGAGAGAATTTTGTACTTTGAAAACTCATTTGCCGGAGTTGGTGTCATAAGGTGGAAAGCGTTTTCGGGTTGGATTAGTTATTTCATCCTTGATTTTGTGAAGATTTATTTTGGCTTTCACATTCTTTTGGTTGATTGTTTGTTTTTGGGAGTAAGCATGGAATTTATCCCTTTTTGTCTTCATTCCATGGCTTGCTATTCTAAGTTAGTTGTAGTAGTAGTAGTTTTAGATCAACTTTTGGAGGTTTGGGAGAGCTGATAGTTTAGTGTGTCATGAGCTGACATTTTGATGTTTGTTGGCGTTGCTGGTTATTGTTGTTGTTACGTCTTTATATATTTCAGGTGAGCTTGAATCTAAGTGTGGGGGAATCATCATCCCTTACGTTTAGGTTTTGAGCATATTTTGTTAAGATGTGATGATGATGATGTAGTTGATGGGGAGTGTAGGTTGGTGTCGATGGCTTGGGTGATGGTTTATTTGGTGATTCTCATTTTTGAGTTTACTCGAGGTCGAGTAAAGTTCAAGTGTGGGGGTATTTAATACGCTCAAGTTATACGATGTTTATATTATATTTTGGGTGCTTTTTGCTAAGAGTCTTGATCATAAGTGTTAACGTTTACGTTTTATTTAGCTCTTAGCGGAAGTTCGGAATTTTGTATTTTAATTATAGTTAAAGTTGTAAGTTCCGAGCTCCTAGAAGCATTAGTGTTTGGAACGACTCAACATCGTTATACTTGCCAAGCGTCGCCACATGTTCCAATCAAGCATCGCCGCAAGCCGTAGCCGAGCATAGCACCTAGCCCATCGCAGCAAGCACAACGACACATCCGCGCCAGCCCAAGGACCTTATTTGACAATCTGTTCGAGTGGTACGATGCATGGAACCATACACGTGGTATGGCCCCACGCCGCAATCCTCACCCATTTCCACCCCCTAGTCCATCTATGTATTTTCATTTGAACTAATTTTCAATGCAATGGGATTTGTATTTGAATTTTCATGTAACATGGATGATTTATTTAGATTTATGCCTATGAAATTTAGATTGATAATCATTGTTTTTTCAGCTATTAAACATAATTACATTTCAACTATATAATTTATAATAGATCAGAATTACATATTTATTAACACATTGACATTAATTAGATCATACTCCCTCCGTCCCAAAATAGAGTGCCCATTTTTCCATTTATGTTTGTCCCAAATATATTTCCCATTTCCTTATTTGGTATGAGTCCACCAATTAAAATATAATTTTGCTTTCAACTTTTAAAATATCACCCACTTTTCCATATGGCCCACATTCTCTCTCATTAATAAACAATTCATAAAAAGTGTACCAACTTCTATATTTAATTATGATTTAGTACAACTAAGGTCCTACACATGATTTCTTCTTAATACTTGTGACCAAAGAAAATGGGCACTCTATTTAGGGACGGAGGGTGTAATATGTTTGACATTAATTTAGAGGTGATCATGGGCCGGACTGGGTTCGGGCCTGGCCGAGCCAAAAAAATTTACCCATTGACCGGGCCCAAATCCGGGCCAAAAAATTATGCCCAAAGCCCGTTATATCGGGCCGGGTCGAGCGGGCTTTTTCGGACCAAAACGGGCCAGGCCAAAAAATTAGACTAAAACGTCTTTTTTGGCTTGTCCAAAGCTCACAAAAAAAAAAATCGAGCCGAGCGGGCCAAAAAAAACTGCCCAAGCCCGGCCAAAAACCGGGCCGGCCGGAGTTGATCGCTCTACATTAATTAGATATTTATAATTTATCATAGATCAGAATTAAATCATAATAACATTGACATTAATATTTACACCATAATAACAATAACAATAACATTAACATTGATAATCATTGGCTTTGCTAATAACATTTACATTGACAATAATATTTACAACTTACTTTAATATTATTTACAACTAACATTGATATTTAAACTTACAACTACATTAATATTTACGTGTTCCCATAATAAACGACATTCCATGAGTGAATCCGTGATGCTAAACGATGCTCCCATCCAATTACACTTTCATCTCTCAAATGAAACCACTGTGCAGCAATTGGAGGTACCGGGAAATCAGGAGCCAAGTGTAGGCGGATGAAGTGCCGGTAAACGCTCCAAGGTGTACCATAACAAACTCATAACATGGACGATCGACATTTGTTGGTGCAGTTAATGGTAGAACAGTGCAACAACCCCACAAACTACTTGTTCGACCCACTGTATAGTACATCACAACGCAGTTGAACAACGTAGCAATGGCATACAAATCAGCAACTGCCTCTAGCCAATGCTCATCATTGCATGGACCTTGGGTGTGCATGATACGGTTTCTCGCAGCGTCCACGTAGTCTTGTCCTCCGTAAACATCCTCATATACTGACCTCATAGAAATCTCATTGTAAAGGTTTTGACGAGCGTGTGGCCAACAATCTTACCCACTATTGAAAGCATCAGCCCAAAAAAGACGTCTGATCCACTGGACAGGCGTCTAATACAGGCGCCTGCACCAATGGTCAGGCGTCTAACTAGGCGCTCGACGGTTGGAGCATGCACCTATTTTAGATGCTTGTCCAGTGGAATAGGCGTCTAAACTAGGCGCCTGTATATGTTTTTACTCGAAAAAATATAATGCTCATATTTTCATGCATTTTTTATTTAAGATGAACTTAATAACTACTTTAATATGCAAAATATATTATTTACTTGTAGTTTTCACTATTTAAATATATTATGTCTACTATATTATAACTACTCTAATATGCTAAAAATCTAGATATAACTACTCTAATATGCTAAAAATCTAGATATAACTACTCTAATATGCTAAAAATCTAGATATAATTTATATAATACATCTAGATGTTTAAGCTACTACATATATTCTACTACATATATTCTACTACATATGAACATAGTAAATTATATGATGTGAACATATTATTCTACTACATATATTCAAAATTTTAAGCTAAAAATCTATCAGTAAAAACAAAATATTAACCATGATTTTACGAAAGAAAAATAAAAAATTTCAGTTCCTCTGGTCAGGCGCCTAATTTAGACGCCTGCCATGACGCCAGAGTTGGTTGTTTCTGATTGGTCAACGCCAGTCAACGCCGGTCAAGCCAGTCAACGCCGTGGTCAATGTCGGAAATCTTATGATAAAATGAAAGTGAATAAAGAAAGTGGGGTGGATTTTGTGTGAAACACATGGGACACATGTGGGGGTTTATATAAAGAAAGGGAAAGGGGAAAGGAGGGAATGGGGGAAACAAACCCATGTATTTTTGTACAAAAATACAGGGCGTGAGTAGAAAATAACAGGGCGGCATTTAGCAATACCCTTAAACTACTTCCTCCGTAACAAATTACTGCAACAAATTTGTTTGTTGATTAGGTTGTGTATTAGGGGAAAAGGAGGAGAGAGAAGATTACATAATCAAACACCACCTTCATCATCGACCACCACACCAACCACCGGCTTCACCACTGCCCCTTCACCAGAACAACCACCACATTCACCGACCACCACACCAACCACCACCAACCAAATAATAAAAACAACCCAGAAAATTCAAACAGGACCACAAAGTTCGATCTAAGAACCAATCGAGCAACAAGCAAAACCCCAAAATCAGATCAAAGAACCAACAAAAAACATTAAAATTCGAGCAGAAATTCGAACATCCCAACCCCAAAACCCCAAAATCAGATTTAAGAAAAGCACAAAAGATCAGATCTAAGAACCCAAAAACTGAGCAGCTCAACCCCAAAATCGAGCATCCCAACCCCAAATCGAACGGCACGAATTCAGATTTAAGAACCCCAAACCCCAATTCGAACACCACGAAATCGAACCCCAATTTAGTGGTTGTGGTAGTCAATTTAATGGTTGTGGTGGTGGAAACGAGGTGGTGATGAGCGGGAATTGGTGGAAACGAGGTGGTGATGAGCGGGAATTGGTGGTGCTGGTGGTGGTGGTGATGAGTGGGGGTGGTGGTGATGTGTGGAAATGATGAAAACAAGATGGGTGGTGGTGATGGTGAGTGGAGGTTGGTGGTGGTGATGAAAACAACTTGGAGGTTGGTGAATCAAGGAGAGAGACAGGGAGGAGGGAGATAAATAGATGATGATGAACTTTGGATGAGTTAGGGTTTGATGAATTTTGATGAAGTTGGGTTTAATTTGAAAAAAGAGTGTAAGAATATGGTAAAAAATCATTAAATTTAATGAATTTGTGTTTAAAATGTAATGAAAATTGAAATGTTATTATCAGATTATTATTTTCTTAAGTAATGGAAATTTCGTAATTTTGTTGAAATTTTTTACTAAAATAAGTAACTTTTCAATTGTTGCATTTTTTTAAGTTATTTTACCAAAATGAAAATTGTTGCGTTTTTTTTTCATTACGGAAGAAGTATATAAATTTTAGGGTCTTCACCTTGAAAGATAAGTTCCAAGTTTAAAAAGTGTAGTTCTGATCCGTTTAAATTACTTCAAATAAATTTCAATAAGTTCCAACCTGTTCTCCCCAACTTATTTTGGTTCACTTCGCCCGCCGAACTGTTCAGTTCAGTTTAGTTTAGTTCAGTTCCAATCAGTTCAGTTTAGTTCAGTTAAGTTCAATTCAGTTCCTAAATTTTAACCTTACCTATTAGTTATAATTTAATTCAGTTCAGTTATTTTATGCCGAAGAGAATATGCCTAAATTCAGATTAATTTAAATCACTTCTGATATGTTAGGATTATTGTGTATAGTATTCCATTAGCCTGAATCATTGACAAGCGTACCAAGTGTAATCATGCTTTGTCGTCACAAGGTGATTTATTTATTTATTCTAATTAATCATTGTCCCATTGTCTAAACTCTAACACACTGCGTCAATGGATCATACTTTTCAAAATTGGTCTATTCCTTTGCACGACAGTACAAGATCCATAATTATTTAGAATACATCTTTGCTCTATTATTTTTCCTGCCAGATTCTTCTTTGTTCTTTAAAGCACTAGTTGACCAAATTTGCAAGATTGGATCTTATTAGCCATGGAAAGCATCCCACCTTTATTTTTAAATCTAATGTAATCCCAATTTAGTTGCCACTAATATTTGATCCTGAATATACAAAATTAACAAACAATTAGAGCGTGTTTGGTTGAGCGAAAATCATTTTCTTCCAAACAATTAGAGTGCTTTCCATTATTTTTATTTATTTGTATATTTGATCCTGAATATACAGGATTAACAAACAATTAGAGAGTGTTTGGTTGAGCGAAAAGTGACTTTCCGTTATTTTTATTTGATTTGTAAAGGATGGTGGAAAGTGGAAACTAACATTTACCAATAATGAAAAACATTCACATTCCTAAAACTAAAAGAACTACTCAAGAAAGAATAAGCAAAACAAAGATAAAGCAAATGATTAACAAAATTCACACAAAAACAACCCAAAAGAACATTTATTATCAGCAAAAAATAAGATACAAAAACCATCCATCTCAATCTCATGATCTCATCACAAACCACAATTTCTCTTCTTTTTCATTTTGACAAAAGACAATAATAAAAATTAAGCAGAAGAGAGAGACCTGAAAGAAGGAACAAGTTCCTTAGAGAGAGAAACAGGGCAAAAATTCCTAGTAGCAGTTAGCTCATATGGGTAAGCATCAGAAGCAAGCCATTGTTCAACATCAAACTTTTGTTGGGCACATTTAATATGAGGCCCAGTAGTAGTAATCTCAATATAGTTACAATACCACCCATGATGAGGCCCATCTCCATCGGAAACAACCCTCATAGCACAAACGGGCGCATTTAGACATGGGCCACGTCCACTGAAAACGTCCAAATTACCTCTTTCAAAGTAGTCGTATTTTGGGCCCATAAGCCCACCCCAGTTTTCGATGTCGGTGATTCTTACTCCGTCGCCGTTTTGACCCCCATAATTCAAGGCTGATTTTGGAGTCGGTTCCTGCTTTTAGAACTGACCCAGTTCTGACGTAGATGGTGTACACACAATTTAGTTCGTCATCTGACTGTTTTAAGAAAAAGAAAAAAAAAAAGAGTTCATTAAAATTGGTTTTGATAATGTAAAGATGAAAAAGAAGGAATTAGACTTACAGATCGAGCAATTAGGGCGAAAGATAAGAAGATAATGACGTTGAGCAACGCAGTGAATCTCGCCATTGCTGTTGTTTTCTCTCTCTCTCTCTACGTCGCTGAAGTTAGATAGGTGTCGTTTGGTAGATCAGTTTTAGCTTTCCTTGTTTTTTGACCGGATGATTATATTTGGGAAGTGGGACTACTTATTCTTATCTTATTAGCTGGATCAACGGGCAAGATTTAACTAGTATTCTAGTAGCTCCCTTAATAAAATTTATTTGAAAAAGAGAGAGTGGGGGTGTTGTTGGGGGATTTTGACGGTGATTCCATTTTCTATAAATTTATTATTGAAAATCATACAGATGAGGTGACGGGACAGCATAATGTTTTGGTTGGACCGAGTTCATCATATGACTTTATCACATAAAAATTAATTATATTAGGAAAAAAAAATCGATTATATTATATGAAAACTGACTATATCAGAAAATTAATTATTATATCATACAAAACCTGACTATATGAAAAAGTGATTATACCAAATGGAAACTGACTATATCACATGAAAATTGACTATACCAAATGGAAACTGACTATATCATATGGTTTTCCGTGTACAATAAGTTATTGTAAACCCGACTCATTCAAGTTTTTTTATAACGCTACAACAAATGCTACAACGCGCTAATGCTACCACAAATTGATGAGTGATATTTATATCACTCAAATACCTTATTTTCCTCATGTTTAGAGTCATTTTTCCTCTTCATTTGTCATTTTCCAGCTTATTTTGCTTAATTTAGAGTAATTGAGTTATATGTAGCTTATTTGTGAATATTAGTTATTTTGGCTATTTATATAGGGTTTGGTAATGCTTATTTGTGTTTGATGTTGTAGGATCAACCTTAGAGGTCTCCATACAACACATCAAGCATAGAGTGGAGCAATTTTGGCAAAATAAGAGCTTTTGGAAGGATTTGTGCACAAGGATCATTTTCAAACGGTCATAACTTTCAGAACACACAATATTTTCTAGTGATTCAAGTTGGATATGAAAGTTTGACTCGATAGTTTTCCAACGAGTGGTCACAATCTCGATTTCGATAAAAAATGAAAGAGATAATGCTCTTTGAAGTCAAGCACGTCTGCCAGAACGGAGCGTCCGATCCATCCATAAACCCATAAAACCTTCTGCCTGCTGGAAATTGTATGGAGAGCCCAATCCAAACTATATGGAGCACCCGCTCCAAATAATATGGAGCGCCCGCTCCGCTTGACTTGTGCGGAAATCCCTGTTTATCGACCCGTTTAATGTTGTAATGTTTAAATCTTTTAAAAGCACGGACCCCTAACTTTTGAAGGGGGGGAAGGAGGGCTAGCCTCCATAAGCTTAGTTAGAGGTTTTAGTTAGGGTTTTTAGAGAGAGAAACTCTCATCTTCTAGAGAGAGAAGTGAGATAAACTTGTTGAAAGCTTGAAATTTGAAGAATCTAAGAAGAAAACTTGAAGATTCGGAGGCTCCTTGCAACTTTAATGAGAATTTCTTACTCTCTCATATTTTGTTGCTTTATTTACTTATTTTCATGTCATTTTCACTCTATTTACTTGTTCATCCTAAATTTTCATGTTTTTAGTTGTTGTTTATTTCATTTAATAATTTATTATGATTTGTGAGTAGCTATTTTTCTTGGGAAGGGATGAAGCCATTAATGATATCATGAGCTTTTGGGTCATATTTGGGGTTATTTTTGAAAGTGAAATCAAATGAACAATAGGAGCTTTATTGTTGAGTTTTGTTTTGGTTGGCCTCCATGGAAACTTAATTATTAGTCACTTCAATGAAGGATTGAAAGATGAAATTAAAGAGTTGACTCCCTATTTGTTCACTTAACTAAACTTGCATGAAAATAGGGGTTTTAGTTAAGGGATTTATTTAGTCATCTTGTTATTCATGTTCTTGAGTTGGGGTTTGTTGCATGAGAATATGACGTAATTCCAATTTGAGTAACCCTCTTTAGCTTGAAAGAGTTATTAGGGACTTGTTAGATGACCTCTTTAATTCATTCTCTTTGGACTACCCTCTTATTGGCCTAATTGTTTTCATGATTGAAATAATTGGTGAATTCCCCTTACCCTAGTTCCTTTTATTTAATAGTTTTTAGTTGATAATTGACAAATCTCATATAACTATATCTTCATGCATCCTAGCTTATTATAATTAACATTTTCGCTGATTACCCTTAGTCCTTGTGGAAGAATGACCCTTGCTTGCCATTATGCTTAGGTTAGTGGCTAGTTTGGTAGTTTGATTTAGGGGTTTCGTTTAACGGCGCGAAAAACCTATTATCACAATCCATAAATTGTTACAACAAATCCATAAATTGTTACAACGCGCTAATGCTACAAGAAATCCATAAACATCAAGATATAATAAAGGAAAAATTGATTTAATCGGTCCCAACTTTGGGCGCCCCGACAAAAACGGCCCCAACTTTCGTTTTTTATTGTTCGGTCCCAACTTTTTGGGGATACTTTACACGCGTGGTCAGGTTCACAGTGTTACCGGCTAAACTCCGTTAAAAAAAAAACCCCTCATTTTCCTTTTTCTTAAAATATCTTAATTCTCTCCTCCTTCCTTCCTCCAATTCCCCCCCTGCGAGTGGTGACCCCCCGCCACCCCCCCCCCCCTCTCCCCCTCCCCGCCAACCCCGCCACTTATCTTGCCACCCCACAACCCCCCCCTCCAAACCCGAAACACCCCCCCACATACGCCCCACTTTCTCTCTCCTCCTCGTTGTTCCGCCTGGCACCACTTCTCTTCCGCGACGTCAACCTCCTCCCCCTCCCCCCTCCCCGTTGAGTGCCGACCCCCTCTGCAACATCCCCCTCCCCTCTCTCCTCCCCGATTCCAAGTGACGCGATCACAATGGAAGCCACATTGCCCAAAACCTGAAGTGGGATCACAATCATAAGCACCTTCTTCTCCTCCTGCAAAAACGGCTTCAAATCTGGGAAGCCAAGACATAGTCGCACAGTAAAACAAACACCGCTCAGCATGAAAGATGGAACAATGTCATATGGCTATGTGCTCACATACTCTGTATTTGATACCCAGATTTATAACAAAATTGCTCATCATACTCATCAAACAAACTTTGCTACATCAGAACACTTTGACCAATAATACACTATACTTAAGTTACAGGGCCATACTAAAGTTATTAAACAATCATAAGCCATTAATAAAAGAAAAAATTAATTCCCTCCCCCTCTCTCTCTAACTTCCGCTGTTTCATTGATTACTTTAGGGTCGTTTTTTTGCCTTCATTTATGCCCTCTGGTTTCAAGTGCACTTATTTCTTCGAAATTTTGCCCAAATTCCATCTTTTGAGATGTTCTCTTGCTTGGAATTCAATCAAAGATTAGCCACCAAGATTCAATCTTTAGCATCTAAATTTCATAAATTTGTTGTTCAAGCTTGGATTAAGGGTAAAATGGAAGAAACCCCAAATACCCAAGTGTATTCTCTTTCTTCTTTAGCGTGTCATTACTTGAATTAGGTTCTGGCCCTGTTCTGCTTGGGTGTTGCTGCTAGCACGCGTTTAAACACCGACATTGTGCTGATGGTGGTTCTTCTTGCCACCGGTGTTGTGTTCGGCGGAGCTCCTAGTGGGGGCGTTGATGTTGTTCTTTTGTTGTTTTTGCTACTCCCCTTTTGCTTTCTTGGTGGTGGGGCTTCGAGAGTTGGGAGTTTGGGGATTGGGAAGGAAAAAGGCGAGGGGTTTTGGGGACTGGGGAGAAGGTGGTGGGGGAGTGGTGACGATTAGGGGAGGTGGGTAATGGGGTGGAAGGGAGGGGGTTGAATGGGCTGGGGAGAGGAGGATGAGGGAGCAATGAAGGAAGGAGGGAGGAAAGAGGAGGAAGAAGATAGAAAATAAAATTACGGGTTTTGTTAACTAAAAAAGTCACGTGGAGGCACGTGACTAGTGTTCTTTCGCATTAGCGGGTTGGTAACCTCCTTTAGTAGGGGTGAAAGTTCGTTGTACCGGTTTGGATTAGGGCCTAATCCAATCCGATCCGAACAAAATTTGGATTTTAAGTTTCCAATCCGAATCCAAACCAATTAGAGTTTGAATCCGATCCAATCCAATCCGAATTTTCATACTCTAGATTGGATCCGATCCGAAAATCCGATTTTTTAGAACTCTATTTTTTCGATGAAATAAATTAAGCACAACAGCAGCCTAGCAGATTTAGGAAATGAGGAATTAATGATGTTAAGGTTTTAGGGAAAGGGTTAAAGTGCTACGCCTATTGGGCTATGGACTTGGCATTTAAAAAAAAATCAGTTAAGCACTTAAGCCCAATCCATATACATAATACAAGGCATATTACTATTCAGTTATATTGGATTTTTGGATCCAATTACCCTCAATCCAATCCGATCCGAAAATCCAATTTTTCAAAAAATCTCAATCCGAATCCAATCCGAACACCGTTTGAATCCGATCCGAATTACTAATTCGGATTGGATTGGGTTGGATTTTGGATTTTATCCGAATAACTTTCACCCCTACCTGCTAGGTCCATGCGTGTAAAGTATCCCAAAAAGTTGGGACTGAACAATAAAAAACGAAAGTTGAGACCGTTTTTGTCGGGACGCCCAAAGTTGGGACTGATTAAATCAATTTTTCCTATAATAAATCCATAAATTATTATGCTTTTAATTTTTCATCAGAGTTTAATCATCAATTCTCTCTAACTTAAACCAAAAAAAATATCAGAAGTATTTTTTTGGTGAAGGAAAAATATCAAAGAATTATCATGTGATATATTTTTTTTTATTCTTTTCTACTATCAACATTATGCATAATTCGATACTTCATAAACAAGGGGCTGGGTGAATAGGGAACAATTTCATTACTCGGTTTCCCAACTACATCTATGTATTGTGGAAAAACTTATGTTTGGAAAGATTAGTAACATAGATATTAAAATATAATTAAGCTGGGATTGCCATATCTGAATGAATTTAAGTAGGGAACGACACAACAAGTAGACAATCTAAGAAAAGTCGGCATCATCATGTGAGAGCTGACACGAACTCGAGTATTTTAAGACGATACTAATACATTAAAACTCAAATTGTCATGCCCTGCATGATTAACCGAAATATCTCAATCCATAAGGAAAGAAGACAAATCTATATTCAGGATCAGCACTTGTAAGGCTGAAAAGAGTCCTTCGTTGCTAAAGTATATGTCATTCTTTAATTGTACACATGAAAGTCATAGGTGTGATTTGTACATACTTTCTCCGTTTTAAAATAAATGACTTATCATTATCTCTCTATTCTCCTCAATCCCCGTACTAAGGCCCTACGTTTCATTTAAAACAGAACGGAAGAAGTATGTCTTATTCATCATATGGCTACAACCTACGGAAGCAATGAGAATCACAGGGGTTAATAGCCAAAATTAGTAGCCAAAATGAAATTTCATAAGTTACTCGTACATCGCTACGTACCTCACACAAAAGTAGGTCTAGTAATTGGGCAGTCCGACAAAGGTCAATAGTGGACCGAGGCACGTACATAATGGATCAACTCTTAACGAGCCAAAATGGTGTTAAAACTTTTATAGTGAACAAGGGTCTCAAAGATGCTCTTCTAGGCGTGATTGCACTTTCCCAAAAGTAATATTCCGACCCTACACTTGAGCATAGGTTGCACAAAATCTACTTTCGAGATACAAAGAAGAAAACAACAATGCTCACGCTCACTATGAACAATAATGTCTATGGGAACAAATGTGATGTGGTTTTTGTGATGAAGAATTTCTGATTTTCACAAACTTTGATCTTTGTGTGCTTTGTAATTGAGAAGGCTTTTTCTCCTATCATCCATGAAATGAAAGGATTCTCATATATATAGAGATGCTAAACCATGCCTAGATTTAAGCAGTTACTCGAACAAAATATGAATAACTGCTCAAACAACAAGCAAAACATTAATCGCGACGAAACAACTTTTGCACATCGGGAGCTTGCGCTCCTGTCTGAAGAGTGCGCTTCATGGAGGAGCTTACGCTCCTTATGAAGCGGACGCTGCAAGTCTCCAGAACTCAGTTTCATCAATTTTCCATTATTCGTTTAGCGCGAGCGAGTGCTCTAACATAGATGTGAAGCTCCTCATCGAAGTACCTCTATATACTATGTTGTTTAAGTCATGTCACCTTAACCAAGCAACTTAAACTAACGTAACATGATCAAATCGCACAAATACTCTAAATCTCCAACAAGTGGTCGTGTCGCATACTAGCAAGTCCATATTCAATAACATGTTGATAATGGACAGACCGATCGAGTAAAGAGAGATGGTGAGGAGAATTACAACATGTGTTTTTGGCCTATAGTCTTGACCCTATATTGACTATCACCAATAAAAACCCTGTCCACTAACTAAATGTCCATTTAATTTGACCATATAACCATACGTCCATTCGGCTACCCTACCTACTAACCTGATGAACTCATAAGGCATGCTTAAAGTTGGGTTCAGCACCTCATTTTATCATCCAAGCAATGAAGTTGGGAGGAACTCTCCTCCGGTGCTTAATTCAGTGCAATACATCGGTAGCTCTAGATGTACTATTCAAGTGGGTCAAAAAAAGTTCCTTAAGTGGCAAAAAGATGGGTATTCATAGTGAATTTTGAATTCCCTTGGAGAACAAGAAAGCATCTCATTGGTCCACTTATGTTCTATTCTTAGGCCCATTAGTTCTCAGCCCAAGTACAAGGAGTTGTCCTTGAGCCCCCAATGGATAGTTTCGCAAGGGCCTTGTTGGCCCAACTATTACAGGCCGACAATATTGGGTTCTTCCAAGACACTAGTGGAAAAAACCTTATATGTCACAACACAAAGATCCGGTTTTAACAAAGTCGAATCCATAAATCGTCTATTTTTGGGAGGCAAAACGCGGCAAATTTATTGATCCGGTTCTTTAGTGAACCGGATTAGTTAACAAAAAACTGATCCGGTTCGCATAACCGGACCTGTTAATTTTTCACAATTTCACGCCTCCCTTACAACACACGTGGGCCCAATATCACACCCAACCCATATTGTTATTGCACATTACATCTGGCGTCCTCCCCTTACAACATGCGTGGGCCCAATATCACACCCAGCCCATATTACATCTCGCGTCCTCCCTTAAATCTCGCCCAGACTCCCTCCTGTCTCTCTCTCTCATTAACCCTACCACCCTCTCTCACCAAAGAAACCCTAACCCCTCCACATTTTCACGCCTCTTTCTCTCAACTCTCCCCAGTTCTCTTCTCTCTCCACCACTAGTGGAAAAAAGCCCATCCGATCCGGTCAAAATCGGGCTTATTACCGCTCCGGTTTTGGTCTGGATGGGGTGGGCTAGCAGTGGTTAACAATGATTAACTGATCCGGTCCTAAACCGAATCAATTAATCATTTACCGCTCCGGTTTTGGGTCAAAACCGCAGCGGTTGACCACCCCAAAAACCAAAAAAAAAAAATATTTTTTTTGCATTTTTTCATTATTAATCGATATAAAATCAATAGTATATATCAATACTCATTTTATTAAGCATATTATGCTTAATTGAAGCATAAGCATAAATAATTAGATACATAAAAATATTAACTATAATCTAGCTAAGTCTGCATTGATTGATCCTTTAAACTTGAGATAAACAGAGAGCCTTTCATCTACAACATCTACTGAACATCCAGCAGGAGCAGGAGCAGGAGCAGGAGCAGCATCATTCTCATTCAGAATCTGTGAGCAGTTTAAAGGTAAATAAGATGTCACTAGAAGCAAGATTAGGCATATGAATGAAGATACAGAAGAATGCAAATAGGCTCTCCTATGAACGCAATTCCTACTTATGTAGGGCTACTTTAGATACGAAGTTCCTACTTATGTAAGGCAGTAAAAGAATGAAACTACATATAACTTACTTCTTTGGTCTCCATGACAACCTTCTCTACTACAATAGTCTGTTTGTAATTTGCTTCAACTTTGAGCAATTCCACCTTCCTCTTGCTTATCTTCTCTATTCTTTGGTGGATCTTCTTCGACTCGATAACTCCTATGACCTTTACTTCACTCTTCGCAAAGTTCACATCCACGCTACGGACTCCTGCATGTACATATAGACAACAAACAATTCAAGAAACGCAAACACAGTGATCCTATGGCCTGCATACTTGATCAGTTCTAGTAATCTACATTAGTTGTATTTGATACAGACCCCCATTATGGACAATAATTCATTTTCTGATCTTTGGAACATGACAAAGTGAAATCAAACATGTACCTTGGATCTTCAAAAGGGGACTCTTGATCTTATTAGCACATTCAGGGCAATGCAGGTTAAGCTTATAAAAGGCTGCGGAGACACCTTCCTTCGCAATTTAGTTTCTGCTCTCCGCAGAACAGGATTACTAATGATATTAGTAAATGCAAACACAGTGATCCTATGTATTAATGATACTACAGGAGAAAGGAGAAACTTCTATTGTGTTGTCACCTTTGTTTCGGTGTTGAAACGGTGGCGGACACAGAGATGTCCGTTAATAATTAAGGGGGCGTTCGAGACTGGAAATCTGCAAGGAAGACAAACGTAAACTACCCTCGGGGGGGATGCGAGGAAACCCCCTCCGACGCTCAAGTCAGTATATGTCCGAGAAGGATTTTAGAGAGAGAGAGAGGTAGAGAGAGAAAGTAAAGTTTATAATGTGAGAGGATGTCCCTGCAGAATAGTACCATTTGACTATTTATAGTAATACTATTCATCTGACAGGATGCGTAATCCTTTGACACGTGTACGACTATGATGAGTCGGTCGGAGGGAAGATCCCTTTGTTTTGTCCTTCGGTGTGACCGCGAGCACCATCTCGGCCTGCTTATTAGGAACGGCTTGGATCTTCTTGGTGAGATCGCGTCTTTAGTTGTTCATGTCGGCCACATGAAATGTGTCCGACACCAAACTTGGATGTACCCATACAACTAGCCCCCCGGCATCATTGGGGGGTCGTGGCCAGGCATTGATGTTGCATTGTGGACGTGAGTGAACTTGTGCATGCTGGAAACAATTTTTTTCGTTGCCACGTGTTGCCCTGGGGAGAACTTCGAATTTCGAAAAAGTGTAATCATTACTTTTTCCTAGAATCCCGCCCATTTTTTATTTTTTCTTTAGGGTTCATTTAGGGGTCGACACTTGGCGCGTATCCAGCAGAAGGTAGTTGATGAGTTTTCTAATCCTGGCCGTTGAATTCCGTCTTTACAAAGCCGTTGTTTTTATTTTTCCCATTATTTGTTTACTCTTCATCTTCAACCTTAAACTCTCTGGTTTGCACGGTTTCTTCAAGAACTTCGAACCTCCTTTTTCTTACCAAAATCTTGCCTTTTTGTGACCAAATTTCCTTAAAAGTATTCCAAGTTACTTTTCGTCTTTTATTCTTGAAGAATTTTAACGTTTTCGCCTCTTTTAAGTGCGGGTTTATTCGAGGGTTTTCTTCAAAGCTTTCAACTTTACGGTAAATTTACTTCCTCCGGCGTTGTAGAACTTGAGGATTCTTACGTTCGTGCTTTTGGGACATTTTTCGCTTTCTTTTTGGGAACTAGCGTGATTTTTCGGTCATTTTCAGTCGACCTTTCTCGGGTACCTTTTTCCAACTACTTTTTCCAACTTCTCTTCAATTTGTTCTTTTTTGTTTCTTTCTTTACGTAGAAACATGTCGGACCGCTTCGGATAGTCAAAATACGTTGAGTGATAAGCTAATGTCCGAAAGTGACCCTTCATCTCCCTCTTCCCTTTACGGTGGACATAGTTCGTCTACCTCCCAGTCCTAGGGAAGGAAGAACACGCTTGCTAGTTGACTTGCCCCTTCTGCTGGCGATAGGGATAGAGAACTTAGATCTAAGTTTCTTAACGGCCAGCTCTACTCCGAGCAAGAAAATTTAACTTCCCAATATACGTCGCGAGGATGAGCGGTGATAGGCAAACACTTCGAGAACTAAGACATCAAATTTTAGCTCTAGGACCGTTAGAAATCCTTCCCCCGATGTTGTTCCGGACTTGACGTTCGCCTTTAAGGGAACATGCTTGGTTAGATAACTTAGCGAGATCTTTGGGGTTGTAGTGGCGGATGATTTTTACGATCGCCTTACTCATGGTGTCGGCCCTTCTCATCCACCTGTTATTGATTTAGGTTCAGATAACGATTCTATCGCCACTATGGACGAGGGCCGATGTTGGTCCTTCGACCTCCGGACGTGAACAAATGCCCTATCGGTCCGAAATTGTTGTGGGAGAAAGCTCCAAGCATGGTTCCCGATTCGCGCCTGGCCGATTCCCGACCGGAATGATGTGTTACACTGCGGGATTTGGTTGCTGCGGACTACGGCGGTGGCCCCAAATCGGTGAAAATTTGCTCGTTTTGGCGAGAGCATGCCATAACTAAGGAATATTGTCGAGTTGGGGAAGAATTATACGGCTTCCATTTGAATATAAGTTAGTTGTCCCGGATGAGGGAGCTAAAGTTACTCGGTGTCCGGCGGGGCACATTTTGCATTTATGCCCATCATTTTGAATTTGGGGCTGCGTTTCCCCCTTGGATCTAACTTTAGTGAAGATTGTAAAAGCCTTTAACGTCGCCTTGCCCGATTGACGCCACTAGCCCTTAGAAACATCATAGCCTATATATGGGTGTGCCGTTACTTGGGGTTCCCAGAGACGTTAAATCTTTTAAAGTCGACTTCATTGGCTGCGAAGAAATGGGTCGGCGAGAAAGGGTGGTGGTCTTTAATGTCGGCCAAGAACAAACTTACGGTGCATCCCAAGCTATACGGTTTGAAAGGATGGCGGCCTAACCTTCTTTGGGTGAAGGTCCCAGGACAATTTTCCTCTCAGCCGTCACTTTACCAAACCAGTCACTCGAATGGAGGATGTGTCGTCTTATTTGTCGGTGGACGAGGCGAAAGCTTTTGACTACTTTGGTCCGAGCTTTCCTTTATGGTTGTTGATGGTGAAAAAGTGGAGGAAAGGATTCCCCGCACTTGGCTTCCTAATGCCAAGTATATACTCGGAAATGAGCCCTTGTCGGCTTTATTCCTCTGCTTGGGACCCATCGGAAGGTGTGCTCTTTGACTCATGGTCGGACACGGGACTTTATGTTTATCTTTTTCTCTTTCTTTGAGTTACCATTGTACTTATCTTTCTTTGGTTTACTTTGCAGGTCCTATCGGCATAGATATCGAAGAGTTGGGGTTAGACGAAAACTTGAAACCGATGTCTAAAGCTCCCGAGGACCATGTTTTTTGATTACGACACCATTCACGGCCTCCTTTGGAGGCCTCAGTGGCGCTAATCGCGGTCGTGGTGGGCCGCAATCCCGGTAGGGTCGGTGTTCGTCGTGCTTGGGCGGACACCGGGCGTGCTCCGGTCGAAGCGTCGGTCGTGGGGACCGGGAATCTCCTCGTCCTGTCGTTCACGTGCCTGTCCGCCGTGGCGAGGTAACGTGTTTGTGGGTCGAGGCGGCCTCGTGAGGTCTCGGATCACGAAAGTCCTAGCAAAGGTAAGCTTTGGGCTAGCCGCTGCTTCCGAGACTCGGCGGCTAGGGCCCGTCCTTAATGTTACGGATAGCAGGTCCTGTCCGGAATCTGCTACCACTAGGGTTTCTCCTCCGAATGCTTGCCCTTGACGAGCATTGGGACGGCATTTGGGGTCCGGCTCTTCCATGCGTCGAGAAAATCTATGACATTCTCGGCTCCCGGGTTTCTGACAAACCTTGGGCGGGAATCTTTTCTCGGATTCATGAATGGGTAGAGCAAAAAGAGGTGATCTTTGGCTAATGCGATGAAGGTTGCCTTTTCTCGTCCGCCTTCTCGGGGAAAGATCTACCAACCCAATTGGGACGTGAGGGAAGATGAGTCCCTCTATGCCGAGCATCCCGGCCAACGGTGGTACTACGGGTTATCGTTTGCTTAAAGGGCTTCATTGCCGATTGTGCTGCCGCGAGACAAGTTGGTGGCGCCAGCAGCTCAACTTGCCCATGATATGGCAGTGGTAAATTTTTTTTAATTTTTTTTTTTTTTTAAATATCTTGATTTTTTGATGCGGACCCAACAACTCCGCCATTGGGCGATTGAAGCGGTATCTCCATTATCAAGCCTTGTCCGATAACCAGAGAAATCTCTAGGTGATCTTCGTTGAGCTTGATCTTGTCAGTCTCGTCTGAACCCTTCGGGATTTGGATGCGAAAGGCGTCAAGAGCCGTGATTGATGTGGAGTTGATCGATTTACGCACCAAAGCGCCCAAGTTGGAGGCGCGAGAAGAGGTCATTGAGTTGGAGGCGGCTTTAGATCTTTGTCAAGGTCGAGATGGTTCTGCTGTTGTGGAAAAAGCCAAGTACGATGCCGAACAAACGGTGTGACGGAATTCAGAAGCTCTGAGGAGTTCATAGGTCATTTGGGGGAGAGGTACGATGGTGGATGGGTGGCTGCGAAGAGATGTGTTTGCCATACCCATCCGTCCTTTGACTGGGAGCGGATTGAGGTTGCTTTCTCAGAAGGCGTTCACATGCCCTGAAGGCGAGCCTTTTATCTGTGAGGAGGATGTAATTGCCAACGTCCTTCCTACCGTCCCGGAAGTGGAAGCGACTCTTCCCTGATGTCTTTGGCGGTCATCTCTAGGCTCTTCTGTTGCCTCTAATAGTTATTAATAATTTTTTTTTTATTTTGAATTTTGTTAATCAAGTTTGAATTCGGCCCATAGTGGCGTGTAAACTGAATATGCTTTGAATTATAATTACTGTTATCAATCTTTGATGGCTTTTAGATGGCTGCCTTCGTTTTTGCTTGTAGTTGGCCGCCATGCCAGTAATTAGTAATGAAGCTTCATTTTTGCATAAATTCTCCTCTCGTTTTGCTTTTGTTTACAATCTTGACAACTTATTGGTAACGTGTCAGGTCACGGGCATCGATGTCCTTTACAAAGAATCAAACGTTTATTTGGACTTGATGCCTGTTATATGGCCGTTTTTAAGCCTGACCTGTTATGTGGCCGTATAAGGGCTTTGCACTGTTATATGGCCGTTTTTCACTTGACTGTCATGTGGTCATTTTTATGCTTGACTGTTATATGGTCGTTTTGGTACTTGACCTGTTATATGGTCGTTTTATTTTTGCTTGACCTGTTATATGGCCGTTAGAAATGCCTATAGCGTATCATTTAGTTGCATTGTATATATCCAATCATAAAAGACAACCGCTCAGAACGCTAACGGTCATTAAATTATTCAAACAAGAGAAGAGTGGCTCTAAGCCCATTACATAAGATATCTAAACATAGTATTTCTTTAAAACACTTGCATTCCAGCAGTTCTTAAGTTCAATGCCATCCATTGTTCTAAGCGCAAAGCGGGGACCAATTTCTTTAGCTATACGATATGGTCCTTCCCGGTTAGGCGTTAATTTTCCCTCGTATGAGCTATCCCGTGGGTGGCTAGTTCTTCGCGATACTAGGTCTCCCGAGTGCTAGCGGCCTTTCTAGAACTCTTTTGTTGTAGGCCTTCTCGATGCGATCCTTGTATCTTTGCTGACTTTGAGTTACGCTACTAGCCTTGTCTCTGCGAGAAAGTCTAGATTCTCTCTTAGGGCACGATCATTGTTTTCTAGATCCTTGTGCTTGATCCGGTAGGGACGGTAAACCAACTTCTCTTGGCAAAACCGCTTCAGTCCCAAAGGCTAGCTTGAATGGGCTCTCTCCTGTTGCCTCTTTTTGGTTGTCTGTTGGCCCACAACACTCTTTGGGACCATATCGGCCCGGGCCCCTTTGAACTCATCCAACTTCTTCTTGAGAGGCCGCTAGAATGCGCTTGTTCGCGGCCTCGGCTTGCCCATTGCTTTGCGGGTGACATTCTGCTGAAAATGCAAACTTTACTCGAATTCGGACGGGAAATTCTTGATTGGTCGACAATCAAATTGCGCACCGTGATCAAAGACTATTGCGGTAGTAAACCGAACCTTGTCATTATGTTTTGCCAAATGAACTTTTTGACTGGTTTGACTTTATCTTTCTTTGTCGGTTACGCTTCGATCCATTTTGTAAAGTAGTCGATACCAACAATCAGAATTTTCGGCCGCCGGTGGCCGTTGCAAATGGTCCAAGGATATCCGGACCCCACTTCGCAAATGGTATCGGACACGGCATAGGTTGAAGGTCATTCGCGGGCCTATTGATAATGGGAGGCGAACTTTTGGCACTTGTCACATTTTTTGACATAATTTTGTGCGTCCGCGACATGCTCGGCTAGTAATACCCCGCTCTCGGGGCTTTCAATGCCAACGTTTTTCCTCCAATGTGATTCCCACGAGATCCCTTCATGTATCTCCTCCGATATCTTCTTGGGACTCCCATGCCGTTGCACATTTCGGTAGTGGTAGGCTAAAGGATTTCTTGTAAAGCTCGTTACGGTAGATGATGTACGAGACTAGCTTGCGCTTCAATTTCCTGGCTTCCATAGCATTTGAAGGGAGTGAGCACGTAAGCTTGTAAGTCACTAATTCTTGAACCATTCACCTTGTTGACTAATGGTATTCACGAGTCACAATTTTTTTCGTTGATGCTTTTTTCTTTCAAGACTTCCACCATAACGGATCTTTCGATGTTCGAGTGTCGGAGCTTGCCAGTTTGGAGAGTGCGTCCGCTTTGGTATTATCGGCCCTAGGAATGGCTTGAACTTCAAAGTGAGCCAGTGGGCTATCAATTCCGGGCCTTCTCTACATACTTTTGCATATTAGCTTCTCGGACCTCGAAACTCTCCTTTTAAGCGGCCATTAACAAGTTGCGAATCCGTTTTCGAGAGATACACTCTTTGCCCCAGCGACTATGCACATCCTTAAACCGGCGGTGCGGCCTCGTATTACGCTTCATTGTTTGAAGCTAGGAAAGGTGAACTTGATGGCGTATTCGAAACGTTTCCTTCTGGGCTAGTCATTACGATGCCGGCCCTGAACCACTCACTGCTTGATGAGCCATCTACTTCCAACATCCAAGTACTCTGTTCGACTTGCTCTTCCTCTTCGTAAGATGCCTCCACGATAAAATGCGCTAACGCTTGGGCTTTTATCGCGGTCCTAGGTTTGTCTTGGATGTCGTACTCGGACAACTCATTGCCCACTTCAAAAGCGCCCGAACTATCCATCCTTTGTAATGCTTTCTCCGGGGGTGATTAGTTAAGACTTGAATGGGATGACAATCGAAATACGACCTAAGTTTTACGAAAGAACTATCACGGCCCAAAGCCATCTTCTCGACCAATTGATAGTGGCTTTTACGGGCCATTCAAGATATGGGTGACAAAATATACCGGCCGTTGCTTCTTTTCCTTCTCCACCAACAAAAAACGGCGCGACGGTTCTTTGGTGAGGCCGAGATATACAATTGTAGTGTATCTCCCGTCTCGGGTAGGGTGATAGTGGGCAAGGTTTTCAAATGCTCCTTGGCCCAATGATAAGCTTTGCTCTTCGCCCCATTCGAACTTTTTGTTTCCTCTTAGCAATGCGAAAAGGGTATGGCTTTATCGGTCGACTTTGAGATGAAACGGGTTAATACGGCCATCCATCCGGTTAACCTTTGAATGTCTTTAACACTCTTTGGCTCCAGCGGATCCATAATAGCACGCACTTTGTCGGATTGGCATCAATCCCTCTCTTCTTGACCATAAACCCTAGAAATTTTCCTGCTCTCACCCCAAATACGCATTTCTTTGGGTTGAGTTTCATCTTGTACCTTCTCGGAGTGCTTGAAAGTTTCTCTCGAGTCCTCGATATGCTCGCGGTCGATTTGCTTTTGACGATTGAATCGTCTACATAAACTTCGATGTTTCTTCCCTACGGTCGCGAACACTTTATCGACCAATTTTTGATATGTGGCTCCCGCATTCCTCGAGCCAAAAGGCATTGCTTTATAGTTGAACACTCCACATACGTGATGAAAGCGGCTTTCTTCTGTCGGCCTCGAGGAGGCGATACGGTGATATCCTGAAACGCGTCCATAAAACTTAACAATGCATGGCCGCTAGTAGAATCTACCAGTTGATCTATCCTTGGCAAAGGATAGCAATCTTTGGACACGCTCTATTAAGATCCGTGAAATCGACACACATCGCCATTGGCCATTCGCTTTTTTCACCATAACGACATTTGCTAGCCACTCACGGGTAATCACGGACTTCAATAAAGTCGGTCGCTAATAATTTATTGACTTCTTCTCGCGACGGCCTTGTTCTTTTCTATTGAAAAATTCCTTTTCTTCCTTGATTGGGCGGCGAACGAGATGTCGACATTCGGACGATGGACCATCACGGTAGGGTCTATTCCGGCATCTCATCCGCCGAGAACGCGAATACATCGGCGTTTTCTCGAAGGAGAGTCACCGGGTTGATCCGACCTGCTGGATCCATGTCAGATTCCGACGGCCACGGTCCTCTCGGATCATCCGCCAACATTTCTAACTTGGACTCTCCATCGGGCTTGGGCCTTGGCAAATCTTAAGGCGAGATTCTAGCTCCTCCATGGTTACATCCATAGCATTTTCATTCTTTTTCTCGGATTGCTCTTACGCCACGGCCTTTTTCTTAGCTCTCTTTTCCTTCCTTGATGGCGGACATGATTCTTCAACGGGAACCCTTCTTACCAATTTGTTTGAGCCGGTTAAATAACATGACTTTCTTTGTTTCTTGATTTCCTCTTATCCTTCTTTGTCGTACCGGAATTGGATACATACAACATAGTTAAGTGATAAGTAGATACCACTCCCTGAACATCGTGGATTAGCGGTCTTCCTATTATTGCATTATATGCTCCCGGAACATCTACTACCATGAATTCAGCCATCACATCTCTGGCTTCACTTGTTCTGCTGACCACGTTGGTAACTTTATAATTCCTTCGGTATTGCGGATGCTCCGGTGAATCCGATCCTTTGGGTATCGGGCGGTTGTAAGTGCTCCCGGCCGATCATTAACTTCTCGAAAGTAGATAGGAATAAAATATTAGCGGAACTTCCTCCATCCACCAAAATTCTATGAATCAAGCGGTTTGCAACTTTCAAGGTGACCACCGGTGGGTCGTCATGAGGATATACCACATGCTTTGCATCTTCTAACGAGAATGACATGGCCGGCATGGTGGTGGCTTTCTCCGTGGCAACTCTCATTAAAGTTTACGATGCGGGAATTCCTTGAGACTAGCTTTCCCCCCACGACACTTCGCCATGGATTGGGCCGCCACTGATCACGTGTATTTCACCTATCCGAGATTGAACATTATGATCTCTAGCTTTCACTAAATCACCTTCATTGGTCTGAGCTTTATACTGAGTGAAATATCCTCTGCGGATAAGGTCTTCTAGATTATCCTTCAAGTGGCGGCAGTCTTCAGTTATATGGCCGTGATCTCCGTGAAAATCACACCACTTAGTCTTATCACGGTTCTTGTAAAACATCTTTCTTGGTCTCTGCCATTTGTCACTTTCTTTGTTCATGGTGAATATTTGTGCCCGGGAAGTAGTGAGTTGGGTGTACGCGTCAAATCTATCTTTGCGTTCACTTTTTTCCCGACCATCTCGTTCTCGGTCATTTCCTTTTTTGACCATATTGGATTCTTTTCTTTCATCCCGGCCACGATCAGCTTCGCGACCCTTATCCTTCCGTGATTTATCCTCTTTCTTCTTATCGGATTCACGATGTTGGCTGCTAGCTGCCTTGTCGAATTCTTCTCCTCTTATGAAGTCATTTGCTTTGCCCAGCACTGGCCCTAATGACGTGAAAGTCTTTCGGCCCAAATAACTTCTGAATGCAGATCCTTCTCTCAGTCCAGTCATCAGTGCTAGAAGCGCCACATCTGTTGTAATCTAGGAATGGACCACAACTTCAACGTTGAAGCGTCCAATATAGTCACGAAGGGATTCAGTCTCTCCTTGCTTTATCGACAACGGTTCGCGGTAGTGCGCTCACGGCGCCTATTACTTACGAAATGAGTCCGAACATGGACGAAAGGCGAGAAAAAGCTGGATACGTTACCGAGGTTTAAGACTCTTGAACCAAGTCTGAGCGATGCCAGTGAGAGTGGACGGGAATACCTTGCACCAGATTGCATCTATTTGCGTGTACAAGTACATGTGTCCTTCGTACGTCGCGATATGGTCGTCAGGGTCTGAACTACCATCGTACTTGCATGATGGCATTTTGATTCTTGGCATCGGGTGGTTTAAAATCTCTGGCATGAATGGAGAGAGTTTGGGCTTGATCAACAAGTGTCCTGTCAGAATAGTTACTAGCACCATGGGTCTTTGTATTCTCGATTACGGCGACTTTGGTTCTCGTCCTGCGAATAATCAAGCTCTTAGTTTCCATCAACGTCTCTTCATACTCGGGATCCTCTAGTTGTCTTTCCAAGTTGTCGGCCCTCTTGAGTGAAAGAACGCATTCTTCTTACTGGCGTACCATCAGCATTTCTTCCCCCTAATGGCGGCAATCGTTTACGGGGTGCTCTAGCATAGGTTGAGGTGTGCCTGCTAGCATCTGGATGAAGGATGCCACCGTCTTCAACTGTTCCGGAGAGAATTGACTCAGCTGAGCCAGATTGATTGGAACTCCATTTGGATTCACCTGAGATACATTGTTCTCAGGAGTTTGCTGCTCATTGTTGTTCTCGGGCACTTTTGTATTGAACTGAGGTACACCCAATGGTCCGGTAATAGCTGGCTGAGTAGATCCCTGCCCGATCTCAAACCCTAGTGGACCACGACTTGCATTGCTTGTCTTATCCATGACTGCTTCACAAAGATGGGAGGCCCCTCCTTCTAGCGCCAAGTTGTTTCGGTGTTGAAACGGTGGCGGACACAGAGATGTCCGTTAATAATTAAGGGGGCGTCCGAGACTGGAAATCTGCAAGGAAGACAAACGTAAACTACCCTCGGGGGGATGCGAGGAAACCCCCTCCGAGCGCTCAAGTCGTATATGTCAGGGAAGGATTTTAGAGAGAGAGAGGTAGAGAGAGAAAGTAAAGTTTATAATGTGAGAGGATGTCCCTGCAGAATAGTACCATTTGGCTATTTATAGTAGTACTATTCATCTGACAGGATGCGTAATCCTTTGACACGTGTACGACTATGATGAGTCTGACTGGAGGGAAGATCCCTTTGTTTTGTCCTTCAGTGTGGCCGCGAGCACCATCTCGGCCTGCTTAATAGGAACGGCTTGGATCTTCTTGGTGAGATCGCGTCTTTAGTTGTTCATGTCGGCCACATGAAATGTGTCCGACACCAAACTTGGATGTACCCATACAACCTTGGTAAAAAAATACCAAAAGTGTTGGCAATTTTGGGGGAAGGGTAGGTAGGAATTTTGGGGCAAGCAGCATCTTCTACTTTCCAGCAGACACGAGACCAAGTCAAAAGATTTTGCCGGACACCCATGCTCCATGCAATTATATGGAGATTCCTTTAGTTAAACAATGGGCTGAAATCGCTTGTTTGAAATTCAAACTAGAAGTCAACCCCTTAGATTGTAGAGGAACATTCCTCCAACCATCCTCAATGCAAAATATTTCCAAGAGAACATCAAGATAGGAGAGGCAGCAACACAAAGACCGACAATATTATACTTAAAATGACTAGCAAGCTTATTCAAAACATGGCACTAACATTAAAATTAAGCAAAGACGGCTTCCGCGAAGAGAAATAGAATGATTTATATGCCACAATACCAAAAAGGGAGATGAGACTTGGGAATTGGGAAACATCAAATGAATTCAAATTTATTAGCAAATAAAATCACCTTAGATTAGAATCGACTACTCAAAGCTTTAGAGCGTTTCATTTGTTGGATTATGCTCCAAAATTAGTCAAATAGTTTTTCCTAATAGTTAGGATTAGTTGCTAATAATTAGTTAGTGGGTTAACAAGTAGTGGTCTAGATAATGGTCTAGTTAGTGGGATAGCAAGTAGTGGGCTACATAGTGGACATGTTATTAGTAGTGCTTTGTATGTCTATTTAAAGGTTGTTTTGTTTATTCATTATGTCAGTATGAAAAATATATAAAAAATATAGTCTTTCAATTCTCTCTAAGTTTCTCCTCTAAAAATTCTACATGGTATCAAGAGCATCAGGTTAGATCCAAAAAAAAAAAAAAAAAAAGGTAGAGAGAAATGAAGAAGAAGAAAAAAAAGGAGAGAAAGAGAGAGATAAAAAAAAAGTTAGGATAGAAAAAAAATGTGTTTTATGTGTTTAACCATGGCAAGTAATGGTTTTACTTAGATGTGTTGATGGGTTCCCTTTTAGCCCATGAACATGGATTTTAATCTTGTGAAAAAGAGGGCAAAAATTGTTTGAGGTAAAGATCAAGTCACCTTTACGAATGTGGAAGTCAGATAAGCAGCAGTCTGATAGTGTGGAAGTCGTACTCAACGCAAAGACGGTTTCCGAAGTTGTAGTAGTGAACGTAGTCAATTTGCAAGACAACGTCAAAATGAGTTTATGGAGAGAAGTGCTCCATTGAGTGAAGGTTGGTGATAATGTGCATCAACAAATTAAAATATGGTGTTGGTGATAATGTGCATCAACAAAAGATGGTGTTGGTGAGAAGTGCATCAACAAATGTTTGGTGATGAGAAGTGCATCACATTAGGAAGAGAAGTGCTTCCATGTTAATGGAGAGAAGTGCTCCATGAAGATAAAAAAATAAAGGTCCATCATGCGGGAAGAATTACCAAGAATCAAGATTGTGACATAATGTTTAATGTTGGCTCCTACAAATTTTGGAGCAAGGGGGTGTGTTGGATTATGTTCCAAAATTAATCAAATAGTTTTCCTAATAGTTAGGATTAGTTGCTAATAATTAGTTAGTGGGTTAACAAGTAGTGGTCTAGATAATGGTCTAGTTAGTGGGATAGCAAGTAGTGGGGTACCTAGTGGACATGTTATTAGTAGTGCTTTGTATGTCTATTTAAAGGTTGTTTTGTTTATTCATTATGTCAGTATGAAAAATATATAAAAAATGTAGTCTTTCAATTTTCTCTAAGTTTCTCCTCTAAAAATTCTACATCAACTCACAAGAAAAATGTTTGGTTTCATATTAACAATATCAACAATATCAGCTGAAGTATAGACCCTAAGAAATTCAAATTTACATTAACTAGAGAAGTTGAGAATATGGTCAAATACTTCCCCGATAATTAACACCTTCACTCAACATGAAGGTGCAACACTAAGGCCCGTATGGTGTGAGAGTAATGTCTGGTTTCATATTAACCTTAATAAAATATACCCAAAACCAATAACAACATACTAAACAACAACCTAGCCAATGAAAATCCCATCTTGCAACCAAAGCATACACAAACAATTATATGATAGATAAAGCTGAAATCTTTAAAGCTACACAAAATTTCAAGGAGCAATTAGGACACTCATTCATAAACATTCATAAAAATCAAACCACATATACCATAACAATTGCATATCCTCCTAACAATTCCCAACTAAAAAAGCCAAAATCACCTTTTTTTTAAAGAATCTAATGCCTCAAATAACAACTACATACACACACTCTACCAAAGAGAGGCAATATAAATATACTAAATTAACTTCTCCATACCCTGAAAACATAGCAACAGCTCTCCAACACCTTAGCTTCACTCCCTCCACCCATCTTACCCTACTTCTTCCCATCACCACCACCCAACCACCCACCAAAAAACTCGGAACTAGCAACACCATGATTCACCTCCTCAGACCCACCACATCAATTAAATCAGCAAACCCTAAATCGAAACCCAACATAAATCAAACAGAATCAAAAATTAAACAGAAAATTAGAGAGAAAATGATGGATCCGAAAAAGGGCACATGTCAACTGAATGTAGATGTAAAACAAGTTCGTAATCGGTAGCATCAGAAAAGAAACAAAAACAAACCCTTATATGCGCCAATCGCTGCAACATAGGAAACTCTTCAAGTAATCGTCCTTTACTTCGACGAATCTAAGCATTCAACTAATCCAACACCAACATCTTCATATTTCATCCAACTCAAATTTCAGAAATTAACAATGGTATGCATTATAGCTTTGCAAATACGGGAGAGGAGAATAGAAAAATGAGAGAGAGAAGGGAGTAGTACCAACAAGGGTGGCTCGGTGGCGGCACCACCGCCGGCGACGAGCTACCACATAAACGCAAAGGAGGGAGAAAGAACGGCGGCGGCGCGAGAAACGACTGCACCCAACACCACCACCACCACGAAGAGAGGGGAGAGGAGAACGGCGCGACGGCGCTGTAACCACCAACATGAGCGAGAGGAGGGAGAAGCACGGGAATAGCAGCACTGGCACCAGCAGGGGGAGGGAAGCTCCGGCGAGCTTCGGCAATCGCCGGCGAGGCGACAGCGCACCGGTGAGCGAGAGAGAGACAGAGAGATCTCACGGGGAAGAGAGATAGAGAGAATTTTGATTTTGGGGTTTGGGGTTTTTTCACGGGAGAGAAGAAATGAGAATTGAAGCGAGCTAGGGAAAACGCGGGATACACAAAATGAAATTGGGCTACATTTACCGCTGCGGGTAAGAGAACCGAAGCGGTTAACGAAAACCGGATCGGTTTTCTATTAGCCGATCCGGTTCTCTAAGAACCGCGGCGGTTTGTGTTGCCCAATTTCCCACCTAAAATTTCGAGGATTTACCGATTTGGTTCTCTTAGGGACCGAGAGGTTGTGTTGTGACATATAGCATTTTTTCCACTAGTACACCTCAATTCAATTTGATTGAACAAACCAAATTGGCACTCAAAATTACTCTTGAAAGGGAATACCACTCCCGTTGGCGGCTAACACACCGCGGGACCACGGTGGCGCGCGATCAAAACGAAGAGAGTAAACGAGTGCGGCGGGACCCACCTAAAGAGAGAGAAAGAGAACGTCGGTCGACGGATGCGATGAGCGCAAAACGAGAACCGGTGATGTGGTTGCCGGTGACTTCTTGCTTTGTAGTTGAAAATGTGAAGTGAAAACTTTGGAGAGAGAAAAAAAGATGAAAAGATCTAGCGGTTCTCTTTTCTTAATTTCTTCTCAATTTCTAGTAAATTTTCTCTTTCCCCAATTTTCTAATAATCTATGATTTTAATTGAATTTTTGTTTTCATTTTTCATTTAAGTTATTGTCGGGTTTTAAATTAGTCGAAGGTAAACAATCATCGTCAATTGGGAAGGAGAAAGACGGGTCAATTGGGTTTTCGCTGCCACCATAGTTCATCTTCGTCGCCGTCTTCATCTTCATCCTCAATTTTGCTCTTTGTGATGTCCTTCAACCACCGCTCAACACTAAAATCGAAGTCCATTCTCCCGATTTGGTAATGTCGGTTTTTTTGTAATTAGGATTTCGTCTTTTATAAATTGTTTGTAATTAGGATTTTTTTTATAATTACGGTTTCGTTTTTTACAATTAGTTTGTAAATAGAGTTTCGTTTTTATTTTCATTTTTTATAATTAGTTTGTAATTAGGGTTTTGTACATTTTTTTAGTGTTTAATTGACACTAAGTCTGGTTGCTCAGCTTCAAATTTTGGAGGCTTGTCTGTTTTATCATTTTTTTGTAACTTTTAGTTTAGTTGCGACTTTGTGCTGGTTTGTTGAAGGTTATATTTAATTTCAAAGTTATTTTAGTTGCGAATTTTTTTCAATATTTTTGGATTCGGATGATAATTGCCGACCTCCCTAGGTTATTTATCTCCTGTATATCTCTACTAGTATAATTCAATATTATATTTGCCCTTTGTAACTTTTAGCTTCAATCACTTTTTTTCGAATTTGTTTAGTTGCTAGACTCTTTGCGAGTCTGCGAGCTGGACCCGCTTTTTTTAATTCACATCCAACCTCAACTGATGCGGTTTTTGGTGAAACCGGATCAGTTTATTGTCAACTAATCCGGTTTTCACCTAAAAACCGGATCAATTTACTTTACAAATAAAAACCGGATCTGAGCAGTTGACTTTAGTCAAGCCAGCTTTCCAACCGCTCCGGACCAAAAACCGGATCGGTAAGGTCTATTTTGGCGGAGCGGTTGAACTTTTTTCCACTAGTGAGAACACCAAGTAACATAAGTAGCATGTCTTCTCTTCATGTTAATGGCGACTTTGTTGATTGACCGATTACGGGACTTAGGTAATATCCATACCAAAAGTCAGCTGCCGAGCCATCAACGCTCCGGACCAAAAACCGGATCGGTAAGACCTATTTTGGCGGAGCGGTTGAACTTTTTTCCACTAGTGAGAACACCAAGTAACATAAGTAGCATGTCTTCTCTTCATGTTAATGACGACTTTGTTGATTGACCGTTACGGGACTTAGGTAATATCCATACCATATGTATTATAAAGTTCACCTAATAACAAATATTTTAGAGTTTTGAGCGCTCACGAATATTCTTTCTAAAGAGATGGGTAGCACATACTATGTAAAGTATAATGATTCGTGGTACACGACTATGAGTGGATCAAATCGAATCAAGTAATATAGTTGATTTATATCTATACCCATTAAAAAGCCACAAACATGGCTACTATTCTTAGGAACAGTAATTTGACGGTTTTGCCCTTCACACTTCACATAACCCCATTCATGCCGTTCCTTTGCCACGTACTCTCTGTTGGGGCCAAGTTGTTGCCTCTGTTGGACGTGTGAACCGGAATTGGCGGCAATTCCAAACTACTGTTCCCCCTTACCTGCATCACCTTCCATTTCTCCCAAACAGGTCTACAGTCGCTCCTTCTACTTGCGAGGTTTCTTAACCCTAATTTAATCAAACTGTTTTCTCACAAAATTGGGTACTCAAGCGCGCGATTAGGGAGGACACAATGGATGGTCACGGTAAATTGCGGCGGCGAGCGTTTGGGACGCGCGGATTACGGCATTCCGTCTTTGGTTTTCAATGGCGTGTCCTTGCATTTGTGGTAGCTATAGTGCTTGCCTAATTGAAGTTGTTTTTCTTGTTTACTAATTAGTGATTATGCATTACCATCTCCCTCGATATTTTTGCAATTCTTGTAGCTATAGTTCTTGCTGTTGTAGCTTTTTTTTTGCTTGGCTACTAAGTAGTTATCATGAATAACCATTTGCCTTAATTAATGCTAATTTCCCCCCTTATTTGATATTCGACCATTTACATCCCTAAAATGACTATTTATGCTTGTACGACTTCATGCTTTATTTTCTTTCCTATTTTATAATCCTCACATTCCTGGGCAAGTTGGTGTCCAGTCCATTGTGTTCAAGTACTACTCTTTGTTTGCTGTTCCCCTCCTCCTCTCCTCTGTGAAAGAAAGTCCCACATAGGTTTTGAATTTACTGTGGATATTCCTTATACTTCCTGCAGATTGTGGCTCATAGCCACCCTACCATGATGTCTTATTATTATGGTCTTATATTATAATTCTCACCTCACAACCCTTGTTACCCTACTAAAATCCTCAAACGTTTGTGCTTGACTGTATAGAACCCTGGTTCTTATGCTATTTTGTTCACCTTCTTCATCTATTTTTGCTCTAAAAAATCCGGAATTTCATAAGGTAGGGTGCTTACATTCTTTTACAAATGTTTCTTTGCTTCTCTTCTTTTTCTTTCTATTCAGAAAATCTGTTCTACTGCATTAATTAAATAAATAGATGTGGTATAATATATAGCCAATATTTCATGGTTACATTGATGTACTTGCTAAATGTGGTGAAAATTAAATGTTAATGCTACAAAAAAAGATTAAGTGCTTGAGTGTAAACACTTTTATTGACATGAAAACCATTTGATTTTGATCTTTCCTTATAGCTTCTCTTGGTTATCTTCCTAGCAAATGTGTTCTGCTATATTTTACAAATAGTTCTTTACATATCTTCCATGGATCGGTACAAAAAGGCTTAAGATGCAAAGCTTTCCCTTGTGCCCTTGTTTGCAGATTCAAAGTAAAGCGCTTAAAGTGTTTGTTGCTTGATCTCGGGCATCCTGTAAAAGAGAATGTAATGGTTGGTATTTATGTCATCTTCATAAAAAGAATCTTATGGTTGGATTGCATAACTTTATGAGAGAATATAGATCTGCCATTATGGGATGTTCGAGAGTACATATTGCTTTTTTGTCTCATATAACATGCATCGGACAAGTTATTGTTTATGTTCCTTTGACTTTTGTTGTTCCATTTGTTCTATTATCTTTGCTTTACTCCCACATTTCTAGCCTTTAGTGCATTTAGTTCCCGATATGAAATCTGCTCTAAAAGAATATCACCTTTTCGTTTTTTTTACTTGTTTTGTTTAAAAGCTTGTCCAATTAGTTCTATACGAAGATATATCCTAGGTGCTATGCATGCTACTTTAAATGCTTAGATCTGCACAACTTCTAAAGCCATAGATCTATGCTTCTACTTGAAAAAATTGACAACCAAAGGAATAATTAGGTCAGGGTTTCACTGTATTTATACAGTAAGTATTGATTAACTACTATATTAGTATGTACTAAGCATTGTTATTGTTGTTCACTAACTCTCGTTAGTATAAAAACTTAACATGTTAAATATACATGCATGTCACAAATACTATGCATATATAAGGGGGAAAGGACATGGGTTGGTTGCTTGAACCATAGTTAATGATCATATTCATTACCATGGCAAATCCGATAGATATTGACTGCTTTATTTGAGTGGGGGTTAATTCCTACTATCTAGGCCGCCCTTGCTTGCATCCTTAAACAAAAAAAAAACTCATGTTCAAATGAGTTCCCCTTTTTTGCGTAAGTAGGAAGATGGGATCCTACTATGCATTGCCTTATAGTGTTCCCCAGCAAAGTGTAATGACAAACGCTACCCTGACTAACTATCATTTTATATTACTTTGGCCCCCCATCCTACAAATATTCATCCATATTGCTAGAATCAATCGTCAGAACAATGGTTCTTAGAAACATATATCTTATTTGCCTTGCAAATCCAAATGTATTACCCGCATCTCGTTGGTTTGCCGTCTTTGTTTTGTTCTTTGTCTTTACATCACATGTTATTAGCTTAGCAATCATTTTATTGTCTCTTATTTTAGGCTGCCCTCGTTGTATGCTTGTAAAGGGAAGTTATTCTTTTGTTTCCCTCTACTTACACCTTTTTTTTACTAAACAATCTTGAAGCTCGCAGCGTTACGGGTTATGGATCAAGTTGCTACACAAGTACTCATTCCCTTCCACCCTTTCTTGGAACGAATAACCACTTTGCTCCGAATTTTCTGAACCGGTCTATCGGTTTTTAGATGCTTCTAAAAATAATGTGTGCGTATCTGTTAAGGCAGTTGTGGGCCGGTGCCTACACTTATGTCGGTGGGGAGAATGATCGGGTGGAAGGGTCATGCGAAAAGGCAGCCGAAAAAGCCGTACGCGACGATGAAAAAAATATGACGTGTACGTGGAAGATGTTACGTCTATTAGGACATGTATGTTCAGGGTATTTGTCTTTGCCTTGTACGGCCTCAAGCGGGAAGAATTAGCACGTATTGAAAAAGGCCTACCAAAGGTGCCTTTGCATGAATCATTGTCTAACTTAAAACCCTCTCATATTTGCTTACATCCCTGTGTTTAGTCCATTCATTTTTTTGACATAACAATATACGATGGTCCATCTTTTGTCCCTCTGTTTTAGGTTGCGACACACTCACATTTGAATTGCCTCATGGAATGCTGACCGTCCAGAGGTTAGACCCGGCGAAGTGTATCCTACTGCGTAAATGTTCTTGTTGTACAGCGATTTAAGTTCAAAGGTATGCACTTTGTTCCTTGAGTTGGGCCTTCTTGCTTACAAGAAAAGTTTGGTTGACGTCAAATAGGTTTGTCATAAAGTGGGGGGTGGAATTGTCTTTGGTTTTCCTTTTTCATAAGGAATAGACCAACACGGGTTACTTTTAATGGGGAAATGACATGAAACACCTCACATGTAAACTCAACGACACTAACCACATTCTTTTTTTGGTCAAGGCTAATTGTCTACATTTTTTCTCTCTTAACTCTAGGTGTTGTGTGTTTACACTATTAAAAGAGGGTATAGTTTTTAAAACTTTTAAACATATGGAATTGTACGGTTAAATGCTTATTTTACGTGTTTTGCGGGTGCTCATAATGAAAATTGTGAACCATCCCAAAATTCAATCTTAGATAGATGTTATTCTTGTTTTTGGGTGTTGATTTTCGATTACATTTTTACTTGCTACATGCCTTTACAACCACTCCGGCAAGATTGATTAACGCCAACAACAACGGAGTTGCCTAATACTCGAGACCAATCATGCGGACAAACGAGAAACCCATTTGCACATTGACCATTAATAGACACTTCTTTGCTCCTTTCGGGAATCGGGTAATTTAGGGGTGCATTTAGCACTTGTGCAAGTTTTCAATTTGCGCAAGTACACTTGACTAATATTTTATATTAATGGATTTAAGTACAATCAATTATTCCACTTTGTGGGGTTTGTATGCCGGATGGTACGTGGTCATAGTGTCGGTTTTACTTATTAAATATACGTCACTTATTATCATTCACTTTATGTGCTCTTGACAATTCCCGATCCGGTTTTAAAACGAGATATGGCTTAATTTATTATCGGGCCGCCTCCATAACACGATACCTATTATTGAAAAAAAATTGACATACAAAACGTTTCACTAATGCTTATAAATTAATAAAGTTTAGTAGGTTCAAATGATGTAGCTTAAACTACTTTTATTTTACAATACTCATCTATTAAATGCACATCTAATTCTATTTAGCGACATACTTCCTGGTACACATTGGGCTCGGATAGGTAATTATAAGAAAAATAATATGTAAAAAGAAAATCCGGGGAAAATCTTGAGTCTAAGTCATAGGGTACTTTCTAACGGGCTCATTAATAACTTTGTTTTATAGGGTATGGCTTGCAAAGAAGGCAAATACATGGCTATCCCGATTTCCGGTGTAAAAGGTACAAATTAACTCTTGTTGCCATCCTTCTACTGTGCAGTTTGTCATTTCCTTGTGGGCCCTTTGCATCCTAACTTGTTTTAAGTTGGAGATTTCCCTACGTGCACCACTCCAACAATATATTGGAACCATTACCAAACATAAAAATTTGCCCCTTCTTATTCCTGAGCAAATAAAAAAACTTTTCTACATTCTCCATCTTCTACCTTCCACATTTCCTCCCCGAAAGTTGCAAGACCACATCGGGATATCCTCGATTTTCTTACCCAATTTTTGCCTTAATTTTTCACAACATATTCCAATCACTTGTGCTTTTTTGTTTTCTACAATCTTGCCATCTTAATAGCACATTTATTATATGTTTTTTTAACTGATGTTTCTTTGATTATTGCCAAAAAAAAACTATAATTTACTTGGACTTCAATAAGTTTGCTTGTCCTAGAATTTGAAGCGCTTTTTTTTTCCCTTTTTTTGACTTGCTCAGAAAATTTCTTTCTTATTTGCTTGTTCTAAAATATCCATTTTCAGTTGAGTAGAGGTAAATAATTTGTCTATGAGTTCTCCTTATAAGAAGCTGTTTATCTTACACTAAATTCGTTTAAGGTCTTAGTATAAGGTATAAAGTATAAACTGTACAGGTTTGTGGAAAATGGAAGTCTAAAAATTATAATTCAAAGTTTCACATTTAGGAAGGAACACAAAATTCCAGTGTAAGTACACACTCAAATAAGACTCATATTTGGTGAACTTTTTCCTTTACAAACATATGCAAATGGATGTATTATCTAGGTTAGTTGACCTTTATAAATCATGTACTATTTACCATATAAAGCCTTCACCAAACACATGCTACCACTTGTGGCCCCTTTGACCCTAAAAAATACAAAAAACACTTCAACCTTTTTGTTTTATTACTCTGCATTCACTATAGACATATGTTTTTTTTTCTTTTAATTTCTTTGTATTTACTTGCTCAGAAAATTTTCTTTCTTATTTGATTGTTCTAAAATATCCAGTTTCAGTTTAGTACAATTAAATAATTTTACTATGAGTTTTCCTTCTAAGAAGCTGTTTATCTTAGACTTAATTCGTTTAAGTTCTTAGTATAAGGTATAAAGTATCAACTGTACAGGTTTGTGCAAAATGAAAGTATAAAAATGATAATTCAAAGTTCCACATTCAAGAAGGAACACAAAATTCCAATGTAAATACATACTAAAATAAGACCCGTATTTGGTTGTACTTTTCCTTTACAAACATATACACATGGATGTATTCTCTACGTTAGTTGACCTTTATAATTCATAACCTATTTACCATATACGGCCTTCACCAACCATATTCTACCAATTGTGGTGTGACCTTAAAAATACAGGAAACACTTCAACCTGTTTGTTTTATTACTTTGCATTAACTATTGACATATGTTACTAGGCAGAGGAATATGAAGCCGGAACGCGTTTACCTGGATGAACTAAACAGTAGCAGTAAAGCCTACAAGGTTAAAGTTAAGGTCATTGAAAAGGGGCGTGCTAAAGTTTCTCCAAAAAAAGGAATCCTTTACCAAAACCTCCTGCTCGAAGATGATAAGGTATTGACTAATATCCAAACTCTTTTGTCCTTGCTATTCAGTACTACCCCAAACCATACATTTGAATTGTCCTCATTCTTTATAAACCACGCACACAATACAACTCATTTATGCTTATATGTAGTCATGCCACCATGTATGTCATGATACACCCGAACTTGAAACCTTAAGTACACTTGCATCCACCTTAGGCTAATATCATACAGCGGAATTTTTTCGGCGACCTTAAGCGCCATATACAGAGGTATTACATAACATTGTATTCTTTTACAACATTAATGATCCCTTTTAGGATTACCTTCTTAACATATCAAATGTGCTCCTAGGGAAATCGTATGCGTGGTGCACTGTTTGGCGATCAGGTTGATGGATACAAGGATGCTTTCGTGTCAAAGGGGAGTACGAAATTGAAAACGCTCCAATTAAACCCGTAGAAGAGCAGTTACAAACCTCTTCGGCGACCTTGACTACCAAATGAGCTTTTGGACGACGAGACGGTGATCCAACCACTTAACACTTGAAGCAACTCTGTTTTGCCGAATACCAACACATTGCTTCCATTCCAAAAGGCTCGCCGGTCCAACAGGACAAGTTTGGTGAGCACTCATTATCCCCCGTTCTAATTATCTGTCCCTCCCTTCTTCTCCCCTTACAGTGTACTTCCTCATATGTACATATCATGAGTTTGTGAACTACCATCTACCATATTAGAGTACCCCTATTTAAGTGTACAAATGCAGAGTCCTCCTGTTCCAGTGTACATGTCAACGTACATTTAACTGTGCATATTAGAGGTCTTATCAACTTACTAAAGTTACTCCAACTTCATTTTACGTGCCAGTGTACATCTAAGTTAACGCATCATATGCAGCTATCCTGTATTCATGTGAAGGTTAAGGCAATGGTCAACGTTTCTACTTACAGGGTTCTTTTTAACTTACCCATGCTTAATTGAAGTCACCAGATGGTGCTTGGAAATATAGATATACACGCCTTCTTAGTTAAGTCATATGTTTCACACGCTATCCAAACAACCTCCGTTCAACCTAAATCAGAACATGATTTAAAGAATGTCCCAACCATTTGACTTTCACTTGTGGTGGTTCTTTGCAATACATTTTCTTTTAAGATGTCCATTGTGTTTTTCCTGTGCTTTGTTTTTCCAATGTCCTGATTTTTGTCCATGTACACTATCTTAAAACCATACTCTCTTCATGCCATAGACACTTTTAAGACTTTTTGCTTTTGTCATCCGTTTTCCTTATATACAAGCACCCTTTGCACAGCACCATGGACACCTCACTAACATGCTCACCTTTTAACCTTGGCATACAGATATTTTAGGTGTGGTCCTCTACGTTGAAGAACAAGCACGTGCGATTCTAACACCCCAAGGTCGTGAGAATTTGGTTCGAGAAATTGTTATAGCCGACCACAGGTACAGTGGGCGCATCTTGTTAATGACAAACTGTTGTCCCTACCCGACTACCTTACAGATGATTAACTAATGGCCACACACATATCACAGCACTCACCAACCATTGATCATTTACGCTTGGAACGATCTTGCAGGCCCGGATTGTGATCGCTGTCTAATTGGGTACGCAAAGTTCACCGTTGTTGGGTTTACTGCCCTTAAAGCAACTGCTCACAAAGGTAACCTCTCACTTTTTCTTTGCACTATTACCCCTTAACAATTTATCACCTATTCATTTTCCTTTATGGACTTACCTGTAGGGTTCTCACTTGCATCAACAATGTCTACTGCCATTATTCATGACCCAACGGGCGCTAAAGCAAATGCACTCACAGAATGGTAATATCCCCTACTCTTGTTTTTCGGAGCACAAATGACCCTACCTTCAATCCATCCCCAAACATTAATCTACTTTAACTCCATTGTGCTTCCCCGAGACGTTGCGCCATAAAGACACCCTAGCGAGATAGGCAAGCAAGGGTTACGGACGTGAGGACCCGTCAGCCGCACAAGCGAGATCATGACAATATAAGCATTCAAGTCTAAAAAGGTGACAAGTCCAAGCTTAATTACACTGCAAGTTTTATATTTCTCTTGCTCTTGCTCTTGTCGCCACGTTTATGATTCAACCAGTAAACTGCTTATCCGGTGGCCCCCAACAATTGCCACCTCCCTCTTGCTTTCACATTTACTATATCTCAAATGTCTTGTCTACATATTTCTACCCTTTCTCAGTGGCCTACTATTAACATCGGTACATTTGCCTTTCCTCTACCTTAGGCCGAAAACACGCTCCAAGAGGAACGTCCGTGGTTGAGGGTTGTTGTCCCCGAAGCTAACATCGACAAACTACACGCATACCTTGGGTGTTCTAAGCTGCGACAAACGAAGCGATGTGCCAATAGATGAAGCATTCACATGTCCTACTCCTACATGCTTCCAAAAGCATGTCATATCAATCCCAGGGTGGGTATGCGTACCCTCTTTGCTTTATATCTTGTTTTTCTTGCATCATGTCTCGACATATAAACTCATCATAGGGTAACCTTCAAGCCGTGATGTATACGATGAAACAGGCACAATTCCAGTTACCTTGTTTAGCAAAGATTTGGAAACGCTCTTCAGGATGCCACCTGAAGACATTTACAGGATCCGCCACTCAGTATGCTTATTGTCCTTACATTTCACTTTGTAGTCCTGGTATTTGTATTGCAATTGCCAAAGGTTACATAAATGATAGTGCTTTGCACCTGCTCAAAACTCACAAAACATATACCTCGCCCCACGATGACCCTCCATTATACTCGTTCCCCTCTTGTTGCATAGTATGTGCATTATAATCACCAATTATTTACTACCAATGCTTGCTCTAAGCTAGCCACCATACAATTGGCAGGATGATCAAGCAAGCTTCTCAGTTATTCAACAACTTATTAGCACCTCTCCTTTCTTGATTGAGGTCGGTCCAAAAATAACTCTCTCCTTGAACTACGTGCTGCGGTGGATTCTCAAGAGGGTTGAACTTGAAGATGACCCTAATGCAGCAACTACAGAGCACCCTCCTGGTGCCAAGTCGCCTGAATGCCACACTGACAAAAGTCCCCAGCCCAATGCAGCTAATCCAGAACACACCCCTGTTAGCAGGTCACCTGACCGTCCCACTGCAAAAAGTAACCAGCCCAATCGAAAGCTGAAAGGTATTGCTACGTCGCTGGATTTTAAACATGATGATACTCTTGCTGCAGGTCAGTCAGGCCACCTCCTACCTGGACATGCTGATGAAACACGTAAATAAGGTCTTTGCACTACCAAAACAAAACGCCCTTTTGTCTTATGTTTTTCTTTGTGCACCCCGATGATACTCGCTATCATCATACCTTTTAACGTTACACGCTGCCTAATCCACTCTCTTTTCGTCTTGAGCATCATAGTATGCTTGTAATGTGTTAAGCGGATACACATCTTCACAAGACTAGAAAACATTTTGCGTGGTTTGTATGCCACATAACTATTTGTGGACAACCGAGGCTGCTATGTAGTATCAATTATATGGCTAATTAACTTTCCTACATATTCATCTGCTTTGTACTGGCTTGAGTTTATTCCACCAGGCACCGCATTACGATACTCTTAATGTCTTAACTTACACGCTTTTGTTTCAGCACATTAATTGCCTATGTGAAGATACTTATTCTTTTAAGATCCGTTTAGCTATGTGATCGTTACATAAAACTATTTGCTTAGAGGATGCTTAGCTACTATTTGTCAGCCAACCTAAGCTTATGACCTCTTTTGGGAGTATCCACTCATAGTTGAGTCCATACCAAGTTCATCAGAAGTCGATGCCTACGAAACCATGGCAATTATTGTTTTACTAATGGTTCGCTTCTTTTGGTGAACAATGCCATACCACATGTAATTGTCGCTTAGGCTTAAGTGTTTTTGCTTCAACTTAATTAGTTTAATTAAACTTAATGAAGCTTAACTTAGAAAATAATCAATACGTCAATTATATTATTTATCTACCATACAGTCCACCCCTTTTTCTTATTCTCAAATGCAACTGCTTCCCCTCCTACAACCATTCATTTTAGTCAACCAAAATTTCCAACCTTCCCCCCTTTTCCATATCAAACTCCTTTTTTTTTTTTTTGGTGATGGGGACCCACCCACTTAGTGAATGGTAAACCCCGGGCTACATGGGTGAAACCCATACCCCATGTAACCAGGTCAGTCTGAGGGCAAGGAAGGAGCAACTATCACATGAATACATTGCTATGTCATTAAGTCTCGAACCCAAGACCTGATGTATCACATATAGCGCTCAAACCATCTTGCTCTGGCCTAGGAGGGTAACTCCTCCTTTTCTCACTCCTGCTTATCCCCCCACTTTGCGTCCTTTTCTCTGCCATCCCCTTTTCACCTCACTCCAAATTATCGCTTTTTGACGTACACGAATTGCTTCTCCGTTTTGAACCCACACATGAACTATGGCATAAAGCAAATGTATTTAGAAATGCACATGGTCCATCATTCCAGTTCACAATACTTTCTTGCATTGCGTCAAAGTAATGTACTTTTTTCCTTTTTATATACAGGAACTAATGTACTTGCATATAAATGAATTTCCCATCCTAATAGCAATATAAGCTTTAACCCCTCGAGAAACCAACTACCAGCCACAAAAAGGGTTCAAATTAAATTCGGTAACACACTGTTCAACCCCCCTTCTCCTCTCAACCACGGAACCCCACCCCCAAAAAACCCAAATTGCTTCTTCCCGGAAAACATTCTTGCTCTTTTGTCTGTTCATCCGCTTGCTTTCAATTCAAATTCTTCCCTACCCTCATTTTCCTACGTAAGGGAGAAATGATCAACACGCAACTACTAAAGGCCGTGCTTCTCGCTGCAAAAACGAAAGAGGAGCATCTTCTTTGCAAAAACACGGCGAATTCCATTTCGGATGGGCGGTCCTTATGCTTGGAAGATGTTCTACTCCGAGTGAAGCATCCACTTTATTGAGCAAAAACTCCTACAAAGCCTTGGGATCGATCATGCGAGGGCACGAAATCATGTTCAACACCCCCTCCTTGTAAGTCCCCTAAACCTAGACCTCATCCTAGGGTTTCTGTTCAAACAACTAAGGGAAAGGGAATCAAGATTTGTGAACCTAGCATTCAAGCAAAAAAAAAAGAGCCTTGTGCCAAACCCCATAAGCGGACCACCGATTGTATGCGGGTTAAGGTCGTTGGGTTCCACTTGGAAGTTCCGCCCCTAGAAGGACGGGAAAAGACGTCACATCCGAGCCCACGGTAGAGATTTCGATGATTCGGATGACGACCCGCCTCCTTGCCTTGGGAAGAGGTGTGCCACGATATGTTTTACGAGGATGCTTATGGAAATCTTCGTCTTTTCAAGGTGTATGAAGACACTAATGTATACTACGATGGCGATGGTCCTGAAATCCCCCTAAGCCCCTGTCGTGAAGGGGATGAATTGGATCCTAACCGGCATTCTTTCCTTCTCTTGCGCAAAGGAACTCAAAGGAAGCCCTGAGGTTCGTGTCTTTTCATGTGCTTATCACAAATAGAAATGGTTGCTTTGCTATTAGTTTCATTTCCTTGCTCAAAAATGTTGTTATGAAAAGCCTAGAAATTTGTTGGAATTGACCTTTATGTTGGTCAGTTTTGGTTACGTTTTTGGCCTTATGAGCAGCATAGAGAACAACATAGCCACACAAACCTTGATGAGCCTATCCTCACCACATGTAACAATGACCGGGTAGCCAACATGAGCCTCAATCTTACTAGGCACAAAACAATTCAGTGTCAGCATATAAAAGCTTTACAATTGTATTTCCAAAAGCTAATAATGTGAATACAAACCTGTAGGTGGTTTCTTAGATCATTGGGGCCATGATTTAAGTATATGTGCACAATATTTTCCAGTCTGCAACACCTCCATCAACAAGGATAAACAATTAGTCATACAATTACAAACCACCTGCATTCTTTAGTTGGTAGCAAAAGAAGTACAGATTCCCAAGAACTTAAGCACATACTTCTTTACATCATCCTACCAAAAAAAACACTATTAAAATATAAAACAGAGCACAATCCATCAGCAAGAGTAGGCTGCCAAAAAGGGTTCCATCAGGACTCTACATTACACGATTCATGTATGTAGGGTAATCACTAGCTAAAGGAGCATGTTCAATAAAGAACAAAGGGGAACGGCATTAGGCTATTAACAGTTGACAAATGTATAATATCTTTCATTGTTCATTGCCAGAAAAGAATCATATGTATAATGCATTTGTGTTCTAGACAATACAATATTAATAGTATGCGTGAAGAATATGGTTTTTGCATTTGCTTTAGTGTAGTATGCGTAAGAAATATGGTGGATACTTGACTGTTATGCACATATCAGCTAAACTTGTCCATGAGGAAGCGAAATAACAGTATCTATAGTGTGTACTTAAGGGTTTGTTTTATGTGTCATACAATAAGGTGCTTACTTCATACCCACAAAAGTTTACACAATTAGTTAATTAGGTAACAATTTACTATATTAGTCATTCACCCTATTCAAATTGCAGTTGGAAAAAAACTTCAATAAAGCCTCTAAAGCAGTGATTTTCTTTTTACCGGCTCAATAGAACATTGAATTCTCCAACTAACCAAGTAAACTTACTTCCCATTAACAAGAAAGGATGCATTACATTACTCCATTCTCAATTACAAGTAAGTTTTCCACAAATAACCTTCTTTGTACTGTTGTTAGCTTACCTTTATGCCTTTTAATAATCGCTTCAAGTTATTTACTTCCTCGGCCATTTCTGCTTTCTAATTGTCTATGCCTTCTTGTAGCTTTCAAACTACCCCCAGTAGCTATTGAAGAAAGAAGAACGCAGGATCATCAACTTCTCCATCATGCTGACCAAACAGTTCATTTGCTGGTTTTTGTTTTTTTGTGAGACTATCAAGAAGGAAGTGCAGCTCTTAAATTAGTATGGAATTCTGTATGCTTGCTGGGTGTAGGTGCAGTTTTTTTTTGGCCAAACAATAGAACATTCAAATGTAGACATAAGAGGCAACGGAAACCATGTTTCTGGTTTGTAAATGTTTATGTAGGTCCTTCCCTTTAAAAACTCAGCTTATTAACTTTAATGTTCAAATCTCTTTGTTTCAACAATGCCCTATTCCTGTTGAAAAGTGACCTTGTCGCCTTTCCAATTAACCGGTTATTACAAAAGCATAAACGTAAACACCCCGTTTACCCATGCCGTTCGTCCTTTTAAAATAAATACAATTACCACCCATATAGACCAAATTTTAAGTTTTTTTTCCGCACACCCTTACCTATATGCATAGGGTTTTATATTATGCAATCTGCTAGCCTTTCGTTCTTACCTACCAAGTTTAAGTTCCTTCGTTTTCTCTTATCCGATTATGCTAATGTTGACCATTTCTTTCTCCGCACGGTTTTGGTGCTACCTTGGGGGGGCGCACGCGGTAGCGCGCGGACCAACAACTAGTGTGGAAAAATATGCGTAACATCACTTCACTCGTGCTTCATGTGGCAAGTCGGCGAAGTCTCCATGCACATGCGATGACTGTTGTGTGGTAAGCTAAGTGGTGAGTTTATATAATCTATATATATATATCTAAAACCCAAGGCAAAAACATGCCATGCTGCCACATGTACTCCCCCTTCGCCACATAATTAAATGAGAAATATTAAACAATAAAAATGTATGTTATAAGACTCGAACCCATGACCTCTAATTTGAGATACAAATGCACTAACCAACTACTCTATTATCTCATATTGGTCTTTATGAGAAAAAATATATATTTAAAGACAAGATAATTTTCTATTTTTAAGACAATTAAATACAAATGTATATATTAATACTCATTAAGCTATATTGTTAATAATAGCGTGTCCTACCTTTCTGCAATCTTATATTAAAACAAAAGCTCTTCAATTTTTTATAACCACCGTAATTAACATCATTTCATTGCATCGGCTGTATTCTTACACATTAACCGACATCTAAAAAAAGATTGTATTATATTTTTTATAAGTAATTATATATTTATATAATATGTACTCTCTTGAAATCGAGGTTATATTGATGAATAATTCATATTATAATTTACTATGTAGAAAATCTAATAGGAACTGGAAGATCACTTCCTAAGCACAATCCAATGCCTATAATTCTTTTTTTTCCCACTTTTCTCAAGTGTTTGATTCAATATTTTAAATTCACATTGATAAATTATTAGGGGCATCGCCCGAGCCAACAACTAGTTAAACTCCAATTCTCATAACGGTAGTTGGGTATTTAGGTGTGCTAAACGAGTGACTGGACAATACCTAGCTTATCAAAGTTCTCCATAATAATATACCATATTTAATGTTTAATAATAACAAAAGAAGAGTAATGAATGTAGATACAGATAGGGATGTGCAAAGATCAGGGTCGGATCGTAATTTGGACCGGATCGGATTGGGATTTCTGTTTTTTAGTAAAAAAAAAAGTGTAAAAGTAAGAAAGCTAAAAACCTACTATTTATTACCTTTAGGATTATTGTTGTTAAAATTATTAAATTTTGATGTATCTAATTTATAAATATGTTTAAATCAAATACAAAAAAAAATTTACAAAATAATTATAGATTAGGCCCAACACGTCCAAAACCGTTTAGGGTCAGTGTCTTGGTCCACAAATTTTTAAGATTCCGGTTCACCAGTCCAACCGGTCTGAGCCTGTCCGGTTCTAGACCGGTGCACACCCTTAGACACGATACACAAATTTATAACGTCAAAATAATATATTGAGATTTTTTTGTTCAAAATTATTTTCTTGTAATACTCCCTCCGTCCCATATTATAGTGCTTCTTTCCTTTTAAAGTGTCCCAAAATATAACTCTTGTTTCTATTTTTATTTCACACCTTTTCATGATTTTCCTACAAAAATTGTGCCACCATTATTTATTTGCTTCTTGAAAATAGTATTTTGCTTTGTTTATTCAACCCAAGGGTTGAATTAGTCATGTATCTAATGCTCTTTCACCAATTATTATCATTCTCTCTCCTAAAATCAGCTTTTTCCCAATAATATTTATTTTCAATACACAAACACTCTTTATATTTTTCTTAGATTCTATTTACCTTAATACCCGTGAAAAAATAGAATCAAGCACTATAATATGGGACGGAGGGAGTATATAATAATTATAGTTTGGAATTACTGATCACATCCTCAAAGTTAAACATCTTTGACAAGTTGAGATCAAATATGATCAACTACCTCCGTTCTTTTTATTCTACGCACTTTCCTTTTTCGAGTGGTTCTTTTTTTAATAGTTACACTATTACTTAATCTATATAAGGTAAAATGTCCAATCAATATTCCACACTTTTGTCCTCCATGGTCCCTCACGAAATATATTAACCCACTTAAAACCCCTCACCTACCCCATTTTTCTCTCCCTATTTTTTTTATTTACTTTTGTATTTCTTACTCCCACTTTTCGGAATTCCTCTCCTCTCTCTTTTCTCTTTTTCACTTTTGCCTTGGTTATACCCCCAAAGCAATCCGTGTAGATTAAATAGGAACGGAGGTAGTATAATGTAGGAATAGCTTAAGAGATAATATTCATTATATATGCTTTATATATATAAAGCTTATTTAGTATCCAAATAATAAGCAAACGAGATGTGAATGATCTTATATATATAAAATTTCTCGTTTCTTTTTACATTATTTTTCTCATTTTATATGTTCATTTTATAATACTTTTGCTCATTTTAAATCTTTGTTCATTATATTTTTTACTCGTTTTATATTTTTGCTCATTTGAGAACTTTTAGGGATGG